>JAGMWU010000050.1:216695-311928 GCA_018697195.1 Certhia americana
CTTGTCGCTCTCTTCTCCAACGTGTGGGTTTGTTTGGATATGGAAGGCAAGAATCTTGCCCCATTTCTCATGTCTCTCTCTTCTCCAATGTGTGGGCTCCTTTGCATATGGAAGGTAAGAATCTTACCCCTATTCAATTGTATCTCTCTTCTCCAACGCGAGGTTCTCTTTCGATATGGAAAGTACGAATCTTTCTCCACTTCTCTTATCTCTCTCTTCTCCAATGGGTGGGTCCGTTTGGATATTGAAGGTAAGAACATTGCCCCTTTTATCTTCTATCTCTCTTCTCCAAAGTGTGGCTCCGTTTGCATATGGAAGGTACGAATCTTGCCCCTCTTCTCTTGTCTCTCTTTTTCTGAAACTGTATGCCCATTTGGATGCGGAAGGTAAGAATCTTGCCCCTCTTCTCTTATCTCCTTCCGAACCTGTAGGACCGATTGGAAATGGAAGGTAAGAATCTTGCCTGTCTTCCCTTGTCTCTGTTGTCTCCAATGTGTGGCTCCATTTGGATATGGAAGGTACGAATCTTGCCTCCCTTCTCTTGTGTCTCTCTTCGTAACCTGCCGAACCATTTGGATATGGAAGATAAGTATCTTGCCCCTCTTCTCTTGTCTAACTCTTCTCAAATGTGTGGTCCATTTGGATATGGAAGGTAAAATGTTGCTCCTCTTTTCTTGTCTCTCTCTTTCTGAACCTGTAAGACCATTTGGGTGCAGAAGGTAAGAATCTTGCCCCTCTTCTCTTGTCTCTCTCTTCTCCAATGCGTGGGTCCGTTTGGATATGGAAGGCACGAATCTTGCCCCTCTTCTTTTGTCTCTGTCTTCTCCAATGTTTGCTTCCATTTGTATATGTATGGTAAGAATCTTGCTCCTCCTGTATTGTTTCTCTCTTTGCGAACCTGTAGGACCATTTGGATACATATGGTAAGAATATTGCACCTCTTCTTTAGACTTTCTCTTCTCCGACCTGTAGGACTGTTTGGATATGGAAGGTAAGAATCTTGCCTGTCTTCTCTTGTCTCCCTCTTCTCCAATGTGTGAATCCATTTTGATATGGAAGATAAGAATGTTGCTCCTCTTCTCTTGTCTCTCTATTTCTGAACCTGTAGGACCATTTGGGTACAGAAGGTAAGAATCTTGCCCCTCTTCTCTTGTCGCTCTCTTCTCCAACGTGTGGGTTTGTTTGGATATGGAAGGTAAGAATCTTACCCCTATTCAATTGTATCTCTCTTCTCCAACGCAAGGTTCTCTTTCGATATGGAAAGTACGAATCTTTCTCCACTTCTCTTGTCTCTCTCTTCTCCAATGGGTGGGTCCGTTTGGATATTGAAGGTAAGAATATTGCCCCTGAGACACTAATTTTGAAGATATTGCTGACTTAGCTGGGAAAAATAAGCTTTGCTGAAATCAGTTAAAATTCAGAGGATGATTAAGAGAGAGACCGGATTTTAGATAAGCTATCCCGGATCTAATAACTCATTGTCTGTCAAGTTTAAGTTTGTGTAAGCTGGGCTTGTAACAAAAAACACGGGAATTGATCATTAGACCCCAAAAACACAAGATGATTGCAGACCCTCTATCTCTAGAAACAGTCTTGGGAACAGGAAACTCCAAGGAGTCATTTATCACGTATCCATCAAAGGTTGAAAGTTTAGAACGAGGAAGACTAGTTTTACTTCCTCCTTTTGGTGACCACTCCCCACATAAGACCCCCGACTCATTTCAGAGAACAAACTACGCATGCTTAATAGCCTTTTTGTCAATTAGCATACGAAGCGGAGAAGAGGAGGTGACAGGGGCATGAATATGCATTTGTATTTTGTGTATTCAACATTTTTGTGGATAAAAGGCTTTGTAATTACCTGTGATCTTTGCAGTGCGTATTAGGGAGCTATCCCACGCAGCTGCCCGGCCGTCAATAAACATACACTTTCTAACTTAACTGTTAGAGAGTCTTTTGTCCGTCACAGTTGGGTATCGATATTAGATCGATATTCATATTTTAATAAATCCAAACAACCCTGCAGACACCAAGGTCAGGGAAGCAAGAGGGGGAGGATGTGCTCCAGGCACTGGAGCACAGATTCCCTTGAAGCCCGTGGCAAAGACCATGTTGTCCCCCTGCAGCCCATGGAGGTCCACAGCAAGCAGAGCAGAGATCCACCTGCAGCCCGTGGAGGACCCCACACCAGAGCAAGTGGATGTGCCCTAAAGGAAGCTCTGATGCCATGGGAGAATCCACACAGGACTGGGCTCCTGGGAGGTGCTGCTGTCTGTGGAGAGTAGCCCATGTAGGTGCAGGTTTCCTGGCAGGACCTGTGTCCCCATGAGGGATCAGTCTGCTCCTGGAGGTCTGTACCCCCTGGAAAGGACCCATGCTGGAGCAGTTTGTGAAGAACTGCAACCCATGGGAAAGACCCAAATTGAAGAATTCCGTAAAGGACTATATCCCTTAGGAGGGACCTCATGCTGGAGTAGGGGATGAGCGTGAGGAGGAAGGAGGTGCAGAGACAAAACTTTATGAACTGATTGCAGCCCCCATTCCCCATCACCCTGTGCTGCTTGGTAGGGGAGGGGGGAGGTGTAGAAGTGTTGGGAGTGAAGCTGAGCCTTGGAAGAAGGGAGGGGGAAGGGGAAGGTGGTTTTACATTTGTTCCTATTTCTCATTATCTTGCTCTGTCAACAATTCATTGACGGTAAATTCAATTAATTTCCCCAAGCTGAGTCTGTTTTGCCTGTAATTGGCAAGTAATCTCCCAGTCCTTATCTCTCTCTCTCTTCTCCAGACTGAACAGGCCTAGCTCTCTCAGCCTCTCCTTGGATGTCACCTTCTCCAGCCCCCAACCAGCTTGGTGGCCCTCTGCTAGGCTTGTTCCAGTATGTCACTATCCTTCTTGTACTGGGGAGCCCAAAACTGGACACAGTACTGCAGATGAAGTATCACAAGTGCTGAATAAGGGGAAAGGATCACTTCCCTCGACCTGCTGGCTGCACTTTTGCTAATACAGCTCAAGATGCAGTTAGTCATCTTTGCTGCATGGGCACACTGCTGACATCGTCAACTTGTCCCCCAGGATCCCCAGATCCTTTTTTGGGGAACTGCTTCCCAGACAGTTGGCCTCTGCCTTGTATTGTTGCATAGGGTTATTGCAATCCAGATGCAGGACTTTCGATCTGATTGTGTTGAACTTCATGAGGTTCCAGTCATCCCATTTCTCCAGCCTGTCCAAGTCCCTCTGAATGGCAGCCCTCATCTCCAGCATACTGACTACTCCCCCAATTTGGTGTCATCTATGAACTTGCTGAGAATGCACTCCATCCCATTGTCCAGATCATTAATGAAGATATTAAATACCAGTACTGGTCCCAGTACTGATCCCTGAGGGACCCCACTTGTTACTGGCCTCCAGCTGGGCTTTGTACCACCAATCACAACTCTTTGAGCTCAGCAGTCCAGATAATTTTCCATCTACCTTATCATGCCCATATCCCAACAATTTAGAGATAAGATTATAGGAGACTGCATTAAAGGCCTTGCTAAAATCAACATGTAAAACATCCACTGCCTTCTGCTCTTCCACAGCACCAGTCGCTTCATTACAGAAAGCAATGAAATTGGTCAGGCATGATTTGCCCTTGCTGAAACCACATCGGCTGCTCCCAATCATCTTCGTATCTTTCATCTCTTTAGAAATGACTTCTAAGAGGATTTGTTCCATAATCTTCCTGGGAAAAGAGGGTAAGGCTGACCAGCCTGTAGTTCTCTGGATCTTCTTTCTTGTCCTTCCTGAAAATGGGAGTGATGTTTGGCCTGTTCCAGCCATCAAGAACCTCCCCCAATTGCCACAGCCTTTCAAAGATGATAAAAGGTGGCCTCCAAATGATATTGGCCAGCTCCTTCAGCATGCTTGGATGCATCCCATCTGGTCCCATAGACCCATATACATCCAACTGGCTTGGAGAGAGCAGGCCTTACCAGTAAAAAGTGAAGCCAAAAAAAGCATTGAGTAACTTGGATTTCACTATGTACTTGATCACTGGGTCCCCTGCCCCACTGAGCAATGGGCACACTGTGAAAAAAGTACAAACTTAGGTCACTTAATAGGATTAACCTTACCCTAGTTTCAGTGAGCTTTCCAAGAACTTAAGGAGGGAAGACATTGAAGCACGAAAGCTCAGCTAGTTATTGTCGCAATACGACACAAAATGAACCACACACACACACACACACACGACACCTTTCCTCGAGCAAGGGCAGAAGAAAGAGGAAGTTTATTATAAAACTCTGGTTTATAGAGGTTACAAAGATTGTTCCTTGAGTGGTTTAACAGGTGGTTTCTTAGACCACACTGGTCAACTCAAAGGTCTATTAATTCTCACTTCCTTTAGAAAAGAATGTAAACAATTGTTGTTTATAGAGATGTGTGTGGGAACTGACTCCAGGAATTTAAAAACATCAAAAGGCTAGAAAGAAAACATGTAAAAGCTGAGGCAACAAGTTATGACAACCTTGCCTGCCAATAACCTGTGACAACAACCTGTGGAAACTGGTTCTGAGTGTGTAACAAAGGATGAAAACCAGCCCAGACCATTGTCTGTCATCACACAGCCACATGAAGGACCAGCCCACTGTAGATAAGCTTAGGACTGTAATTGGGTGATAGTCCACCTGTATATTCTATATAACCTGTGTGTTACTTACGATTAGGGCCTCTCAGAATTAGGCTGGGCCACTGCATGCACATTGCAGTAAAGCATTTCCTTTTGCAATTCTGTACTTAAGGGTGTCTGCATCTCCTTCTTTGTTCAGCAATAAAGAATCCTGCAACAGTTTTGGCACCCCAGAATGGACTTTGACAACTCACTTGACTACACCAGCCACTACAATCCCCTGCAAGTCAACAACTCACTGATGGCAAAAGGTGAGTTCACCTGGGGAACTTGAGTGCAGGGGGTACCATTTGGACAGATCATTTTTTTGCAGCAAGGAGGTAAGAGTTAATAATAATGAGGACCAGACACAGTATAGTGAAAGGGTCACCTTTAGGTGAATTGCTAACCAGTTGGGTGAAAATAGATGGAATACGTCGGAGTCCAGAACACTCCTCTGACTGTCCTGAGTGATTCCAGACCCGAGCAGGGGGCTGGGAAGCCTTGGCAAGGAGTCAAAGACTCCTGCAGCTTTGATTTTAGCCCCTGGGAGAAATTACCACCATTGTGTGAAGAATTACAGACCACGGGAGTTTAGATAGGGTGATGATTAACTATGCACTGGGTGAAAAGTAGATTTATGTAGTATTTAGACTGATAAGCAAAAAACACAAAATGGAGTCTCCATGTGGCTTTGGGGTTTCTTCCTTCTTCTTCTTCTTCTCCACTTTCCTCTGTGTCATGGGCATCTTTGGTTGGCTCAGAATAGAGTCTGACCTTCTAACATGGGAGACGGGTATTGGGGATCTTTTGTAAATATAGTATACGTAGTTTGTAGTATAAAGATAATCGTCACCTTTGGGGCTGGGTCATTCCCCGTGAGCTGACCTGCTGAACAGATCTCTGTGGGTCAGAGAAGAAATTGTACTGATAAGGGAAAAATAAACAGCCTTGAGAAAGCAGAGGAGACGGCTCTTGGTCTATTCCTTCGGTCTCGGTGCTGGGCAAAAGACTTTTACACTCTCGGGAAGAACAATACCACATAAAAACCCGAGAGAATAGAGGGGTTATCTAAGAAAAGAGCACTGGAACTGCATCTGGATACCTAGCCCACATTGACCGCCAATTGGTGGAATTGCAAGCCAACAATGGCCTGAGGTGGGCAGTTTTGATTTTGATAGGCTGTATTTTTTTGCAGCTCAAATTGGAGGAACAGTTCCCAGGTCAAATGCATTATTGGTATATTTGAAATAGTTCTGTCTGGCAATGGAAACTTCCCCCTCTAAAAGGGAACCAATCTCAAGGTTCCTGTCAGAATGGGGAATTTGTTCAAACCTCTCCCCTGAAATCCCCTTCTACACCCATTAATGCTCCTCCTTCCCCCGTAATGTTGCAGAAAAGAGAGTCCAGGATGCAGGCAGGGGTAGTGAGAAGGTAGAAGCATCCATGTGGGTACTCAGGGGATCTGCAAATATGTGTGTGCACATGTGTGCTTTCACTAGTGAATTTATATCCCTTCCAGCTCTCTGTGTTTATGTTTTATTTGAATCCTAGTTTGTGTGTGGTGTTGACAACAACACCTTGTCTGTGGTAGTCTGTGTGACTGGCTATATCAATGTCCTGTATATGTCCTCTGTGTGTGTGTGTCTCAGATATGTGCTGTTTCACTGCTGGCTGAGCCTGCAACAGGAAAAGTAACAGCTGAATCCCTCAGCCTGGGCAGAGACTCTGAATTCCCTGGGCTGGGATCCAGCAGCTAGGCAGGAGAGTTCTGGCCATGACTGCTAGAGGAGGCAGCTGTGCTTCTAACATCCCTTAACATTTTCATTGCCTTCACTGAATCTTGTCGAGTTGTGAGTACTCCCAAGATTACACATATGTAAATCTCATGTGAAGGGTACTGATCCTTTGCTAATGTGCCTACAGTGATAAATTTGTAACCAACTTTTTAGAGCTTTATGCAAGTACCCAAACAGGACCTGTGCTCCTAAATCCTTGGGTTAATTGGAACAATTGGACTGAAAATATGTTTACAGAATATTAGAAGGTCAATAGGATGTGTAAATGACTCAAACTGCAGGACTAGTGACTGGGATTTGTAGTTTGGGGGATGAAAAGAGAGGCTTACCAGAGTATGTTCACAACTTCCTGTAAGCAAGAAATCACTTTTACCTATCAAATCGATAATTATGTTGGCCATAAAGCTGGAGGAAACCTGAGAGAATCAGGCTAAGGCTGAGCTGTCTACAAACTGAATTTCCAAATTTGTGAATAATCAGGCAGAAAAGGGAAATGCACAGCTGAAAAGCAAGAGCCTCATCTTGCAGATATTTAAACCAAATGGAGCCAAATAGTAGACCCAAGTAGTGCAGAAGAAATCATTGAATTGTAGTGGAACAAACATGACTCTGCCAATAATATATCTAGTGGAAATGTAAATCCTTCATTAGACAAATGCACTCCACTCTGCTTATAAAAAAGAGGTGGCTGGACAGGACAGCCCAGGGTCAGCCAGTCCAATTTTTAGTGATGCGAGAGGTTCTTGTCTCCAAGGATGCTCAGATAAGTCCCTAATCCAAGGAGATACGTGATTTTTTTCTTCTCCTAAAGAGCTGGAACCTTTCTAGGGGTCCTTAAAAGAGCAACAACAATTTGGGCATAGGGATGAGTCAGGCAACAGTTTTGGTGCTGTCTTGCAGAACTACCCCCCACTCCTCCTTCACCTTGAATGTAAGCGCTAAAGGCAGCCATAGCAAACAGGGTTCAGTACAGGGGAAGGGACAGAGATAGTATTCATGAGTCAGAGTTGAAAGACTTAAGAGTTAGAAATAGAGTTAGCAAGATATAAGCAAGATATTTTAGTTAAGAGGTATAGCAGAGGTTAGAAAGATAAGAGCAATAAAATTCTGATTAACAAAACTTAAAGAAATTAGAAGGGACTCAGGGTTTAATCATTTACATATGGGTATAATAGGAACAAATAGAGCGAAGACAATCTATCATGTATTTGATTCAGTTAGTGTGAAAAATCAGAAACTCGAGAAACGCACCTGGCTTTTTAAATAATTGAGGCCAAGGAAAAGCCTGGACCATAACCAAGGGGTCACGAAGATCAGGCAACAGGACAAAACGGTGAGGTAGACTTCTTGCTTCCTCCCACAAGACCACTGACCCAAATCAAAAGACACCACCACCTCAATTAAGAAAAGAACCATTCAATCGTGACAGACATCCAACTAATTTAAATACAATGCGGGGACAGGTAATGAATATGTATAGGCATGTTAGATAACTTTATGAATATGCAGGATTTTGGGGAATAAATGGAGAATCAAGGCTTTGTGAATTTAGCACATCTTGAGAACACTAGTCCTCTATGCTCCAGTGCTGTAATAAACATACTTATCTTTTAACTACAATTAATTGAAAGATTATTTTGTCTGTGGCATTTTAATGCATCATTCAGACCCCCCTTCTGCCAAGGAGTCAGAAATACCAGGCTTATTTACCAAAGCAGCAGAAACTTTGCTTTCAGTATTTCAGTTCAAACTGAATATGCTCTAAATTAACTACTCAACCACCACCAGCTGAGATTAAATATTTAAGGATGAAGAAGGTGGGATCAACAAACTGAAACAGAGACACTACCTAAAATTTCTGGGGAGGTGGGGTTGCTCAAACTCCTGTGATATGCACAGGGATTTTTCCCTAGGAGATATTCCTTAGAACATAGTAAAGAAGAGACAGGGAGACATTCCTATTGTTTGAAAAACTTCTCTCCCATACAGGTTTCAGACTATAGTTCACTTGATCACTTCATGCTAATTGTACTACAGCTACTCAAGAGATAGGAAATACCCTGCAGCAAACCTGGATGGAGTGATCTACAGCTCCCTGCAAATTGCAGGCAAAACAGCTTTGGGAATACAGCAAAAAGAATAATAGATATAGAATCATAGAATCATTTAGGTTGGAAAAGACCTCCAAGATCATAGAATCGAACTGTTAACCTAACAGTACCAAGCCCACCACTGAACCATGACCCTAAGCACCAAGTCTACATGTGACCCTGTGGGGGATCCATGCTGCAGCAGGTGTTCCTGAAGGACTGTACCCCATAGAAGGGGCTCATGCTGGAGCAGTTTGTGAACTACAGCCCGTGGGAAGGACCCATGCTGGAGAAATTCATAGAATCATTAAGGTTAAAAAAGATCTCTAAGATCATCAAGTCAGTCCAACCGTTAACCACTAAACCATGTCCCCAAGTGCCACATCCACACATCTTTTGAATACTTCCAGGAGTGGTAACTTCAACACTTTGATGGGTAGTCATGAAGGACTGTATCCTGTGGGAGGGACCCCACACTGGATCAGGGGAAGAGCATGAGTGGCAAGAAGCCACAGAAACAAAACGTTATGTACTGACCACAACCCTCATTCCCCATCACCTTGTGCCACTTGGGTGGAGGTGTAGAAGAGTCAGGAGTGAAGTTGAGCCTGGGAAGAAGGGAGGGGTGGGGAAGGTAATTTTACATTTATTCTTATTTCTCCTTGTCCTGCTTTGTTTAATTGGGAATAAATGAAATGAAATTTCCCCAACTAGAGTCTGTTTTGCCTGTGATGGTAATTAGTAAATGATCTCCCTGTCTTTATTTGTACACACAAGGTTTTGTCGTATTTTCTCCCCTGTCCTGTTGATGGAGGGGGAGTTATAGAGTGGCTTGGTGGACACCTGGTGGCCAGCCAAGGTTGACCCACCACAGCAAATCTTTTTTCCACACTGTTACTCTGTCTCCCACTGCATGCATAACTCTCTCTATCCTGCCTCCCTGCCCCCGGCCTTCCTCTCTCTGCCTCAGTCTCCAGGCTTGCCCCCCTGCCTTTCTCTTTACATGCTTGTCTTCCTCTCCTACTTTGGCGCTTTTCCCCTCTGTCCACCTCTCTCTCTTTCTGCACTCTCATCTCATTCTCTCTTCTTGACTTTTTCCCTCTCTGCCTGCCTCTGTGTGTCTCTTTCTTTCTCTCTGCCTGACTCTTTTATTTTCTCTCTCTCCCTCTTTCCCTCTGTCTCTTCCAGCCTTTCTCTCCCCCTCCCCTCTGCCGGCCTCTTTGCCTTCCTGCCTCTCTCTCATGGCATCCCTGCCAGGCTCTCTGTCTCACTGCCTGTCTGCCTCTCTTTCTCCCTGCATGCGTGTGTCTCTCTGCCTGTCCCTGTCTGCCAGCCTGTCTCTCTCGGCTGGCCTGCCTTTCAGTCTCTCTGCCTGCTTTCCTCTCTCCCTGTTGTCACATAAAAATTTAGGAAAGAGAGACCCTCTTGCTTTCTGGGTTATCAGCAGATGTAGTGGGCCCAAGGGCAGCTAGATCTTTCCCTTTGTAGTCAGTATATTATCTGTCTGTACAAGTCTCTGTGAGACCTTCACAGAGAATATTTTAGAGTAACCAATTCAGCACTGTAAGTCTGGTCACATTTGCCATCCCAGATGCACAAATAGTGTGGGTTACACTATAAGTCTGGGAACATTCAGTAAGATTCCAGATTCACAAATAGTGCAATTTATTGATGTGACAGAATAAGGTTCAGAAATTTCTGTTGATAAATACACTGATATCAGAAAGCATAAGTAATAGTATTACTGCAAATAAAGCTTATCCAATAGTGAAGCGATACGTGGAATAAATAAACCCCACAACTAGATATATAGTTATGAAGTGGGTATGTATGTCAGCGCCCAGCACAAGTGAAATAGTTCTTGTGAAAACTTGTGCCCCAAGCCTCAGCCTGACCCACATCTTTATTCACAAAGATGTTCCATATGCAATACATTGCACAACTTTTCCATGCATATTCAACCCCTGGTCCCGCCTGTGCTCGCCTTGCATGGTAATTAGATCCACACCCTTCTGGGCATTCGTTGTTGGCTGTGGTGGTCGCACAGGGGTCTCTCGGTGGTCTCTGAGGCTGAAGGTTGTGGTCTTCCTTATGACTGAACTTTTGAACTTTCCTCCTTTGCTCGTGCACTTTTGGTCCCTTGGTGCTTATCTGAGTATGTCTGTAGGCCTTAATCCATTTGGAGGCAGAGGAGTCCCTTTATTTGGGTTCTTTGCATCCCTTGGTCTCCTCGGTATTGTTCTTTATGCAAGAAGCTTCAGAAATTTGCATTTTCCTATGCCCTTTGTATCATGGCAGAGGTTTAAGTAAAAAGGTTAAAACACAAAATTTTACAGGCTAGACTTTAAATACTTAATTCATATTGCTAACTCAAGTGAAGTCCAAAAATCTCTATTTCAATAGGCATCCCTATGGGGGAGGAGACAGGTAGTCTGTCAACTGTCCCAGGATACAAAGGTGGAGTCTCCTCTGACCTCCCTCTCCTCTTAAGTTATATTTATATTGTTTTCTTTGAGGGTGGTGAAAATATAAATTTTAGTTGATTTCATTTCATTATTTGGTGGAGTTTGGGTGACTTCAGTCATACATGTAAAGCCTGTACAGGTTTTATTTCATTTGCATATGCAGGGACATGAAAAGCAATATGTATTTTCAAGGTAATGAAAGTTCAGCTTTCAGTCACCGGTTGGGCCGTTCCTTTGGTTTAGCTCCCATTAGCTGCATTGTTTTAAACAGAGCATGATCACAACACCTCTGTGCCCCTCCATCCTTTGTTTTGTTGCTCCCTCAGGGCAGTACACCAAGCTCCCTCATTGTTCCTGCTCCTAAGGTTTGCAGACAGATTTTTTTCTGATGAACTATTGCCAACGTGGACACTCCTTGCTGAGCTTTGTCTTTCAGTATTTTTCCACACCTGTCTACCTCTTTCTCTCTCTGCTCGCCTCTGTCTGACTGCCCCTGTTTCTCTCCTCCTCTCTGCCTGCCACTCTGCCCCTCTCCCTTTCTTCCTGCCCCTTCTCAGACTTCCTGACTTTGCCGGACTGCCTCTCTCTTTCTCTTCCAGCCTTTCTCTCTCTGACTGCATATTTCTCTCTGTCTTTCTGACTTCCTGTCACTCTCTATGCCCACCTGCCTCTGACTGTCTCTGTCTGCTTCTCCCCATCTGTCTTCCTGTCTCTCTGCCTCTCAGCCTGCCTGCCTCTCCTCCTCTGCCTGTTTCCCTGCTTCTCTCTCTGGCTGTCTCTCTCACAGCTCTCTCTGCCTCCCTGCCTGCCCTTCTCTATCTTCCTTCTTCTCTCTCTCTTTCCCTACCCACCTTTCTTTTTTCACTGCATCTGCTTCTCTGCCTGCCTTTCCCTCTGTCTTCCTGCCCCACTCACCCCATATATCAGCCTGCCTGCTGGGATCTCTTTCTCTCTGTCTCACTCTCTTCTACTTTGCCTCCCTCTCTTCCTTTCTGCCTGTTTCTTCTGGATGCCTGCTACTCAGCCTGCTTGCCTCTTTCTGCCTTGCTGTCTGACTACCTCACTCTCTCTGCCCACCCTTCTGACATCCTGCCTGTCTCTGCCTCCTTCCCTACCTGCTGTTCTCTTTCTCTCAGCCTCCTTGACAAACTCTTCAATGTTGGTGTCTCATTCTTTGTCATATTCCGCTCTAGGTTTAATTCTAGGTTTCTCCTGATTTCACACACCCCCTCCCCCCATCTCGCTCTACCTCCTCTGTCTTTCTCTCTCTGTAGCTGTCCTTTCTCTGTCTCTCTCCTTCTCATGGATCCATTCTCCTAAGCAGCTTACCTCTCTCTCTCTGGCCTTCTCCCCTTTCTCTCCCTCTCTGCCCCCTCCTGTTGCTCTCCTGATCTCAGCCTCCCTCTGTCTCTTCTTTCACACCTCTCCTTCTTGCCTTTCTCTCCTTTCTGTCTTTTCCCCTTCTCTGTCTGCATCTCTCTCTCTCTCCCTTTCATAACATCCTTAACTCTTAACAGCTATTCGAATTACTATTATCTATCTTATTATTCAGTAAGTCTTTCCCTTCCCCCCAATGTAAATCAAAAGCTGCAAACAAGGGACTGGGGGTGGTAGTGGTGTAGTGATTCTGATCAGAAAACTGCTGTACATTGAGGAGTTAATGATCCACATAACTGTTAACTGGAATAGGCACAGGCCTGTACTGTGTTGCACATACAGCATTACCTTTGGGCCTGTGTTGCACTGCACAAATCCCTTGCTCACAGGATAAACTCAGCCAGCTCATTGTAGCAGAGCAGCCTGCAGGAAGTTCCCACTTGGTGCCAGCGTTGATGCCACCTGTGCGTGTCCTTGCCCTAATCTAAAATTACAACAAGAATTTCCTTTATGAATAGAGTTGTTTTCTTATAAGAAAATTATATAGCAGCTCAAATGACCAAAAAGGAGGACCTTCCCTCCATGGACAGAATCTGCATAAAGCCATGCAGGTTCTGTCTGACACTGCATGAGCATGAGGCTCTCAGCATCTGAAGAGGCATAACATTTACTTGCTATCAATATTACTACTCTTATTCTGTCTTATTAAAAGAAACATTTTATTAGGCCATTTGTCATCAGGGTTTTCTTATTGAGATCAAGAAAGATTCCTGCACAGTCTCTCTCTCTCTCTGCACCCCACACCTCAGTGCAGAACAAGGAGTGATTGTCATTCTAGTGGCAATTCTTTCCCATGAGAAACTGCCATGACAGACATAACCATATCTCCATATTCACAGGTGCAAAGTCAGGATAACAACAGCATGAGGACCACAGGGGTAGAAACAATGCTACTGCAGCCCTGGAGTGCGTAGTTGAAAGGTGTGAAAAACACAGTTCACTTTCCTGGTAAAATTTAAAAAGTTTAATAAAAGATAATAAGAGACAACCAATAAAGCAAAAGTTTCTTACAGCCCGATGCTTGCCATTCAGCCAAAAGCACACCTGCTGTTTCCGAGACACCTCCCTAAATGCACCAGCCTGTTGCATATTCACAGATCTACATACATATTCAAAATTTTCAAAGAACTTATTTCCATGTTTCTAGGAACTGTTTTACATGGCCACTCCTTGGTCCCGACTTTTTAGAGCATGCGTGTTTCTTGGCTGTGGTTTTAATTAATTCTTCTTATCAGTCTTAATTTGGGCCTTTGTCCATAATTTCTACAGATGGTCAGTCCTGGTAGCTGGTATATCAGTAGCAGATGTCTTCATATTGTTAAAAATGAACAGAGCCCATTTATAATTAATTAATAAATTTTATCGAGAATGGCAAACAAGAAGCTCTGGGCGGCCAGGGAGTCTTTGCTCTACCAACGGCGCACAAATTGCATTCGCAGTTTGTCCTGGTTTTATACTGTTACAGGTTTCGTTTCCCTTCAGTTCCCTCCCAGTTTTGTTTCTTCAGTTTTTCGTCTTCAAGATTGTACTGCGCAGACTCTCCACTGTTGCTAGGGGTCTTTTTTCCCCTTTCAGGGGTTGCTGGATGGAAGGGACTTATCTTTTTCAATGTCCTTGCATTCCACTTTCCTTTAGCACAAGCATATATTACTAAAGCATTAAGCAAGCAAAAAAACCAAAGCAGCTAATCTTATACAAATAATCACATCCTGTTCTATTCTGTCTCTCTCTTTATTTATTATCATTGCAGCTGGACTTATCTATTGTAACTCTAGCTACCTTGTAAATCTCGCCTCAACAGAGCTGACATTTATCAAACACAAATCACGTACACATGTTTTACAATATCAGTAGAAGGTGCCTTCACTGGGTGTTATCCTGACCCGGCAATCAGTTCACTTACTACAAAGTCACTTTATCAACTTACTTTACTCCTAAAGAAAACTATATCTTTAAAACCATTTCCACACCACACATATAGTATCTAC
Source organism: Certhia americana (assembly GCA_018697195.1). Lineage (NCBI taxonomy): Eukaryota > Metazoa > Chordata > Aves > Passeriformes > Certhiidae > Certhia > Certhia americana. The sequence continues at coordinate 231,124 of JAGMWU010000050.1, forward strand.
CCTAATATTTGTGAAAAACCAATACCATAATATGTATTTATAACAAAAGGTTACATAGTCACCAGTAAAAATGTACCATTCTCACAAACACTCTTCCTTCTCCGAGCATCTGACTGCTTTTGCAAATCATCAGCTTTCTGTAAAATCTGACATCAGGCAAAGGGAAATGAAAACAAAGGGTATGTTTGGCTCATATTTAACAAAAAAAAAAAAAAATGCTGCACTTCAGTTATTGCATGCCACCAGTATCAGCACTACCAAGGAAATTTTTCATGAGTTTGTCCAGCCTGCATTCCCAAGAAAACAGTGGAAAGAAACAGGTTGACTCCCCTGTCAAAGAACAAAAAAACAGGAACAGAGGTAGGAAGACCTTTGTGCTTGGGTGATATCTGACTGTAAGCTAGCAGAAGGCCACGATGTCAGAAATCTGTTGATACTCAGTGGTGGACCTGTAGTTTCAAACTACTCTCCCCACTCTAGCATTCCTTATGTCCACCTTCCTCACATCTGTGAAGAAGGGCAGACGTCCTATTGTTTAGGGTTTAATTAGGTTTTTTTAAAAATATATATGTGCTGGTTTGAAAGCAAACCAGCAGGAGAAATGAACCCCCCCCAAATACCTTGAGAGAGATTTTAGGTCGGACTTACAATTTGCTAGAGAGACTACAATAAATGCAATGATACAGAGAAAACTGTCTTAAACCCACAAAGTCAGAGTACAACCTGGCACCCTGTTGGTCAGGGTGATGATCACAGTCCTATCAAATGGTGGTTTCAGTCCTGTTGAAGTAATGGTCACATTCTTGTCGAAGGCAGTGGTCCTGTGGAAGTTCCAGTCCTTCTCTGGATCCATTGAGTAGTGGTGGTGTCCTAAGTCCCCAAACCCAAAGATTATATATGCTCAGGTTTAGGTGGGGAATGCTCAGTACCTCCCCCAGTCTCGGAACTATAAAAATTTTTTTTTTTGTTTTGTTTTTCTGTCTCTGCCGTTCGGCTGTTTGTCTTCTGTTTCCCGAGAATGTATACAGTTTTATTTTCACCAACCAGAGATCTTGAAGGAAAGGGCGCGTGAGACTTTCTTGATGTTTTCTCTTTCTTATTTATTGCTCCTTATCATTACATTCCGTTCCTGACCTGCAGAGCTCTTCAGTGCAGGTCAGTTCAAGGCACAAAACTCCAAAGCCCCAAATGCCCAATACCTAATGCAAAATGCTAAAATGCTAAAAGCCTAATGCTCTAATACAAAATGCTCTAATGCTAACTACAAAATGCCCAAAAGCTTAATGTTCCCACCCCTCATAATCCCCCTTTATAATTCTACTCCAATAACTATTATCTATGTTGGAAGGTTAAACTCTAAGCCAACTATAATGTGCCACCTCACCGCAGAAGATGGAGGCAAGGAAGGAGAAGGAAGAAACCCAAAAGCCATGTGCTTCCTCCATCTTGCCTTTACCTGTCTGCCATCCTAAAAACTCCATATATCTAAAATTCTCACCCTGTGATAAAACTACACGCCAGTCTACTATTTAATACACACTCTTAAAAACCCTGCTTCATTCCAGAGCCTAAAAGCCCTTTTTCCATGAACAAAGGTTAAAAGCACTGTTTGTCAGAGATTCTTAAGTCTCTCAAACATGCAAAGAGATATTCCTCATAATTCCAGACTCCGACACCCCAGGGCAGGGAGTTTCACAATGGGATGATGTAATCCTGTGAGTCATGGGATATTTTGGGAGTTCTTGATGGTCTAAATTGTTGCAGATGCCTATTCTGCTCCTGCCATTGAGTTCATTATGGCCCATTAGCAGAGATGACCCCTCAGGCCAGGTGTGACTGTGCTGGTGCTTCCCCAGAGAGGAGTTATCACAGCTCAGTCATTTGTGAAGAAAAAGAAATGTGACTCTGCCTTTCAGGGTTTGCTTCTTCTTTCCTATCTCATTTAACACTCAACTTGTAACCTGAGGTGTCGGGTGTGCACTGGGCAGCTACTGCAAAGGATCCATCATTAACAGTTCATCAGAAATGACATAGATGGGAATAGAATACACAGTTTGGTTACACCCACATAGTGCTGAACTGGGACCCTACTCCTGTAACCAGGACATTATATTATATAAATATTTATATAAATATAAGCTTCTATGAGTACATAGGTGACAAAAGGAAGTCCAGTTGGAGGCCAGTAACTAGCCGAGTTACCCCAGGGGTCATGACTGGGTCCAGTCCTGTTCAAAATCTTCATTAATGATCTGGATGATGAGGTAGAGTGTACCCTCAGCATGCTTGCTGATGACACCAAAACTGGGAGGAGTGGCTGATATGCCAGAGGGTTGTGCTGACACACAGAGGAACCTCAACAGGCTGGAGAAATGGTCTGACACAAACCTCATGCAGTTCACCAAGGGGAAGTGCCAAGTTCTGCACCTGAGGAGGAACAATCCCAGGAAACAGTATATGCTGGGGGACACCCAGCTGTAAAGAAACCTGGCAGAAAAGGACCTGGGGGTCCTGGTGGACACCAAGTTGGATATGAGCCAGCAATGTGTCCTGAGGCAAGAGCCAGTGGTATCTTTGCCTGCATTAGGCAAAGCATTGCCATCGGGTTGAGAGAGAGGATCCTTCCCCTCTCCTCCAGGCCACACCTGGAGGACTGTGTCCAGTTCTGGGCTCTCCTAGTATAAGAGAGACATACTAGAGAGAGTCCAGCACAGGGCCACAAAAATGATTAAGGGACTGTAACATTTCTCCTATGAGGAAAGGCTGAGAGAGCCAAGAGAAGATAAGACTCAGGGGAATTTTATCAAGGTATATAAATATCTGAAGGGAGGGTGAAAGGAAGACAGAGCCAGGCTTTTTTCAGTGGTGCCCAGTGACAGGACAAGAGGAATAAGCTGTAGCACAGGAGGTTTCATCTGAGCATAAGGAAGCACTTTTTTACTGTGAGGGTGACGGAGCATTGGAACAGGTTGTCCAGAGTGATGCCTAAAGAGGCTGACCTGGAGCAGAGAATAGACAGAGTTAAAAGAATAAGATAGGTATTTATTGAAAGGCCTTAAAAGGATACACTTTGGGCAGTACAAGAGCCTGGCCAAGACTACCCCTAGGATGGATCCAAGATGAATCCCGGTCACAAGTTTTTACACTTTTATGAGTTTTGGTCTATTTACATATTGGGATTAATTGTCCAATCACAGCTTCAGGTCATGAAGTCCTATCCTCCTTGTTTGCTCTCTTCAGTTCCCCATTGTTTATGCTTTTTGGGCCTGAAGCTTGTAACGGTTGCCCTTGGTCTCGAGCTGGAAAAGGATTGTTTTGTCTATCTACCCTGTGAAGAAAACTTACTAACACTTAATATGTAGCTCAGAGCTACACATCTAGGCAACACAGGATCTGAAAAACATAAAAACTAAAACTTAAGGCATCAAGAGGAATTTTGGAGTCTCCATCCTTGGAGATATTCAAAAGCCATATGGACATGGTCCTGGACAACTGGCTCTTGGTGGCCCTGTTTGAGCAGGGGGGGTTGGACAAGATGACTTCCAAAGGTCCCTTCCAACCTCAGCCATTCTGTGATTCAATAAATAAATAAATAATCCAATGAAGTGAACATCCATCCCAGTCTAATACTAAGAGCAGGTTTTGAATGGAATGCATGCCAGCACTGACCAAAGTTATACCAAACAGATATAAGATTCTGATAGATGATCTGCCTTTGGAGGATATAGCAAGGGCTGGAAATCTGCTTCATTCCTGTCCAGTCTTTTTACCTCATCTTTTTGTGCTTCCACTGGCTCCCTGATGGAAGGGGAGAATGAGACCAGCTTGTGATCCTGGTTGGCCTCAATTCACAGGGACTCCTTTGTTTTAGAGGCCTTCAACCTCATTTGACAATGTCAATCATTTTGAAAAACAAGAAGAAAAACATGCTGCTGGCAAGAAAGGGGAGAGACTGTCCTTGCAAGGGCCACCACAGTCACTTTTCAAATACCAGCAATACTATGCAACAGAAGAATAAGCTTTTTGCTTCAGGGTAAGGAGCCAAGAGGCAGCAGAGTGCAGCGACATCTCAGCTACCCCAGAACACCAAGGCAACAGCAGCCAGAAAGATTTGGGTGAATGCTAAAGGTTGTGGGCTTGCTGGGAGGGCTGGAATCCTACCCCACTGATTGTGTTGATCTCTGGAGAATGCTATAAACCTTCTCCATGTTATTCTACATCTAAATATTACTGTCTACTTTCTAAGTGAAACATGTCAGAGGTGAACATGTATTAATCCACAGTGTCTCTGATCTGTTAGAATAAGAATCATTTAGGTTGAAAAAGACCTCCAAGATCATCGAGTCCAACCTTTGGCCACCTTGTCAGCTAAACTACGGTGACTTAGGCTTTTCCCCTGCAGTCCATGGGGGTCCATAGCAGAGCAAATATTCATCCTACAGCTGTCTTGGTTTGGAAAGACAGGGTGTCTGCTAGGGAACAAAAAAAAAGAATGGAAACTTCCTTTGGATTTGTTATACTCCTAAAATTAAAGGGGGAGTGTCAGGCAACGATGTGAGGGTAGGAATAACAGTTCTTTACTAGTGCGTCTAATAAAGTAAATTAACAATAATAACTATAATATTGACAACAAACAGAACTAGAGAAGAAAAAGAAAAAAAACAACAACCCAGTTACAGTTTTCCTCTGGCACCCTCCTCCCCCTCAGTACCGTTACAAGCTACCAGAGCCAGCAGCAATCCTGGGGGCGAGATGTATCTGAGGCTCGGCAGTAGTAGCTGGAGCTGCTGGAAGGTCCTGGCTGGGCACGGGCTGCAGAACACAGCGTGGAGAGACCTCGAACAAAACTGAAGAAGCCGTGGGTGCAGGGCAGTGGGAAGGAGTTCCTGGCAGGGCAGGGAGGGAACAGGTTCCCAAAAATCCCGGGGGACACACGAAGAGACGGTGGTCCGACAGAGTTCCAGGTGGGATGGTGAGAGCTCTCTGCTGCACCAAGACAACTCCGAGAGCAGAAAACGAAGTGAAGATGGTGCCTCTCTGTCTATGCCTTAGCTGCTTCCTTTGTTTGTTCCTAAGCACCCATGAGCACCGAAAAGCACCCAGCAATCAGCTTCTTAGCAACTTCTGGGAAAAAATTCTATAAGGATGCACCCCAACCCCCAACAACAGCCCATGGAGGACCTTACACTGGAGCAGGTAAATGTGCCCTGAAGGCAGCTGTGATTCTGTGAAGAGTCCACACAGGAACAGGTTTTCTGGCAGGACCTGTGACCCTGTGGGGGATCCATGCTGCAGCAGGTGATCCTGAAGGACTGTACCCCATAGAAAGGACTCATGCTGGAGCAGTTTGTGAAGAACTACAGCCCATGTGAAGGACCCACACTGGAGAAATTGATAGAATCATTAAGGTTAGAAAAGACCTCCAAGATCATAGAATCCAATTGTTAACCTAACAGTACCAAGCTCAGCACTAAATCATGTTTCTACGGACCATGTCTACAAGTCTGTTATATACCTCAAGGAATGGTGAGTCAACCACTTCCCTGGGCAACCTGTTCCAATGTGTGAGAACCCTTTAGATGATGAAATTTTTCCTGATATCCAATATAAACCTCCCCTGGCTCAACTTGAGGCCATTTCCTCTCATCCTATCAATTGTTATTTGGGAGAAGAGACCAAGCCCCACCTTGCTACAACCTCCTTTCAGGTAGTTATAGAGAGCAATAAGGTCTCTCCTACTTGCCTATTCTCATCTCAGCATGATGCCTGCCTCAAATCAGCATTAATTTCTAAATGTAAAAGTTCAACTTAATTGTTTGCTGAAAGGTCAAGAATCTTGACTAATCAGCAGTGTAGACAGACTGCTGACACCCTCCCCCCCAACCAACCTCAGCAGCATAAGTAGGATGCAGCCTACATTATTCATACAAGGTACGATTCTCTCAAACTGCACTACCACTGATGGAGCCAAGGGCATTCAAAATGCATTTGCATGATTGACTGTTGACCCTGACACCAAATGTCCCTGGCAGTCCAATGGAGCCATGGCATTGCTTATGAGCTTGTGTTTGCTATCAGTGTGTCCTGGTTCAGGCCAGGCCAGGGTTATTTTTTGCAGTAGCCAGGAGGGGTGCTTATTCTATACCACCTCACACCACTTGGGGGGAGGGGGGTGTAGCGTAGCAGTGGTTCAAGTATTACCAATTAAACTGGGGAACATCATTCCTAACCACAACACAGTGAATGGTTGAGTCACTACAGGGGCCATTGCTGCTCATATTTGTTACTGCCTCAATAAGGCTTTGTTTTATAAGGTGTTGTCAGACTCCGTTGCTGTTTAGACCACATGGATTCAGATAGTTAATACTGCATTTCATTTGAGACTTACCATGATTATTTGCTTTTGATCTTCTCAAATTTGCTTGAATTTCAGTAAATTCGAATTTCAGTAACTTCAAAAACTCGTCTTTTGACAATGACTTGTGTGGCAGTCCAATTAGCTGAGATATATAAAAAAGCCAGGCCCAAATTCTCTGCACCAAGGAGTGGGCTTAGGACCCTGGAGAGCAGGGGGCTGGCACCTTAGACTTATAAGGTCAAGCCCTTGCCCCATAGCTACAATTGGACACCCATCCCAGGTAAACCCTATATCTAGACAAATTAGCTACGCCCCCTGGTCTTTGGATGCTGCAACTCTCAGACCATGTGCTCTCTGGGGAACAGCTCCAGGCCATGCGGGCTGTAAGTGCTGCCTAGAGAGCACATGGTCACTGAAATGAATTAAAGAATATCTCCAGGCCTCATCCATTGCACCTGTCCTGTTTTTTAAGCCACGGTCCCCAGTCAAACTGGGTTTGATGTAGCAGGAGGAAACCCCCTCACCAGACTATAACACTGTTACAGACTAGGAACATTAAAAGCTCGCTATACATTCTTTACATCAATCTATTATACAGTCCAAAACATTTTAACACATACTAAGTGATAGAAAAAAGCAACCACCAAACATGTTTTTTTCAAATCATGGTTTATCAGTCACATAAGAGCTTTAAGTCAACATGTGTTCCAATAATTAAATTATTTCTGAACAACTTGAAATGCATGGGAAGATAAATTAAGTGGCTTTTTTTCTTCAGTTCAAAATTAGTAACTTTTCTATTACGAAAAACTCAATAATGATGGCAAATACAAAAAGAAGTAGTTCTTTTTAAGGTGTCACAAAAACCCCCAAAACCCTAACCACACCCAAACCAAAGGAAATCCCCCCCCCCCCCAAACCTTAAGAATTCCAAACAGCAAAATGAACTTTTTCAAGAAAAAGACTATTTGCTCACCTATCAGCATATTTAAAAACAGGAGGAGAAACTGAAGAATTAAGTCATAGTAGTTTAGATCAACTTACACATTCAAATTTCATGTATGGCTCTAGAAATTCAGGGTTACATCTTGTCTCAGTTTAGAGACAAATTCAGGAGAAAAAGACTCTGGAAGGAGTGTTTCCTCTAAAAAAAAAGGTTCCAACAATCCCTTTCTGACAATAAGAAATGAATACTAGCCTTGGGTGTTAACTAGCCAGGTGACCTTTGCTAAATGCAGCTCCCAATTTTTGAAAGTCTCCCCACCCAGTGCCTTCAAGGTGGTTTTTAGCAGTCCATTGCACCACTCAACTTTCTCAGCAGCTGGAGCATGATAAGGAATATGGTACACCCACTCAGTGCCATGTTCCCTAGCCCAGGTGTTTATAAGGCTATTCTTGAAATGTGTCCCGTTGTCTGACTCAGTCCTCTCAGGGGTACCATGCCTCCAAAGGACTTGCTTTTCAAGGCCTAGGATGGTGTTACAGGCGGTGGCATGAGGCACAGGGTAGGTCTCCAGCCATCCAGTGGTGGCCTCTACCATTGTGAGCATGTAGCGCTTGCCTTGGCAGGTTTGAGGCAGTGTGATGTAATCAATGTGCCAGACCTCCCCATACTTATGTTAGGACCACCATCCACCATACCAGAGGGGCTTCACCCTCTTGACCTGCTTGATAGCAGTGCATGTCTCAGAGTCATGGACAACCTGGGAGATACTGTCTATGGTTATATCTACCCCTCAGTCTCTTGCCCACTTATAGGTGGAGTTCTGCCATGGTGGCCTGAGGCCTCATGGGCCCATCAAGCTAGGAACAACTCTCCCTTGTGTTTCAAATCCAAATCTATCTGTGACACCTCTGTTTTCTCAGCCTGATCCAGCTGTTCATTGTTTCAGTGCTCCTCATTAGCCTGACTCTTGGGGACATGGGCATTCGCATGACAGACCTTCACAGGCAGCTTCTCTAACCCAGCAGGGATGTCTTGCCATTCGTCAGCAGTCCAGATTGGTTTTCCCTTATGCTGTCAGTTGTCCTTTTCCCACCTTTCCAGCCACCCCCACAGAGAATTGGCTACCATCCATGAGTAAAGGTAGAACTTTGGCTACTTCTCTCGCTCAGCAATGTTTAGGGCCAACTGAACGGGTTAGAGTTCAGAAAGTTGTCTTGATCCACCTTCTCCTTCAGTAGCTTCTGCGACCTGTCATGTTGGGCTGCATACGGCTGCTTTCCACTTTCGTTTCATCCCTACAGTGTGGCAAGAACCATCAGTAAAAAGACTGTAGCATGTTTCTTTTGCTGTCAGTTGGTTGTGATGCATTAAGTTTTAGCTTTTATATTTTTCAGATTCTGTATTGCATTGGTGTATGACTCTGAACTTCATAAAAAGTGTTAGCAAGTTTTCTTCAGTTTTTTTTAGACAAAACAATCCTTTTCCTGCCTGAGAACCAAGGACACCATTGCAGCTTCAGGCACAAAAAGTATAAAAAACAGTGAATTGAGGAGAGCAATCTAGGAGGATGGGACTTCATAACCTGAAGCTGTAATTGGACAATTAACTCCAATATGTAAATGGACCAAAACTTAGAAAAGTGCAAAAACTTGTGACTGGTCAGCCATCTTGATCTATCTTGGGTCCATCTTCGGTAGAGCTATGACTGGGCTCTTGTACTGCCCATGGTGTATCCTTTGAAGGCCTTTTAATAAATACCTACTTCATTCCTTTAGCACTATCTAGTCTCTGTTCAATGTAGCCTCTTCAGGCATTAGTTGTATGGTGAAGCTTCTTCAGCATGTGTCACTTGTTCCTGTTCCTCTTTGTCCATGACACCAAAGTTTTTACCTTCTGGCCAATTTGTAATTATCTCCAAAATCCCAGGGCAATTCAGTTTTCCAATATGGGCACGCTGGGTGGTGAGAGCAATCCAATTGCTCCGTGTGGCATTGGTGGGTAGAGGGAACCTTCGCTTTGAACATCCACCCCTGCACCGGTAGTCAAGATGCCAGGAGGAGTTGTGCTTCTGTGCCTATTACCTCTGAGGCAGCTTGGACTCCTTCATAGGCTGCAAAAATTTCCTTCTCTGTTGGAGTGTAGTTGCCTTCAGACCCTGATGATTCCCCTTTTCCTCCACCCCCCCACAAGGTGCTTGCTCAGATTTAGGGAGTTTTGGGAGAGGGGATCTTCAAAATAGGGAGAAGAGATTCAAAAGAGGCCCCTTACCTCAGGATGTATTCCAAAGCTTTATTCTCAATGAAGGGATCCCAGGAGGCAAGGAGGAAGCACATGGAGGAAGAGGGGTTTTTATTTCTTTTGGGGTTGGGGTCAGGTTACCTGGCCGAAGGCCATAGGTCAGAGTCAAGCGGCAGGTAAATCAGGCCAGGTTACAGTTTATGGGGGAAGGGTTTTTTAGGAGAGATTATTCCTAAAAGGAATGCAACATCTCACCCTTTTTTGTTTAAGAAAGTTAAAGGAAAAACATTGGGTTACATGGAGTGAGGATAACAAGAAATAGGGTTTTTCTCAAAGGGAAAACAAACATTTTTAAAACATGTAAAAAGTCTCTGCTTCTGCCGGAAAGAGTCCACACTTAGGAAGATTCCTCTTCCTACATCCGACGGCGTCTTCTCTTGGAGGCAGTGGCTACTTGCCTTTCATCTCCTTCTGCTGGAGCTGGGTTTTTGGGAACAAAAGGCTTTACCCACTTCTGGGGAATCCACCTAGGGCCTGAGGGAGTAGCTACACACGCATAGCCACGACCCCAGGTCACGAGCTCATGGGGACCCTTGGTTTCCCAAGTTTCTGGATCTCTAATCAAGACCGGTGGACGCTGAGACATTTTAAATGGGTTACCACTGTTAAAATGACGAATTACAGGTGGACTCATATTTTCAAAAGAGCAGTTCAGGAAATGGATAGTAAAAATGGCTTTGCAGAGCTTCTGTTGTGGAGGCATCCACACAGTTGTGCTGCTCTGTTTAGCCAAAACCTTTTTGAGCATCTGATGTGCTTTCTCAACCACAGCTTGGCCTGTGGGGGAGTGGGGGATGCCAGTTTTATGCTTCACTCCCCACTGCTGGACAAATTCCAGGAATTCCTTGGGCATGTATGCTGGGCCATTATCAGTTTTGATTTCTTTTGGGATCCCTAGCACTGAAAAAGCTTGCACTAGGTGTTTTTTAGCATGCACAGCTTTCTCTCCTGCATGGGCAGAGGCATACATTGCACCTGAATGTGTGTCTATACTCACATGAACATATTTGAAGCGACCAAAACTAGCAATGTGTGTGATGTCTGTCTGCTACACCTCACAACTGCCAAGGCCTCTGGGATTAACTCCCATACCCATTGATGGCATGGCCTGGAACTAGCAATTGGGACAGGTGGCCACAATAGCTCGAGCCTGACTCCGTGTTAGCTGGAACTGACGGATCAGACCTGACACATTTTGATGATATTGTTGGTGACTCAGTTTTGCCTGTTGGAAGATGTCAGGGAGACGTGCTTTTTCAACTGGTGCAGCAAGGGAGTCTGCTCGACAATTCCCCTCTGCAATTTCACCAGGTAAATCTGAGTGCGACCGTACATGCATCACAAAGAACGGATGTTCTCGATAAGAAATTAAATAAATCAGCTTTGAGAGCAATCTGAAGAGATGCTCATTCTCAATTTCTCTGAGCACAGCCTGCTCCGCTCTGGATACTATTCCAGCTACATATGCAGAGTCAGTCACCAAATTAAATGGTTCTGAGAACTTCTCAAAGGCTCTTACCACAGCTGCTAGTTCAGCTACCTGGGGGGATCCTTCTACAAACTCCACATCAGCTTCCCAATGCTGAGTTTGAGGATTTCTCCAAGTCATCACCGACTTGTGGGAGGCCCCAGATACGTCCGTGAACACTGTGAGAGCTTTGAGTGGTCTCCGACTCCTTTTCTCACAAGGAATGAGGTGGAATTCCTCATTAAACAGCTTGTGGGATGGGGCATGGACCGATATTTGTCCCCTGTAGCTGTCCAGAGATAATTGGAGATTGGCATTACCCCAGAGCAAATGCTCAAACATCTCTTTGGTCAGTCTCTTTGGAGAGTTCCTTCCCTCCTCTGAGAGTTTGACCGGGAGGTGAATACATGTAAAATCACAAGCAGCCAGTTCACACAGCCTCATCCTGGCTTTCTGAATCAATTGAGCTATCAACTCTTGTGGTTCAATGATGGTCTTGGATCTCTGGTGAGAGAGGAAGACCCACTCTATGATTAAGAGTGAATCTCTCTGCCCCTCAATCCATTGGTAAATGAGACCATGCAGGTGTGGCAGTTTTCCTAGCACAATGAAATGGAAAGGTACGCTTGGTTTGTACCTGTGAGCCTGCCTCTCTGACAAGGCTTTCTGAACCTTCTCGATTGCTATCTTTGCCTCTGGGGTCAGTTCCCTGGGAGAGCCCAGCTCCCTCCCCCCTTTCAATAATTTGAAAAGAGGCTCTAGATCCTCATTTGTGAGGCCTAGCCAGGGTCTTACCCAATTCAGTGATCCACACAGGGAGTGGAGATCTGCTAGGGTTTTAGGATTACACTTGATTTCCAATTTTTGAGGAACAACGGTCCTCTCTGAAATTTGCAAGCCCAGGTACTTCTAAGGTAGCATCCTTTGAACTTTGTCTTCCTGTAATTGAAAACCAGCAGAGGTTAAAACTTTAACCTCAAGTGTGTGTTGGAGTATAGAGTCATTGGGGGCACACACCAGCACATCATCCATGTAGTGAAGGATGATGACATCCTGTCTCTCAGCATGTACAGGTGACAGTAATGATGCTACTTACTGTTGTCATATGAACGGCGAGGCTTTCATACCCTGAGGCAGCACCTTCCAGTGATACCTCTTCATGGGGGCCTGGCGATTTAGGGTGGGAACTGAAAATGCAAACCTTGTGGCATCTCCTGGGTGCAGAGGAATTTGGAAGAAACAATCTTTGATATCTAAAACAGCCAATTTCCAGGCTCAAGGGAGCATTGTTGGAGAAGGCATCCCTGGCTGGAGTGGTCCTATGTCCTCTATGATTTTGTTTATTTCCCTGAGATCATGAAGCAGTCTCCACTTGTCCTTTCCCGGTTTCTTTATTACAAAGACTGGGAAATTCCAAGGGCTTGTTGTTTCTTCTAGGTGGCCTTGAGCCACCTGCTCCTCTACAAGGTTTTCAAGCGCCTTGAGCCTTTCTTTGCTCAATGGCCACTGTGCAACCCACTTTGGGGTGTCTTGTAACCATGTTAATTTGTGGGTAGGGCGCATCACAGTGGCTATTTCTAAAAATCCTGGGGTGTCTTAGGAATGACCAAGTGGACTCCCCACTGGGACATTGTGTCTCGTCCCCACAAGGGGGCTTTGTAATTTGCAATGAATGGACGAACACTTGCTATTTTTCCATCAGGTCCTTCAATTTGCACAATATTTTTTGAGATTTTAGCCAATGTGATTCCTCCTATGCCCTGAAGTTTGCCTGCCACAGGTTGCAATTCCCAGTTCAACGGCCACTTGCTCTCTGGAAAAATTGTGATGTCTGCACCTGTATCGAAAAATTCCCTCTACATGGAGGTGATCTGACCCATTTTCTATGTTGCACGCCATGGAAGGTTTGTCCTCTCCCACCACCTCTGCCCAGTAGATTTCTAGTGATTTTCCATCTGCACTATCTCTGCCGGAACAGGAATGGCTCGGGCAAGGATTTGCCCTTCTGCTAGGTAGAAAGGTGGGTGTTTGCAGCGTGCTAAGAGCATGAGGTTTGTTATTTTTCCCTTAATGGTCATGGGAACTACTTCAATTTGTTCTGGTGTGTGTGCCGTGTCTCCAATGAAAAAATACTCACTGTTCATTTCCATGTTGATTGATTCGTTCTGTGGGATGTTTGACAGGTCCACCGTGATTATTGTCCAATATGTAGATCTGAAATGAAAACCTTTGGCAGTCACGAGCCTATGTCGGCCCCGTGGCTGCCAAATCTTGTTAATTGAACATTTGATATTTGTATTTTTTCTCTCCCCCACCCCTTTCCCCTTAACTCTTGAGAGAGAGGTATTAGCTGGTGGGGGACCCCGTCTATTTGCATGTACGCGCGTGACATTATTAATGACGGGGGCACGCTGAGAAGTCAGTTTTTTTGTTTGTTGGTCTTCTTTTTCTGACTTGGACTGTGGTTCTTGTTCTGGAGGCAGGCCTTTGCAAAACGTCCAGGCTGTTTGCAGAGGTGGCATATGATGTGCCGCAGACCATCTTGTGATGTTGGTTGCTGCATTGGTTCAGGTTGCACTGGTGCTGCAGCCCTGGGATGAGGCAGTCCCGGATCAGGTGCACTGAACAGCTCTGCTTTCCTGGAACAGGCTTCAATCATCTGAGCAAGGGTTGGGGAGGGGTCGAGAGGAAGGCTAAGGATAATCCAACGACAGGTCTCATTAGCATTCCTCTGAGCTAATTCTTTAATGAGTTCGGTCTGGATAGATGTTTGTTGGACTTGTCGTTCGACCTGTGTTCTTAAATGGTCTACAAATTGCAAAAAATTTTCTGAAGGAAATTGTTTGATATTTGTGTAGCTGCCTTGAATGTCTCTGGTGGGTAGCTGATAAAAGGTTTTTTCTGCAGCAATAGAAATTTTATATAATATTTTCTGTGATAGTAATCGAGTTTGCTTTTCAGGACAATGTAATTCACCTTCACCACATAAGTGATCCAATGTGATATTATTATTGTCATTATCTTTAGCTGTATCAGGTGATAGGTGAATGTCCTGTAATACTGTTTTTAAATTTTTTTTCCAAATGCTTTCCCATAATTCATATTCTGAGGGTGTTAATAAACATTTGAATAAGTCTTTAATATCAGAAGGTACCAATTCATTTGTACTGAATGTGGCAGATATCATGCTTTTAAAAATTTGACTGTATCTGCCAAATTCCTTTTGTATTTCGCATAGCTCTTTTTTATCTTGGTAAGAAAATGGTTTATATTCTTTTCTACCATTTTTCCTGCCAAGATATACCACGGGTGCCACAAAGGGTATGTTTTCATCAGATTCGGTTTTAGTTTCTTGAAGTTCTGTTGTGTGAAAGGTAGAAGGTATGGTACCACTGTCCATGCAGGTATGCAGGGGCATTTCAGGTCCTGATATAGTTTGCTCCTGCTCTGGAGCTGTGAGCAAATCGCAGCACCCACCACAGCCGTGAGGGAGCGGGGGCCCCGCCCCTCCCCCGCCGTTGCTCGGCGAGGGGGTGGGGCCACCGCTTGCTGTGCCGTGTGCTGGGTGGGCGGGGCCTCCCGCCGTGCCACATGGGAGGGGGGGGAGGGGGAACCACGGTAACTGCTTGCAGTGCCGCGCGGGGAGGGGGGGGGGTTAACTGTTGCCGTGCCGCGCGGGGGGGGGGGGGGGGGGGGGGGGGCGACTGGCCGCCGCGCTGCCGCCGCCCAGAGATGGGCTGCCCGCACTGAGACTGGCATCGCGGCAGAGCCTGTGCGCCCACGCCGGGCTGCCGCAACCCCCGCCAAACGTGGCTGTGCCGCCCGCGCTGTCCTGTCCGCTTTCCCCCCCCACAGCTGCTTCGGGGTCCAGGCTGGAGGGGGGAAAGCTATGGTAATAGGGGGGAGAGCTGGGGGGGGGGGGGGGGGGGGGGGGGGATGGGGGGTGGGGGTGGAGTTAAGGGGGAGGGGGTATGGGTGAGGGGCGGGGCTTTGAGAGACAGATGGGTTAGAAGGAAGAGACGAGACCACGTGCTCTGCGCCATTTTTGTCATGCCGGGCAGTGTAAAAAGGTGGCTCAGATGTTTCTATGCTGGAAATTGAGAACTGCAGAGGTATAAAAGGGTTATTTAAAGTAGATTTCTGGGCCTGGCTGTTGCATTTCGATTTCAATAGGTGCTTGCGTGCCTTTAAAAAAATTGGGATGAATTTCGGAACAATTTTGTCACCATTTTCAGCTTTTTCGGTCAATATTAGCCCAATATGATCCCAAAATGCGACAGAAGTGACATTTTCACAGTTAGAATTCGGATACTCCGTAGCTAACCAAGAGCTGAAATGTTTTAGTAGCTTCTTAGGGATTTTACGATCTTTTAAAAGTGGTTTAAGTTGCTTTAATAAACTCTTTTGTGGACAAGAGGGTGTTGCTCCCATGTTAGATTACAATGTGTCCAACTCTATAAACTTCTGAGAGAGATATAACAAAGAAACAGGACTTTCCATCCCTCCCTCTATTACGAGAGACCCGGGAGGGGACGGGGGGTGCAATAGGGCGGGGGGGAAGCGGCACATTTCCCCGGCTCTAGGGCTGTTGGGGGGCTCGGTACTTCGGGGTCCCCCCAGAGCTCGAAACACACCAAAACTGCGGGGTTCCCCTGGCCCGCACGGCGCTTGTGCCTTCAGGGGAAACCAACGAAAAGAAAAAAAAAAATTTTTCCTGTCTCTGGCTCAGAAGGTCACTATGAATCCGACCTGTATGGGTTTAGGCTACCGGTTCATGCCCCCCCACCCTCAGCTGTGCAAAAAACGGCTGAATCAGTGAGAGGGGTAATTGAACAATCCGAAAAGCTTTTGAGATCTCAGGAAGAGATTCCAGCTTATTACGTGAGTTTGAAAAAAACATGTTGGGACGCCAATTGATGATTCCCCTTTTCCTCCACCCCCCCACAAGGTGCTTGCTCAGATTTAGGGAGTTTTGGGAGAGGGAATCTTCAAAATAGGGAGAAGAGATTCAAAAGAGGCCCCTTACCTCAGGATGTATTCCAAAGCTTTATTCTCAATGAAGGGATCCCAGGAGGCAAGGAGGAAGCACATGGAGGAAGAGGGGTTTTTATCTCTTTTGGGGTTGGGGTCAGATTACCTGGCCAAAAGCCATAGGTCAGAGTCAAGCGGCAGGTAAATCAGGCCAGGTTACAGTTTCTGGGGGAGGGGTTTTTTAGGAGAGATCATTCCTAAAAGGAATGCAACAAGACCCTCTGTAGCTTTGACTCCACAATCCTAGTCGTCGGCCTCTAGTCTCTCCAAGCACCTTCTGCCAAAGGCTCTAGGACAGACTATGGCTTTCAGCTGCAGATTAGAGCACGTTCTTCACATCTGGTCCTGTCCTGACTGAGCTAAGGGCCACCACATAAGCAACCTGCTTAATCTGGGCAAAAGATTTGTTGCTGTTCAGGGCCCCAGTGGAAAGTGTTCTTGTGAATGACCAGGTAGAGAGGGCTCACAATCTCTCTGTATTCAGGAATATGAATTCTCCAAAAGCCTATGGAACCTAGGAAAGCTTGTGTTTCCTTCTTGTTGGTCGGTGGAGACATTGCTGTGATCTCATTTATGACACTGGTGGGAATCTGACGCCATCCATCTTTCCACTTTACTCCCAGGAACTGGATCTCAAACAGGTCCCTTAACTGTGCTCTTCTTGATGGTGAAACCAGCTTTCAGGAGAATCTGAATTATTTTCTCTCCTTTTTTGAACACTTCTGCTTCTGTGTTCCCCCACACAATGATGCCATTGATGTACTTCAGATGTTTTGGAGCCTCACCCTTTTCTAGTACAGTCTGGATCAGTCCATGGCAGATGGCAGGACTATGCTTCTATCCATGGGGCAATTGTTTCCAGGTGTACTGCACACCCCTCCACGTGAAGGCAAAATGAGACCTGCATTCTGCTGCCAAAGGAATGGAGTAAAATGCATTGGCAATGTTCGCTCTCACACAACGTTACCTGGTTTATAGCAGAAGGAAACTGACAGGCTGATTTACTTTACCTGTCCAGGTACTCCCTGATTGTTTTGCACAGGCCAAACTTTACTATTCCTTTTTTTCATCAGAATATTGCAGTTCTTTGTGGCACGTTTTCTTTCAAGTGCCAACAAGCAAAGGACATTATTGCTGCTTGCCCTGATTGCCAGCATCATAAATTTGTGACAGGCTCACCAGGAATTAACCTGCGTGGCCTAAAAAGCCTCCAGATATGGGCAAACTGATGTCACCCACTACCCTGAATTTGGGCATCTCAAATATGTTCACTCATCCACTGATACCTTTTCAGGTGCATTATTTGCATCATGCCACACAAGTGAAACTGCTAAAGATGTTTGCCCCCATTTTTGGCTGCTTTTGCAACTTTAGGGATTCCTCAACAGATTAAAACTGATAATGGTCCGGCTTACACTTTTCAGTGACTTTCCTCCTTTTTTGCCCTGTAGAGAATCTCTCATATCACTGGCATCCCTCACTCCCCCATTGGGACAAGCAATTATTGAATGTGCTCATTCAGTGCTTAAGCATCTTTTGGGTCAACAGAAAAGGGGAATGCAGGGATGTACTCCAATGGAACTGCTACACAAAGCATTGTATGTTTTCAATATTTTAAGTTGCGATGCTGACACCAAAGTTCCCCGTATAATAAAACACTTTTCTACTTCTAAAGAAGAATCATTAGACATAGGGAAAAAAGCACAAGTCCTCGCAAAAGACCCAGAAAGTGGAAAAAACATACGCCCATTTCCCCTTATTATGTCGGGAAGAGATTATGCTTGTGTTTCCACAGATACCGGTTCTAGTTGGGTACCAGCCAAGAACATCAGACCCTTCATTGAACAGCCAGCTGATCAAAATGCAGAAAATGATTAAAAGATAAATCTTCCATCCTCAAAGAAACAGTCAATCATACATCCAGAGGGGGTCTCATGTCTGTTAACTTCCTTTCCCTGATTGGCCTGTCATACAACATCTCATAAAAGAAGAGATGACTGTTGGCATTGTGACCCTCTAAGGAGCAGTCAGAATAATATACAAATTAAACAGCTGGTGTGTGGGCATTGATATGGTTTGCTTGAACATTAGGAATTATCAAGGGAGCAGTGGTTTGCCATTGTTAATATGTTTTGTAGTGTTAGTTCTAACTCCTCATGTAGTAGCAATGGGGAGCCCTCTGTCACCATTGCCTCGGAGTAATATTTGGCTTACGCTAGAAAAGGCTTTTTTAGTATTAGTGTGAGCGTACAGACACACATAATCACATGCGAGGTGCTTTTATTAAGGGCAACTGGGGCACTAGGGGTAAAACCCCAAATCTAGCTCAGTCTGCCTTGTTCAAAATGCACATATTTATACTATTCAGTTATATAACTATATTTGTTTAAGCAATATTAATCATACTCATATTGTTCTATGATATGAGCTACCACAATAATCGTAGGTACATCTAATCACAGATGCAGTTTCACATGGCCTACCGAAAACAATGCATAACATTCCTTTCCTACCTCCCTCAGATCTACATTTGATTTTTTCCATGATTTTCAGAACATTTTTAACTCAGAACTTTTTAACCCTATACTAACATTATTCCCCCCTTTGAAAGTATTTCACGTTACTATAATAAGTGTAATGCTTTCACTTTATACAGTCTTTTATACTTGATGTTCGTCTACAAATCCACAGTTGTTATAAGCATTATCTTGAATTGGAAGATGTGAGGATGACGGATGCAGGTTTTGGTCCCGGGTTAACACTTTCATTATCTTCTGATTCCAGGATGCTTTCTTCTGTATTTCTCTTTTCAGAATAGCATAATTAACCAAATTGCTAAAAACATAATCAGCAGGATTTTCAAATTCTCAGTGACAGATTTAATCCACAAACTCACATTCCATCCTAACCCTTTAAAAACTTTATCTATCCAACTTGTAGTCAAGTCTTTCTGTTCTTCTTGTGCTTCATGTTCTACTTGCTTCAGTTGACTAATGTCATGTTCTACATTTGCAGTTACGTTTGGTATGTGTATGCAGCAATGATCTATTTATCCTTTTAGATATCCACACACTCCATGTTCCTCTAGAAGTAGCATATCTAAGGCCAATCTGTTTTGTAAGGTCATTTTTGTTGTGGCTTGTAATTGCACATTCAATTCTTTAAACCCTTCCCTGGTGACTCTTGCCAGTCTTTCCACTTGACCTGTAAGTTCATACAGCATTTCTCTATTTTGATAATTTGCTATAGGACCAAACAAGGATTCTAGGGCCCATCCAAATTTTACTCCACTAGAGGGTTCTTGCCAAGTTTCCTACTCCTGATTTTCATTTTCCTGAACTTCTCATCTTGTTCTTATTTGTAGAAGTTCATGGTTTTCCTTAAATTGGTATTTCTTCAAAATTGGGCATAAAGTGGGGAGGCCTAAAGTGATTTCTTTTATTTTCCCATCTACAGGCAGATGGATAGTCCAAGTGCCGCCACTTAAGGCCCATACAAATTGTCCTGGACTCTGAATTGTACTTCTAGTATACCCTATTACTACTCTATAATTCAGTTTACCTTGTTTGTGTTTGACTCCTCTACAGGCACAACCAATTCGTAAAGCTACTGCCAGTAGTGGCATTTGTTTTATTTCTATATCATCAGAGGTGCAATCATAAAACTTATTATATGTCCACCAATTTGCTTTATTTGTCTCTAATCTTCTGCTAGTGGCAGTATTAATTACTCCTGGGTCTGCCCCATTTTCAGAACATTCCCATTTAATGCACTGGGGGTGTCTGCCATGTATTGGAATTTTTGGAGTATACTCATTGACCATGAGCTGTCCGAGGTCTCACACTTTTTCCTCACACTTCCATACAAGAATGGTATCTGAAACGTTTTCTCTAACCTTTTAATATTTTGGCAAGAAGAATTCCCATATTGTAATGTTATGATACAATAATGACAACTTGATGAATTCCCCTACTTTGCCATGACTTGCAATGCAATCTTGTTTTTTCATAGATTTCATCCATTCTCCTATTAGTTTCCAGGTCTTTTTGATTACTTGTCTCGACTCTGGTACCTGTTTACATGCAATTGTTTTATTCTTTTGTATCTTGGGTAAATCTGATGTTATGATTCCCCAACTAATAGGGTCTCCTGCGGCCTTTAGTATTGGCAGACAGGCAGTTATTCTACTAGTATTTTGCATTTTGGCAAAGTCTTTGACTAAGCCAATCATTTCATTTTCTGCTTGAATTGCATTGGAACCCTTTATCACTTGTGTTTCTGTTTGCACATCTCTTTTCATTATAGAATGAAGAGCTATTAGCTGATCCTGTTGCATTTCACATCCCAAAGTAACATTGATTCCTGCTGATGACACTAATAACCATAAAATGAGCATTGTCACAATTACTGATAACCTGAACATTTTGAAACAGTTAAACATGTCTTATCTGTAACTTCATTGACCCATCACCCTGTGCAGTCCACAGTTCAGGAACTTTCTTCACTCTGGTGTAATGTATTCAGGGATCCACTTCAGCTACTTTGACTGTTGTAAAGGTGGTCAGCAATACCTGGTAGGATCCCTTCCACCTTTCTTTCAGTGGTTCCTCCTTCCAGATTTTAATGTACACCGTGTGTCCTGGATGGATATTGAGGACCAGATTTTCGAGAGTCAGTGGTCTATTCCACACGAGGGCGCTCCGAAGCCGAGCTAGGGTTTTCCCAAGAGACAAAATATAGTTATACACCTATTGCTTTCCTGTAATATGTACACTTGGGTTCGGTTCAGGACATTCATATGGTTTCCCATACAGTATCTCATAAGGACTCATGGACATCCCACTCCTAGGTTTTATCCAGATTCTTAGCAATGCTATTGGTAAAGCCTGTGGCCATTGCAACTTTGCCTCTTGACATATCTTACTAATTTGCCCTTTTAGTGTCTGATTCATCGTCTCTGCCTGTCCACTTGATTGGAGTCTCCATGGTGTATGTAAGTCCCAAGCTATTCTGAGCAACTTACTCACTTCTTTCACTACTGCGGCTATAAAATGTGGGCCCCTATCTGATGATATTCCTAGAGGCACCCCAAATCTTGGAATGATTTCTTGTAGTAACCATTTTACTGTTTCCTTTGCCTGGTTTGTGCAACAGGGAAGAGCCTCTGGCCAACCAGAGAATGTATCAACCCCTACTAAGATACTTGTACCCTCGGGTCCTTGGCAATTCTACAAAATCTACTTGCCAATAATCTCCTGGTTCTATTCCTATCTGAATCCTTCCTAATTGTGCCTGTCATCTAGCTACTGGGTTATTCTTTAGGCAGATTTCACATTTTGACATTACTGATTTTGCCATTGTTAGCATCCGTAATGAGATTAGACTTCGTTTTAGCATTTTCACTAATGCCTCTGTTTCCCAATGACATTCATTATGTTTAATTTGTAAAATTTCTCTCATTATCAAGGGGAGTACCACTACTTGTCCCAGTGCAGTGATATAGCACCCTTCTGAATTCTTTTGTGCATTTAAAGAATGCCCTAACTTCTCATCTTCTGTTGAATAGTTCAGTTTTGGAGGCAAATTGAATTGAGATATATTGTTTTTTGAAGGTATTAATGCCATTTCAATTTGCAATTTTCAAGCAGCTTGCCTAGCTGTCCAATCTGCTTTTCGATTTCCCTCAGGAATTTTAGAGTTTCCTGATTGGTGTGCCTTGCAATGCATAATTGCTACTTGTTCAGGTTTTTGTACTGCTTTTATTAATTGCAGGACTACATTCTGATGTTTGATATGTCTGCCTTGAGAAGACAGCAGTCCTCTTTCCTTTCACAGTGCCCCATGGATGTACACCACTCCAAAAGCATATTTTGAATCAGTCCATATATTGACCTTCTTCCCTTCACTCAATTCTAGTGCTCTGGTTAGGGCAACTACTTCTGCCTGTTGGGCAGATGTGTTTGGTGGTAAGGCTTTTGCCTTTACCATTGTACTTATTGTTGTTGCTGTATATCCAGTGTACCTGGTCCCATTTTCCATAAAGCTGCTTCTATCTGTGAATAACTCCCAGTCCGGTTGTTCTAATGGAACGTCTTTCGGGTCCCCTTTAGCTGAATAGGGGTATTCTATTACTTCTACACAGTGATATTCTAGTGGGCCTTCTTCAGTTGTGGTACCTAGGAACAAGGCTGGATTCAAAAGGTTAGTTGTCTTGAATGTTACATCACCCTGCTCTGTTAGGACTACCTGAAATTTCATCATCCAGCTTGGGATAGCCAATGGCTCCCCTTTTGTTCTAAAACAGTAGTTACCATGTGTGGTACATAGACATCTATGTGTCTACCCATCGTCAGTTTTCTGGATTCCTGTACAGCATCACAGTGGCTGCAACTGCCTGTAGACATGAAGACCATCCAGCACTTACCTTGTCAAGCTGTTTGGAAAAGTAGCCTACCGACCTTTTCCAGCTTCCCAGGCGTTGGGTCAGCACTCCCCGTGCTAGGCCTTGCCTCTCGTGTACAAACAGTTGAAAGTCTTTTGACAAGTCAGGTAATCCTAATGCGAGAGCAGTTGTCAATGCCTCCTTTAGTTTAAGGAAGGCCTCCTTCTGTGGTCTGCCCCAGGTAAATGCCTGTGTCTTCTGGACTTCATACAGGGGTTTCACAATTAGTCCACAGTCCATGATCCACAGGCGACACCACCCTGTCATCCCAAGGAAGACTCGCAGCCCATGTAAATTCTGGGGTTCTGGAATAGCACAAATAGCTTGGATATGGTTATTACCTAGTTTTCGCTGCCCTTGTGAGATTTCACATCCCAGGTAAATCACAGTCTGCTGTGCAATCTGTGCTTTCTCTTTAGACACTTTATTTCCTCCCATTCCCAGTGAATTTAAGATTTCAATTGTTACTTTTACACAGATTGTCTTTTCTTCTGTAGCTATCAGTATATCATCAACATACTGTAACAACAGGTATTGATTTCTAGGTACTTGCCCGTTTTTAGTCCAGATCTCCAGCTCCTTTGCTAGTTGGTTTCCAAATAGGGTAGGACTATTCTTGTATCCCTGTGGAAGTCAGGTCCAGGTGAGTTGGGTTTTTCTTCAGCTTTCTGGGTTCTCCCACTCAAAAGCAAACAGTTTCCTACTTTCTTTGTCAAGAGGAACGCAGAAAAAGGGATCTTTTAAATCAATTACAGTAAACCACTTATACTTTTCTCTTACAGATGATAACAATGTATATGTATTGGCAACCACTGGATAAATGTCTTCAGTTATTTCATTTATTCCTCTTAGATCTTGCACTAGTCTATAGTCTCCATTTTGTTTCTTTACTGGGAATATCGGTGTGTCATATTCTGATTCACATTCTTCTAAAATTTGGTATCTTAAAAATTTATCAATGATTTTTACTATTCCTTGCCATGCTTCTGGTTTTATAGGATACTGTTTAACCTGTACGACTTTTGTTCCTTCATTTAATTCTAGGTGTACTGGTTGTGCTGATTAAGATTTT
The DNA here is from genome assembly GCA_018697195.1 of Certhia americana. NCBI lineage: Eukaryota > Metazoa > Chordata > Aves > Passeriformes > Certhiidae > Certhia > Certhia americana. The sequence goes on from JAGMWU010000050.1 coordinate 254,739, forward strand.
CCTGGTATCTCTGTTTCCCATACAAGGGGAATTACTGCTTCTTCTACTTCTCTAAAAATAGTAGGAATCGGTTTTTCTTTTATCATTAAAATTTGTCCTGTTTTTGACTCAGGTATTTTCATTAAAAGCTCTCCATTCTCAAAGGTTAATACTGCATCAAGTTTTGCTAATAAATCTTGCCCTAGAAGTGGAATGGGACACTCAGGTACATACAAGAACTCATGCGTTAAGACTTCATTTCCAAAACACAAGTTTAGGGGTTGTAAGAATGGCTGATTCTTCTCCTTCTCTGTGGCACAGACTATTGTCACTGATTTGTTCGCAAATTGGCCCTCTCAAATCATTTAATACAGAATATGTGGCCCCTGTATCCACTAGGAATTTTGTGTCTTTGTCCCCCAACTGTATAGTTACCAAAGGTTCCTGTTCTGGCTTCTGACTCGATTCTAGTCTGTATTCCCCTAATATCATCAGGGGCACAGCATCTTGGCTGAACTGATTGCCCTGGTTAAACCGGTTTGGGCACTCACTTTTCCAATGTCCCTCTTGCTTACAAAAGGCACATTGATTTATCCTCAGTCCTGACATGACTGCTTCTCGTCCTCTGCCAAGTCCACCCTTACCCCTCCCTCTGCCACCTCTCCCATGTCCCAGAGTTCCTTTCCCCTGCATGACTGCTAAGAGATTTTGCTGTTGTTTCTTACTTAATTCCTTTTCTCAGTTATTATACACTTTCCATGCTACCTCGAACAGCTTATCTAGATTTCTCAAATCTTCTCCTTCTAATTTTTGTAATTTCTTTCTAATATCATCCTGTGATTGCCTAAGAAAAATGAGAGTGAGCTGAACTTTTCCCTGTTTTGTGTCTAGCTGGAGATCTGCATATTTTCTTGCCTCCTCCTTAAGTCTTTCTAAAAGAGCAGTAGGAGATTCTTTCCTTTCCTGCCTGACCTCATACAATTTAGACCAATTCATAGTTTTAGGCATAGCAGTCTGGACTCCTATCTGGACCCACTCTTGATATTGCTTCAGCCTTCGCAAACCCTCATATGTATTAGGATCCCACCCTGGGTCCTTTGTTGCAAAGTTCTGATCTAAATTCCCCATTACCAATCCATTCCTAATATCTTCTCTCGCCCTCTCCTTGCCTGCCCTAAGTACCCTTTCTTTCTCAGTAGAATCCATTAAAGTATCTAATATCACTTGGATATCTTCCCAGTCTGGATTCTGAATTTTCAAAATCATTTTCACTACCCTTGCCACTTTATCAGGATTTTCCCTATAAGTTCCAGCTGACTGCTTCCAAATTACCAAGTCTCCAGGAGTAAAAGTTACTTTTGCAAACACTGGTCCTTCCGCTCCCACTCCTTGTCTTAAGGGGGCAATCACAGTCCTCCTTTGTCTACTTGAGCCTAATAAGCTCTTTCCTGTTCTAGACAGGACTGGTGTGAGTTTTGACCAAGTTTGATGAGATACCAGGGTCAGTGATTCAGTTTCCTCACCCCCACTACTATTCTCTTCTCCACCCACATTCTATTTCCCTGTATCACAGTTAAATTCTGATTGTCTCCCGGGGAAGAGGGAATGGGTGAAGGCAGGAGAGGAGGGTAAAGAGGGACAGGTGAAATGAAATTAGGTTGAGTAGTGTTAGGTGTGTTAGGTGAAATAGGGTCAAGTGAGTGATCAGGTTTCTCTGGAGCTGTTGGAACAACTAGTAAATCATCATCCATATAGTCTTTCTGATACAAACTTTATTTTAGTGACAAATGTCCTAAACAATGTTTCCCTTTCACAAAAGCAGCGCACTTATCATCCATGCATACCTTAACTACCATTATTCCACACTCAGCTTGCCATTTTGGTTTTTCCCGTAAATAGAAAATCAAGTCAACAGACAGAACTTCGTCCCATTTTCCCTCTTGTTTACAGAACAACATTAATTGTAAAATAGTGTTATATTGCAAAGATCCATTCTCCGGCCACTTTTCCCCACTCTCTAAGGTGTATTTTGGCCACCATATATTACAATAAGTAATCAACTTATCCTCACGTAAATCTTGCCCCAAATTACCCTGTTTCCAATGTGCCAATAAGCACCCCAAAGGAGAAGTGCTGGGTATGGGGGCATTGCCGCCCCAAGCCCCTTTGAGCTTCTCCATATTACAGATACAAAATACCACCGAATGCCGAGACTGCAACGCTTTCGCGATTTTCTTACGGACGGCACCTAGGCATTACGAGGAATTCCTTAGCCCAACCATGTGTAGTTTTCACCACGTCTTATCGGCAGGCACCAGACCAAACTGAAAAGCATCTTACCTCTCCAGAGGGACGTTGTGAGGCAGCAGAGTCAGTTGCGGCTGATGGGCTCCCCAAGAATCCCTCGGTGTTGGCTGGAGCGTGATTGGGTCGCGAACTCACTCAGCAGCACTCACAGGATCCCATCTGGGTCACCAGAATGTTAGTGTACAGACACACATAATCACAGAAGGATTACATGTGAGGTGCTTTTATTAATGGCAACTGGGGCACTAGGGGTACAAACCCAAATCTAACTCAGTCTGCCTTGTTCAAAATGCACATATTTATACTATTCAGTTATATAACTAAATTTAAGTAATATTAATCATACTCATATCGTTCTATTATATGAGCTACCACAATAATCATAGGTACATCTAATCACAGATGCAGTTTCACATGGCCTACTGAAAACAATGCATAACATTCCTTTCCTACCTTCCTCAGATCTAAGTTTGATTTTTTCCATTACTTTTAGAACATTTTTAACTCAGAACTTTTTAACCCTATAATAACATTAGTGCTTCCTCCTGTTACTTTTACTTGGCCTGTTAATCAGCCAAAAACAAATGTACGTATAACTTTAGCCAGTTTAACAAGACAAGATACTTTATTCTTGGCTACAGCCTCTCCTGAAAGCCCATTTTCTACTTGTCTCATTGGTTTACTTTTAGATACATGACTACTTCCCCCTTCATCTCATGTCCTTCATTTTGAAAATCATGCTGATGCTTGGGATCAATGGGTCCCATATCTCCCTCGTGCAACCCTCGAGCCCCAAGAATTAGAACTTTTGTGATCTGTAAAGATGGACTTCTGTGTTAAATTAAGTTATTCTGGGGCCAACCAATCTAAAGCATAGGATGTTTCTTTGAGCCAACCCAAATTCAGAAATGAAAGTGCCTGGTGTAATTACACTTTCACCAACATCTTTTGCTCTACTAATGCTCCATTATAATTACTAGCAGGAGTGTTTTTTATTTGTGGAGACAGAGCTTGGGCTGCTATTACATCATATATCAAGGGAGGCCCCTGCAGTTTAGGGCTACTCTTGCTGTTAACATCCAACACATCCATGATTTCACAACATAGATTTCTGCGGAGAGGGAAATGCAGTATTCATGCGTTTACCCCTGGTTGCGACGATGACCTCGACTTTTGGTTACTACTGCGGTGTTGGGCTGCCTCCTTCTTTGTTCCAGAAGTAGCACCCAGAAAGGCACTGGGATTGTTAAGCAGACTAGGTTTCTGCTTAGCTCGACAAACTAATGCTACTTTGCTTGCTTTAACAGTATTGTTAGCTGATGTTTATTCGATTAGACATGCTACATTGCATAATTGAGCTGCTATTAATTTTTTGCTTTTAGCACATGGACATGGATGTGAAGCTTTTGATGGAATATGTTGTATGAACCTTTCTGATAATTCACAATCTATTCACGGAAGTATTAAAGCTTTACAAGATAATGTAGCCAAGTTAGAAATAGAAGATGGAACTGATTGGTTTAACAGCCTTTTTTGAAACTGGGGGATAACTGGATGGGTCAAGAAGTTAATTAAGATTGGAATGTTTGTATTAGGGATGCTATTAGTTACAGTGATATGCCTGTCTTGCTTGATTCAATGTATTCAGAAACTGATTAATAAATCAATAAAGCAAATAATGATTGTGGAACAGAAAGGGGGAGATGTGGAAGATCAGACAGATACAGAAGCTGAGCTGGGTCGCAGCGCTGACCTCTTGGCCCTGGTACAATGGCAGCTGTGGGAGAGAGAAACTCAAGGCAAGAACAAAAGTGAAGTCATCATGTCTGGTCACTCTAACCACTCTGACGAGAGAAGATGCAACAAGGCCATTGGTAACACAAAAGAATGTAACAAGGACCTGATAATCGAAAAGATTGCATTGCTACAGGAACAGGGAAAGGGGTCCGAGTAGAAAATTTTGTACAAAACTTAGAGAACTATAAATACTAGTGATTAGTGTAATAAACTGGTTCTGCTTGCATAGCATGGTCATTGTCTCTCAATCCCCACAGACTTGTCATGGTCGCCTGGATTGGTCCAAAATTCCAGGTTCTGATCCACACTGTATCTCCTGGTTGGAAAGTATGTACATCCATAACTGTGAAACGTGCTGCAATCAAGCAGGCCTAACGGGCAAAGCCTCTGTGGTATGGTGGATGATGGTCAAAATATAAATATGAGGAGGCCTGGTGGATTGACTATATCACACTCTCACAAACCCACCAAGGCAAGCACTACATGTTTACAGTGGTGGAAGCAATCACTGGATGGCTGTGTCTCACGCCAGTGTCCAGAACACCATTTTAAGCCTTGAAAAGACATGGCTTCCCAGAATGAATCTGGACCACACATTTGCCCTTAGGAGAATCAAGAGTACAAGGGACGCTGGGAGTATTTATGTTATGTCCCTTGTGGAGGGAGTCACCATTGGGAACACAACTATGGGGAAAAGTTAAACATGATGAAACTTGGAAACACCCCAGTATGGGAACTATAGTGGGATGGATTGTAGAATCCTTTTTTACTCCTTTATCTACCTTCGGGAACAGACTGGCCATACACAATGGAAACTTCAGCAAATGCAACTCAGTTGGGATTTACTGAAATAAATGAACAGTTGCAAGCTGTGACTAAAATGGCTTTACAAAACAGATTGGCTTTAGACCTATTGCTGTTACATTTACATGGAGTATGTGGTCACTGAAATTTAAACAATATTTGTGATCACATTCTAAATGTGCCTGCTAAATTGGTTGAGGGTAAAATTGGTTGCCACATCTAGCAGACAATTAAGAGCAGGATTAGGAAGTAACTGGTTGAATATTCTATTTAAAGGATTTGGATTTTCTCTGACTGGTTGGATGGCCTCATTTCTGCAAAGTATAATTGTGATCATAGTCATAATTGTGATTATGATTCTTGCTTTAAGCTGCATAAAAACCGTGATTGCTAATGCAACACAAGGAACTTCTATGATGTTAGCAAAAAAGAAAAATTAGGCTTATGAAGGCTTGGAGGAAAGACAAGCTTCACAAGCCTCAAACGGGGGAATGTTGCTAGGTGAAAAATCGTTTGGGCCTGGTAGGTTAAATACAATGCTTATTCTTGAAAAACCACTGGCCTATGGAACAGCACATCACTTATTCTGTAGGAACAAGAACTGGAAAGCAACCGGCCCTGTTGTGCCAACTTTTACCAGTTCACCAAGCAGTCAGGTATGACTTTGGGGTCACCATCCACTAAGGACCAGCAAAGAGACCACGAGGACAGAAGAATGCATGTGTAAAAGGGAGGAAAAATATGTTAATGAGTTTGGGGAAATGATTATCATATGTATGTTTATTTTGGGACAATAGTAGATAAGATTACAGTGAGGAGGAGAACTGTGGACAACAACGAAGCCCCGCAGACCCAGAACACCACGATACCAGATTGCAATGAAGAGATGGACTGCAACTCGTCAAGTTACAACACCCAGACTGAAAGGAGAAAGCAGAGCTCAGACCCTGCTACAACGACAGGGGACTTTCTTTTCGAAACACAATCTGACAGAGAGTAAAATGCCTTTAAGGTTAGGTCGGTGGTGTTTGCTGGATGAAGAACCATGTTACTGTGAGTATCCTGGGACTGAAGAGGTGTCCTGGTAGCATTGGTGCAGCTTAAAGATATAGCAGCACATTCTGCACATTGGAGCAACTTTTATTACAGGTTAAAGAACCCTGTAACTCTTTCCTAAATGAGAGAGGCCTTGATATTAAAAAATCCTGTGTGCAGCCGCTGCAGGGAGTGCTAGGAAAGATACTGATAAGGAACCCGGGCATGGATCTAGGGAACGGATGCACAGAATGGATCCAGGGAAAGGATCAATCCTCAGTTTAGTGTGTGATGTTAAGGACATTAATTAAGCCCCCCTGGAGCTCCTCTGGGATCAAGAGGCTCCCCACAGAGCAAGAGGCTCCCCCGGGAGCGAGAGACACTCTCCCCAGAGTAAGAGACTCCCCCTGGAGTAGACCACTCCCCCACCACTGCAGCTCTACAAGCTGTGGAGTGCCTCCCACGCAATCAGTTTCTTGGCTGCCAGCTCCCCCCACAGCGGCTCCCTCGCCAGCTGCACCCTTTGCAGCTGCTCTGCTAGCGGCAGCCCCCTTGGCCTCAGTTGGCCCCTTGGGCACAGTCACCCCCCTGGGCCCTACGGGCCTCCTGCCCCCTCTGGGGCCCTCGGCCAAACCACCAGCTAGCAGCACACCAGACAACTCTGAGAGTTGTTAGCCTTTGATACTTACCCTGACTTGGCCTACCCTCCTGAAACCAGAACCATAAATCACAGCTCATGGTGGATTCACAGCCTACACGGAATGCTGATGCTATGGCACATCGCTGTCAGAATGCCAAGAGGACGCATTGAAACATAGAGATCTTAGGATACCCTATTATGAAAGAATTGCTGAGATTGATACAGGAGAGTTTGTTGTTCAGTTAACAGGTGACATTGTGTACTCAAACCCCAGAATGCAGATGGGCTATTGTGATATTTGTGACATCATTACCAAAATTCTGTTAAAACTAACCTTGTATTTTCAGTGAGCTGTGGATTTTGACAGGACTTTTTATTGGAGAGATTCCAGGCTGTCTGTGTGAATATGGAGTTTTCCTGTATACCAGTAGCATAGCAAGGTCTAAATCCTTCAACAGAAATGCTTATATATTGCATGATTGGTAAAACTTGCTATGTGGGATGTATACTCCCTCTTCAGGAATTTTGATTTAAAAGTCTGATTGCACTGAATTAATACCAATTCTTTGCTCAGTTATAATGATGTTAGATGCTACCACGAAAATTAGAAACTTGTATACCTGGAAAAGTATTTGCAAGTCAGTACCCTCAGAGCACAATTTATCTCTATGTGGATGATATTTTAGTTTGTGGACAGGAAGATTCATATTTGTAAGATACAGTGCCCCCTTGGAAAATTTGGGAGATTCCCTCCTTGGAAATATTTTGTGTGGATATTAACAGAACAGCAATTAACTTTCAAGCCCGATGTCAAAACATTGCATGATTTACCTGTATGGATCAATTAGCTAGGGGAGGCCTATTCCACTCATAAATCAGGCATTCCTTTGCTCACTTGAAGGCAAACCCTGAGCTTTATCTGCAGCAGCTATTTGAGAATTAGATATAATTAGGTCACAAATCTCCATTGTAAAAGCAGACAGAATGGTGCCAGCTTTACACGTTTGCTTGCTTTTTATCCCACAGCTTTAACAAGGTAATTTTATTGTGAATCTTTTGCCATGAAGACATGTGACAGCATTTCAGATAGGTACAGCTATTTAGTGATTCAAGTGTAGTTATTCTTCCTTGCCACGTATAAATTGAAATTGGACTTGATATCAAAACAGTACAAGTACATTGATGGACCACAAGTGCAGTAAACAGTAGCTCACTCCATAAGAATAATCTGAAACCATGACTTTGTAGCTGTTTATATACAAGTGTCAGTCTTACACATCCACTGACCTAACCGAGTTACTTGTGCGAAACTCATGGCGGTATTATATAACTAGGTCCTTGCTGTTTTAGCCTTAAGTATTTATATCCCATTACCTTTCATAGTCCAAGCTCAAATCTATTGTACAGGCAATCTCGAAAAGCTGTCTTACCATCTGCGAACTGAGCAGGTTTGAAGTACAATTTTCCAAGATTTACACTGTTGTAATTTTTCTGAGTAATTCTGCATTTTAAAATAGCCTGGCAAAGTTATGCTTACACCAGAAAAGTCCTGACTATGAATCGGCATTTTCAATGCTGTTTGCAGTTACCATGAGCTGTTCTTAAACCTAAATTATATAAAATCAAAACGTATTAGCCACACCCTTATAATCTCTCCAGTAAATCCATGTTGCCACTATTTCAGTCACAAATCAGTTGTTTATTTGCATATTGTTCATTGATGTTTAACTGTTGTATGACAAATTTTCAGTAGCTTTCTTTTAATGATGGAGTCAAGATGAGTTAAATTCTGTTGTATCAGAAACTTTTAAAGGAACACTCTCAACTCTGACTTTAGTTTTGTTAAATTTAAGTGATAATAATTTTCAGTTCTGTTATGTTTCAATTCTGTACAGTTTAAGTGATGTTAAGGTTCAGTTCTGTTAAGTCTAACTGATGTTAGGTTTAAGTTCTGTTACTTTGAAGTTCTGTTACATTTAAGGTCTGTTAAGTTTAAGTTCTGTAAAGTTTAAGTGATGTTAAGTTCTGTTAACGTAAATTTCTGTCAAGTTTAATTTCTGTCAAGTTTAAGTGTCGTTAAGTTTAAGCAAGGTTAAGTGTTGTTAAGTTTAAGCGAGGTTAAGCTTAAGCGAGTTTAAGTGTTGTTCAGTTTAAGTTCTGTTAAGTTCAAGTTCAATTAAGATAAATTTCTGTTAAGTTTCAGTAATGTTAACTTTAAGTTCTCTTAGGTGTACTTTCTGTTACGTTTAAGTGACGCTAAGTTTCAAAGAAGTTCTGTTGAAATATGCTTGTTTAAATTACAAGATAAAGTTCTTTTGTTATAGAGATAAGATGGAATTGACTGAAAGAATTATGATGAAGAATTGGTAAGCAACCGCTTAAGAATATTAGATAATAAGTTATGTAAAATAGGTGAAGATGTGGTTTATTAGATCCTTAATTTCATCGTAGATTCTATGGGTACATGCAGGAGTGAGGGACAACTGTACAACGAACCAATATGGTTATGCAGAAGCCATTTATTGTTTGCATTATACCCTAGTTATACATTCTAAGACTACTGTCCATGCAATCATGCATTGTGTGATTAGCTCCTCTATGCTGTTCATGCGCCGTGCATGCATCTCTCAGGAAATATGATTGGTTACAGTCCAGTGCTTCACCACCTTCCCCTATCTCATTCTTTGTGGTCCTGGAATTCTATGTTTTCAGTTCTTTCCTAATTTAGCACAAGTAGACTTGACGAATTCCAGAGGTGTTAAGAATAGCTAGAGGCAGTTTGGCTGGGGCACACTATGATCTAAGCTATTCAGATGCATTGCAACAAATTCCCTTTCTTCTTGCACCAGCGAAACCCTTTTTCACTGTATTTTCTACCAAGCGGGACACAAATTCCATAATGCATGAAATAATACGAAGCAGTACAATGACTAATAGTAACAACAAAGCACCCTTCATAATATCTTTCAACCATCCAGTTATTTCCCATCCCTCAAACCCTTCATGCAAACCCCAGTCATTCACAGTCAACCTCTTCATGCCATGTTGCAATTGTATGAGTTTCCTGTGAATGGATACAGAATGATCAGAGAGATTCATATCACATCCCATCAAACTTGTGCACCACCAACAAAATTCTATAGCTGATCTATTCTACAAAATTGCCTATCTAATGCTATCTACACCAACTAATAACCCAGTTGCAAAGGTACGTTTAAAGATACATTCAATGTTGCATTTACATTCTAAGGCAGCCGACCCTTGGTCTGTGAAGGACAAGGCCAGTTGTCAATAGGTACACTGTCCTGGTTTAGGGCAAGTTTGGGGAGAAACTCCCAAAGAGGCCCCTTTAGAGAGCAAACCCCCACGGCCCCTCCCTCCCCCCCACCAACCGGTTCGGGAAGGATTCCTCAGAGAGAAGTGGAAAGAACCTGTCTATTTAACAGACAGCACCCCCCAACACACAAAATGAACAATACTGGATCACCGTTCTGACGAGATAACAAATTCAGAAAGTTTCTCTTTGGGGAGTGGTCGCTCTGTTGTCGATCTCTCTGGTGCTGGGCAGGCTGCTGCAGGCCACAGAGTGCAGACTCGCAGTGTTTCCCAGGTCCCAGTCTGGAGCAGGCTTGAATGATTCCACAAAAGGAGAGAGGGAAAGAAAAACAGTCCGAAGGAATCTTGGACTGTCTAGCTAAACTAACTAAAGAGATAAGTAGAAGCAAGAGCAAGCAAGCAAAGCAGCAAGCAGCAGCAAAAGCAGCGGCAAAAGCAGCCCTCTGTGTCTGTGTCCCTCTGACTATTATCAGCATGCTGATAACAAAACCAAAACAAAACTTCCCCGAGCCAGTCTTGAAGAACATCTCCAGCCCAAACAGAACAGACGATTGGGGATACAAACCTCACAATGTCATCCCAGGACACTACCCTAGCAGACCCTCTGGTTGTAAATCTGAAGCTGGGGGAAATGGAAAAAGATGTAAAATTCCTAGTCAACACTGAGGCAATGTATTTGGTTTTGAATACAGCCTTGGTGCTTATAGGAGATGATTATGCTATAGTTACGGGAGCAACTGGTCAAACTGAAAAGGCATTTTTTTTTAGGCCACTAAAATACAAACTGGGAAAGCAGTGGAAGATCCACAAATTTCTATATATGCCCAACTTTCTTGAGCCACTTTTGGGCAGAGATTTGCTGGGATTATTACAGGCAACTATTACATTTAAAAATGGGGAAATGACTCTGGAGGTAAATGATCAGAAGTATGTAGAAATATTGAGTTTGATATTAACCACTAGCGAAGTCACAAAGGAAACTGAAATTGATGAATAGATAATGAATCAGGTATTCCCTGGGGTATGGGCCTCTGATGTACCAGGGAGAGCAAAAAATGTTCCCCTATACAGATCAGGCTAAAAGAGGGAAAGCAACCTGTCAGGGTTAAACAGTATCCCTTGAAGGGAGAGGATAAGCAAGGAATTAGCCCAGAAATCAAAAACTTTTTGTGTCTAGGGTTATTAAAAGAGTGTCAATCTGATTTTAATACCCCTATCCTACCAGTCCGCAAACCTGATGGGTTATACCGGTTAGTACAGGATCTGCAAGCTGTGAACAAAGTAACTGAAGATCTGTATCCTGTGGTGGCCAATCCCTACACATTATTAACTTGCTTAACACCCAAACTAACTTGGTTTACCATTTTAGATTTAAAAGATGCCTTCTTTTGCCTTCCTATCTATGAAGCCAGCCAGAAAATTTTTGCATTTGAATGATAAAGTCCTAAAAGTGGGCAAAGAACTCAACTTACATGGATCAGACTCCTACAAGGATTTAAAAACTCACCCATTTTGTTTGGAGAACAACTTGCAAAGGAATTAGAGACCTGGGAAGCCCCTCCAGAGGAAGGAAAACTACTAGAGTATGTAGATGACATCCTGATAGCTACACGGACAAGGGAAGTATGCATGGCCTGGACGGTAAGCCTCTTAAACTTTCTGGGGCTCCAAGGGTACCGGGTATCAAAGAAAATAGCCCAAGTAGTGAAACAGAAAGTAACTTATCTGGTTTATAAAGTCAGTGCTAGACAATATACCCTGAGCCAAAACCAGAAGGAGGCAATATGCCAGACCCCAAAACCTCAGACTGCAAAAGAACTATGAACTTTCCTAGGGATGACGGGGTGGTACAGATTATAAATCTATAACTATGGACTGTTTGTTAAGCTTTTATATGAACTTATTGCAACCAAAATCAGGGACATCCAATGGACAAAGAAAGCTACACAGGCTTTCAACCAACTAAAACAAGCCCTCATGTCAGCTCCAGCTCTGGGATTGCCAGACGTGAGTAAGCCTTTCCTTTTGTTCTCCCATAAGAATCAAGGAATTCCCTTGGGAATATTAGCACAGGACCTCGGCCCATACCGGAAAGCAGTTGCTTACTTCTCTAAGCAATTGGATGCAGCAGCTAAAGGGTGGTTTGGATGCCTCAGAGTGGTTGCAGCAGTTGTACTGAACATCCAAGAGGCACGTAAATTCACCCTGGGCCATAAAATGACTGTGCTAGTGTCTCACACAGTGTCTGCGGTGCTAGAGGTGAAAGGCAGGCATTGGCTTTCCCCACAACAGTTCCTGAGATACCAAGCTATTATGGTGGAGCAAGATGATGTGGAGATAGTGGTGACTAACATTGTCAATCCAGCCTCCTTCCTCAGTGGAAACCAAGGGGAACCAGTGCAACATGACTGCCTGGAGACCATCAAGGCCACCTATTCTAGCCGCCCTGACTTGAAGGACACCCACCCCTCACAAGAATGCAGAAATCTGGTTTACTGATGAAAGCAGTTATGCCATCAGTGGAAAGCGACACGCCGGGTACGCAATTACTACATGCAAGGAAGTAATAGAATCTGGGCCCCTGCCAGCAAATACCTCTGCACAAAAGGCCAAGATAATTGCTCTAACTCAGGCCTTGGAATTGGCAAAAGAGAAAGAAATAAACATATATACAGACTCAAAGTATGCATTTAGAGTAGTGCATGCTCATGGAGCCATTTAGAAAGAGAGAGGACTGCTGAACTCTCAAGGGAAAAACATTAAACATGCATCAGAAATACTGCAACTTCTGGAAGCAGTCCAGTTGCCAGAGAAAGTAGCAATCATGCACATTAAGGCACATCAGAAGATAAACTCAGAATTGGAAGAAGGGATCAAGCTGGTGGATAGGGAAGCAAAAGAAGCGGCAAAAATTGAGGTAATAACTGAGGCAGCCCTGATCCCAGATGGGCAAAATTCCCTCAAAGGTAAGCCAAAATACAACAAATTAGACAAAAAATTGATCCATGAGCAAAAAGGAGACTATAACCAGGAGGGGTGGGCCACCATAGAGGGAAAATTAGTTATACCCTCCTATTTATTATGGTCCCTAATAAGGGAGGAACACCAGAAAGCACACTGGGGAATTGATGCCCTATATAAATATCTAAATGAAAGGATCATAACTAGACATTTATGAGCCACTATCACCCAAGTAACTTGACAATGTGACCTTTGCCTCCAGACCAACCCCAAGAATAGTCCCAAACCAAAACTTGGCCAGATTGTGAAGAGTCATGGGCCTGGGCAGCAATGGCAAATTGATTTCACAGGATTGCCAAGAAAAGGGGGGTATAAGTTTTTACTGGTGCTAACAGATACTTTTTCAGGATGTCCAGAAGCATTCCCTACTAGGACTTCTAAAGCTCGGGAAGTAACTAAAGTATTGGTACAGGAAATCATACCACGCTTTGGAGTCCCAGTCACAATCTCCTCAGATAGAGGACCACATTTTATTGCAAAATTATTGCAACAGGTTAGCCAATACTTGGGCATAGACTGAGAACTTCACACCCCATATAACCCACAATCAAGTGGTCAGGTAGAGAAAATGAATCATTTGATCAAACAACAAATTGTACGATTGGGACAAGAGGCTAATTTGCCATGGCCTCAGTCCCTCCCGTTAGTACTACTGCAAATTCAAACCAAACCCAGGACTAAAGAACAGCTGAGTCCCTTTGAATTGCTTTATGGGAGACCATATGGAGTGCAGAAGGGAATGTCTGCCCAAGACGTATCACTAACCTCCTATATGGTCACTCTAAATAAACAACTTAGAGTAATTGAAAAATATGTGGCTGGAACTCGGGGTACAGGGCTCGATGCACCAGTACATGGTGTACAACCTGGGGACTATGCATATGTTAAGTCTCTTACAGAGAAGGCCCTGAAACCACAATGGGAAGTACCATACCAAGTGCTCCTTACTACCTTCACTGCAATCAAGATTAAAGAACAAAGTGCTTAAATCCACCACAGCTGTTAAGAAAGCTCCAGAAGCCACTTGGAGAATAATACCAGGTGATGGTGAACTGAAATTGAAACTTACCCAGACAAAATGAATGTATCATAGTGGGTGAGGATTTTTGCTAAAATATTGTTTACAATCATAGTTGTAATCCAAAAATTAGAAAGTACTCTTAGCCAGAGCAGTGCTGAATAGCCTTGGTCCCAAGCCTTTACTCAATACACCAGATCCATGGGAAAACCTTCCGATTTAAAATGTTTAAACCTAACAACTCTGGTCATGCGCAGTAACCAAATATATAAAAAGCAGGTGTGGCAGAAACAGAGGTTGTGGTCACTTCAAGGGACCACAGGGGAGGTAATTAAGATAGGGTGTTGAATGATTAATGGAACTACCCATAGTAAAGCAACCCAAATCAATGTGAATAAACGCCAGAAGATTTGCAATCGTCCAAATGAATTAGACTGTTGGTACAACTTCACATTAAGACAAACTGTCGACGTGGTTTGCCTCTGGGCCCACAACACTATTGGGCTGTCTTTCAAATTTAAAATAAGCACTATAACCAAGCTCATTACAACCCAACCCAGCACTCAAGCACAAACTCAAAATACAGAAATATGCCATTTAAGCTTGAACCTAAGGTTTATGAAATCGGCCCATATGTAATAAGGAATACGGGTCAACAACACCTGTTATTTAACCCAGAGTGGTCCCTTAAACGTGTCAAACTGTTAATGCAAACCAATATCTCGACGGTTCAGCCAGCTCGCTCCCCCTTCCTAAGGTCATCCTTCGAGGGATGGACAAAATGGCTACAAAAACAAATACACTTCAGAGACAGAATGCAAAGGGATTTAACTGGAATATTAAGGACCGGGTTAGGGGTTTTGGATAGGATTGACTCAAAAATATTAATGAACAAAGTAGCTGCAGTAGCTAGCAATCTGATAAAATTAAAACAGCCTTTACAGTCATCTCTATTGGCATTGGGAAATAGTCAGTAGCAAGTCTCAAGGGTGCTGCCAAGATGGAGAGAAATTGAAGATTAAGATCATAGCTTACTAGTAGACGCATCAAAGGGGGCGCAAGATAACATATCTTTAGCCCTTAGCTGTATACAAACACAATTATGAATACAGTCAACAGCTGCTTTAATCATAAGAGAAGGAAGTGAAGGGGTGTTTCCAACTGAAGTACAAAAGGTTGTCTGGGACAGTGCTACAAACTTTGAGAGAAATTTCCAGTCTTGGTGGACCATGGTAAATTTTACACATAATCCCACCACTAACACAGCTACGGCCTTTGTGCTCACTATACGTAATGCAACAGTCCACGCTATTCACCCCATTGTTGCCTTAGGGTTAAGTCATGAGAAGTCAGTATTATGCCCCTCAGAACATAGGGTATAGGCTTGGAAAATCCAGGAGAAATGGCAAACAGTGAACCTGAAACCTTGTATTACTCAAAAACAACAGGGATGCATCTGTGAGAGTAATTCGATTAGTGCTCAAGACATATGCCTTGACACAGACCAAGGCATTTGCCACTTTGAAATCCACCCAGATACCAAGCAACAAACTGTACTGGTATATATAGGTGATGGCTGTGTGTGTTTAAGGACTGTGTGCGATGTCATAGGAATTGATAAAAGCAAGGTCCCCTTATCTGTTAAGAATCATTCCAATTTTTGCATTTGCAACTTTATTAAGATTACTGGGTGTGACTTGGTATATTCAGCACCAGTTGTATCCCACCAGTTAATAAAATCAAACTACACAACATATGATGAGTTATCACCCACACCCATTGGAATGAATTTAACCCTAGTAAAACAATTAATGAAACATCAGGATCTAATCAAAATTGTAGAGGAGATTCAAAAGAATGGGCAGAAAACTCTGGTAACTGTCCATCACAACATAACCGAAATAAACAGAGTCCTGCAAAGAATAAAACAAGACACAAGTCATAACTGGTGGGATGCACTATTTGGATGGTCACCAATCACAACCGGGATCATGAACACTTTATGTCACCCCATTATAGTTTTATTAATTTTAGTGACTATAAGTTTAATGGTGTCTATTTTAACACTCATGTGGAATTGGAGGATGTTGAAATGCGTGGCCAGTTTGACTTCACTCTCTAGGACTCATGGAATCCTGCTGAAAGAGAGCTGTCATGATAGTAGGTCAGAATTTGGATAAAGACTCCTGTAGTAAAAGAGTTTACTATATTTTAAGAAAAAGAGGGACTGAAATAGAGATTTTTGGAGTTCACTTGAGTTAGCAATATGAATTAAGTATTTAAAGTCTAGCCTGTAGAATTTTGTGTTTTAATCTTTTTTACTTAAACCTCTGCCATGGTACAAAGGGCATAGGAAAATGCAAATTTCTGAAGCTTCTTGCATAAAGAACAATACCAAGGAGATGAAGGGATGCAAAGAACCCAGATAAAGGGACTCCTCTGCCTCCAAATGAATTAAGACAGATAAGCACCAAGGGAAAGGAGAAAAGTTCAAAAGTTAATTCATGAGGAAGACCACAATCTTCAGCCTCAGAGACCACCAGAGACCCCTGTGCAACCACCACAGCAAACAACGGATGCCCAGAAGGGCATGGATTTAATTACCATGCAAGGCGAGGACAGGCAGGACCAGGGGTTGAATATGCATGGAAAAGTTGTGCAATGTATTGCATATGGAACATCTTTGTGAATAAAGATGTGGGTCAGACTGAGGCTCGGGCACAAGTTTTCACGAGAGCTATCTCGCTTGTGCCAGAGCGCTGACATACATACCCACTTCATAACTATATACCTAGTTGTGGAGTCTATTTATTCCGCATATGGCTTCAAAACCCTGTTAAAATGGGTATTATGAAATCTAGGCAACTTTCCAGCTACTACAAGACCCAACTCAGACTATGAAATCTTTTCCTTAGCATTTTAGGACTCTGTAAGTATTAAACTACATGAAGTAACAACCAAAAGAGACTCTATAGCTCCTCGCCTCCTACCTGCCTTTTGCCTAGTCTTAGAAACTCTGAGAGATGAAGAAAAGCAGCAAATGCAGACACACCACACCCCCCCACCCCCCCCACCCCCCGAAAAAAACCCGGCTATTATCACCCGGCAAAATGCCTGCTCCCTTTCACCTGAGACTATTTCTAATCCCTCTAGCCCTGTGAAGAAAACATGAAAGCAGAGCCTGTAGTACTCTCAGGAACGTTGGCTATCAGCTATTCCTGCCCTTTTGTACTGACTTCCTTCTAGCCCTTCAGACTTTCCTAAGGTGGAGCACAAAGCAAAAAAGGCCACCGTGGGCAAGAAAAGCCCTACTAGTTATCCTGCTGCTTTGTGCTCCACCACACCAATCATCCCTGAAATGAAATAAAAAGTAAGATGTAAATAAGAAAAATGGCCAGGAGACCAGCTTCTTTCAAATGGCTTTTATTGAAATCAGCTCCTTGGGGGGGGAAGCCCGATGGTTGCGCACACCGCCGCTGCTGCTCCCATAAACGAGTGGAGGAGGAGGAGGAATGTAGCAGCTTTACCTCAGGGCAGAGCTGGGGCTTCCAACCTCACCAGAGTCCTTTTGAAGACAATGCCTCGCTCGCAGTCCAGGGGTGTCACTCTAGTCGACTCCCATTTAGATTATGGTGACCACATTCCGAACTGGAAAGTGCCATGGGGGGATTGCTCAGCCTTTTCTCAGGTGTAGTATGTTGTTGGTTTTTTGAGGTGTCATGTAGGCTCGTTGTTTTAGAAGCATTTTGTGTCAAATGGGCTCTTGTGTCTTTCATATTTGCATATTCACGGTGGTTATCTCCCCCTCCTTAGTGGCGGGCATTGTTTTGGGATGAAGCAGCGGCGGCATTTCTTGACGGGATAGGGAAAGTACAGTTGGGGGGGGGGGCAAGGTAATTTATTCTATTAACAATTAACACGAGATTTGACTTACAAACTTAGGAACAGCCTCAACTAACAATTAACACGAGAACAGCATCAACAAACAACTAATTTAATAAACTTAAGGACTTATTACAACCAATTTAGCAAACTCATTCCTAACAAAAAGTAGAAAAAACCACTGCGCTCAGAGAAAACTCTGATTGTTCTATTTACTCTGCTACTCTGTATTCCATTCCCCCAGTGTTATGAGGGTCTCAAGATGGCACCAGCCACATTATCTCAAATCCCCAGGCTCCTTTCCCAAACCTCCACTTCCCCTTCCCGTACCTCTCCTCCTCTCTCTGAGTACCACATACGACCCTCCCCCCACCCTTCTATTCTTTTGCTAATGAAGCTACTTCTGTCTCGAAATCAAGACCAGCTAAACCAGTAGAACCAGTTTTAGTATATTAAATTAGTCCACCCCCCAATCCCCTCACAGGGGCGGAAATCTCAAGGCTCATTCCCTCCCGTACCCCAAACCCTGCTCACTGCCGCTGCCCTACCCCCACGTGCCCCGTCCCACCCCCCAAAAGTAGAAAATGCGGAGTCCGCCCCCGCCCCTCCTCTTTGGGGCAGGCTGTGCGGTGCCCACTCCACCCCTGTCCCCTCCCTCTGTCCCCACCTCCACCTCGCCCCTGCCAACCCCTGCAGCACCAGAGCACTCTCCTCTGGGAAAGATCAGAACCATGCCCACCATTGCCCAAGAAACCACCTTCAAAATGGCAGCGCCCATGCAAGTCATGCTGCCGATCCCAAGGCCAATGCCTAAACCCTGCCATTGACTCACTGAACTCCAACCGCTGTTGCCGCTTCTGGGCCCCCCCTCGCTGAAATCAAAAGCATCTCCGGCACCACCTCTGCACCGGCCTCAACCCGGTGCCAGCACCCCCGTTACACACCAGGGAGCAGCGACTACAAGCAAAAGAAAACCCCCTGCTGCTAAAGCCACACACCGCTCGTCCAGCACCAAAAGCATCATGCTTCTTCCCTCCCCCTCTTCATCATCTGCATCAGAAGACTCAACCCCTTCAAATTCCAGCAATTTCATTGTGTTATAAATGCATATTTTAGTATTGGCTTTTTGCAAGTATTAAGATGAATGTTATATGTATAATGGCTTTTTGCTGTAGTTTTAGAATTTAGGTGTAGTATGTTTTAACTGCCTGAATAGATAACTTCCAAGAGGGGCCAAGCTACTATCAGTTTTCTCCATCTGTGAAAAAAGAGACCAAAGCCCAAATCAAAAGATGATAAAAAGGAATAAAAACACAAGAACGCATGCTCTAAAAAGGCGGACCCAAGGAGTGGCCATTCAAAACATTTCCTGGAAAAGTTTGAATATGCATAAAGGTCCATGCATGGAACAATATAAAAAGGGAAATTTCAAGACACCAAGCGTTCTCTTGGCAAAATGCCAAGGCACTTGGCCGTTTTTAACTTTTGCTTTATTTTCTATGTCTCTTATTGTCTCTATTAAACCTTTTTAAATTTTACCAGGAGAGTGAACCTCATTTTTCACAATTACATATATAGTATCCCTCAATAATCTAAAACACACAGTATCTGTGCTTCTGCTCCCAGCTGAGTTCCACTGTAAGATAAAAGGTAGAAAAGACTATTACCATCAGTAAGAAAAAGATACAGAAAACCTCCATAAAACATTAAAACTGCTATGAAAATCTAACTTTGTTATTTTTGTTGTTAAAACTTTTTCTATGTTTGCATTCCCTGTTACTTTAACCAATTTTGCTATGTTGCATAATTTACTGAGAAAACTGAAGATTCATTTCTAAGAATAGTTATTTACAATCAGCCATGCTACTTGTTTAAAATTTTAACTCCTATTTTTCTTAGAACAGCTTCCCAATCATGCATGTATATTCTCATACTTTTTTTGCCAAGATTCCTAAAAAAAAGTAACAAAGCAACACCTTGTGACACAAATCTAACATGAAACATTTTTAAATTAAGTTACATATTATTTGCTGCAAGTATAATATAACCTATATACATCATAGAAATATCCATAGATATTATTAATGAAATTGCAAACTAGAAAATATTAGAAACTCACATGAAATCCTCAAACATCTAAATGTGTATAGAAATTGTAAAATTAAAAAAATTACTTACTATCTAAGAACTATAATGCACATAATGTAAGAAATATAATATGTAGAAATCCAAGATAAAACTAAAAAGAAAGACCCCTCTCTTACCTTATATCCTATACTTTATTTTAACTTGTCAGTCTTCTAAAATGTTAATTTAATTGATATTGCCTTGCAAATCAAATTATTTAGTTTATGTAGCTTTTTCTTTTCACTCTCAATTAGAGTTCTGTATCCATTTAGACTTCTTATTCTACATATCATTCTCTCAAATGTAATTCTATTGTAGCTATTTTTTACTAACTTTGCTAGCTTCTTTTTAAACTATTATGTGTACTAACCAAAAAAAAGTCCAATTTATCCAATTCCTAAAACTTCCCCCTCCCTCACACTATATCTACTATTTCTATGTATGTTTCCCCATGCATACTAACAGCAAAAAGGTTGAGTAGAGGCTCTATCCACAGTAAAAAGACTAACTAAAGCCATGTATGTATTCAATTTTTAAAATAATTCCTTTATAGAACCAAATTTCAAAAATATCAGACATTTTTCTAATTCAACACAAGCACAATTAAAAGAGATCACTTATTTTAATAAAAAAATTTAAATCCAGTCAAATTTTAAGGCCTTTTCCACTAATTACTAGAGAAAAGACTTGCACTTCTGTCTCTACAAGCAGAGAACTGTATTAAGTTCCAGCAAAAAATATCAAACCATGCCTAGAGCCTCTACAAATACCAACAAAAAGCTCAACAAGAGAAACCCCAGGAATTACCTTCTAAAAACCTTACAGACTTAACCTTACCTCTTACCCATTAGTAATCTGTATCACCAATTTCTTAAACCCCTAAAGTATTATTAATTTCTGAATTTTAAGCCATTTCCACAAGTTGTCCCACCAAACATGACTCCTAATAAACTTCTGCCTGTTATATCTGTCCTGATCAGCACCACATGCCTCACTGAAACCTGGGAAGTCCCACCTGCTTCACTGAGTTACCAGCAAATGTGTAGCCACAAGCCATATAGCTTGGGGAAACCTATGTGCTAACACGTGAGATAGCCAAAAACCATGACCAAAAATTTAAAGATTTTGTCTATCAATTAGAATTTAATTGCAAAAACTAAATTAATTTATAAAGTAAAGAAAAAAGAATAAGCCTTCACATTAGCAACCTGAAGTTGCTGCAGAAATAGCTTTAAAATATTAAGCAATCTGAAGTGTTAGCGAAGCAAACCAATGCCATGTCTCTCACACTAAATAAACTACTGACAGATGTTAATAGTATCAAACATCATCCCACAAAATAAAGCTGCTACAGTCTTGAAAAGCATACACTACAGAAACCCTTCTAATCACAACAAACCTAACCCTTGAAGACAGAATCAAAAAACTATAGCCAGAAGAAAATGACTAATTCCATAGACTATTCAAAAATGAAGCTTATCCAGTTAAACTCTATCTTTAGTCAAAACAAAATTACTAATTTTTGTAGTTGTTATTGTTGTGGTAATGTTGTTACCCAATTTTCTAAGTTGTCTGTTAATCTTTACCTGTCAGAGTCTGGAAATACGAGGAATATATCTTTGCATGTTTGAGATATTTTAGAATCTCTGACATACAGTGTTTTTAACCTTTGTTCATGGAAAAAGGGCTTTTAGGCTCTGAAATGAAGCAGAGCTTTCAAGAGTGTGTATTAGACAGTAGAATAGTGTGTAGTTTTATCACAGGGTGAGAATTTTAGATATATGGGGTTTTTAGGATGGCAAGCAGGTAAAGGCAAGATGGAGGAAGCACATGGCTTTTGGGTTTCTTCCTTCTTCTTCCTTGCCTCCATCTTCTGCTGTGAGGTGGCACATTATAGTTGGCTTAGAATAGAGTCTGACCTTCTAACACAGATAATAGTTATTGGTGAAGAATTATAAATACTTATTATGTAGAATGTAGTATAAATATCCACGCCACCCTGAGGGTGGGAACATTTGAACTTTAGGCATTACACATTTGAACATTAAGCTTTGTGCATTTTGTAGTTAGCTTTGGTTTTGGAGTTTTGTGCCTTGAACTGACCTGAAGAGCAAGAGCTCTGCAGGTCAGGAACAGAATGTAATGATAAGAAAATAAACTATGAAGAAAACAACAAGAAAAGCCTCACGCTCGCCTTTCCTTCAAGATCTCTGTCTGGTGAAAGCGAAACTGTTTACATTCTCGGAAGAAGATAAATAGCCGGCCGGCACAGAAAACAAAAGAAATAATTTTATATAATTCCGAGATTTACCAAGAGGCCTTTACAATCTAAAGAAGAAGGGGTAGATGTAGCAGTCCAATTAGGTGGGATAAATAAAAAAGCCATGCCCAAATTCTTTACACCAAAGAGTAGACCTAAGACCCTGGAGAAGGGGGCTGGCACCTTAGACTTATAAGGTCAAGCCCCTGCCCCATAGCTACAATTAGATATCTACCCTGGTAAATCCTATATCTAGCTAAGTTAGCCGCACCCCTGAGTCCTTGGATCCAAGCATATGAATCATGTGCTCTCTTGGAAGGAACTCTAGGCCATGCAGCCTTGGATGTTGCCTAGAGAGCACATAGTCACTCCAATAAATTAAAGGACATCTCTAAGCCTCATGCATCGTACCTGGCCCATTTTTTAAGCCATGCTCCCGGGCCAAACCAAGTTAGATGTAACAAAAAGTAACCTCATGCCAGATGGCGGATGGATACACTGTTACTACAACTGAATAGCGAGCTTCAATTGTTCTTGAGACTTAAACAAGCTGAGCGCTTTTCTACAGGCTTCAGGGGAGTTAACCGTTGTTCTTGTTACTTGGGATAGCACAACTTAGGTATTAAATTCTAGGGTCTGACAATGTTTACACTCTGTGCACTTGGGAAAGCTACTTCTTCTAAACTGATACTATTTATTTAATTTACATTTCATGCATTTTAACTTCATTCAGGGATAGTAAAAGTGTCCACAGTTCTGTGGACAACTGATGTTTTTAGGTAGCGCTGGCTGTTGGCCTACTAGTGACACCAGGGATCAGAGTGTTCTTCCTAAGCCAGGGGCGAACTCACTTTGCTGGCATCTACTGGGGTCCTTTGTCTACAATGACACAAGCATAACGTTTTTATTACATGAATAAATCTGCAGGTCCTTTTCACAACCTTGTCATAGGATTTTTAAAATGAATTTTGGCTGGTGCTGTATCAATTTAAGGGTTACTGGAAAATATATATAATAGCATGCAATTTGTCATATTTCTGAACACCTTGCAGCTTTTCGTGATTCCATCTGGTGTAATTTTATATGGCAAATTTGTTAGCATTCTTGTTAAAGAAATTAGACCACGTTAAAATCATTGATAAGTAAAAAGGCATTGCATTTGCCACTTTTCAATCTCTCCAGCAACTGTAAAACTATAAAAAAAATTCAGTTTAGTAAGAAAACAAAATTAACTTAAAAACCCCAAACAAACCCTGTATCAACATGCTTTTAAGGCATACAAATCCAGTACATAAGTCTTTACTAAACAGCGTGTCCTGGTTTGGCCTGATTGGTCAATGTTTAATATTGACACATAATTAAACCAATAAAAAGGATAGATACACCTTCATGAATGCACATTTTAAGACAGAAACCATGGGAATAGCTCTCTTGCTCTTCCAATCGGAGTACAGGTAACAGGGGCAGGCCTGGTCCCACCAGCAGGGCCAGACCAGGCTGGCCGGGTTCTGCCATGGGCCGGGCCCATCCTCAGGGGGCCACTGAGCCCTGTCCCGGCAGGCCTGGGCCCTTGCCTCTGCTGCAGCACTGGCCAAGCCAGGCTTTTCCTCCCCCTCCCCCAGTGTGGCTGGGCGGGGGATGGCCAGGCCAGGCCTGCTCCACGATGGCCCACGCAGCCCTGACAGCCCTGACGGCTGCTGGGCAGGGGGAGGAGAAGCCATGGGCCTGTGGCGTGTTGCAGCTGAGCCCAGCCTGGATGATGAGATCCCAGCCACTCCTGGCTGTCTTCCAGTGAGGCTGCTAAAGAAACCTCCATCCACAAGAAAGTGCTGGCTGCAAGTTACCAAGAAGCTGTCCCAAAGCTGCCTGGAGATCATGTGGCTAAGACCAAGGGGTGGCTCTGCAGGCCCAGGGTGAAATATTAACCCTTTGCAGTGCACAAAAGAGACTTCCAGGCTTCCATTCTCTTTTGAGTGAGAGAGACAATAGAGTGAAGACATGTAAAGAGACCACATGATGTCGGAGTCCAGAACACTCTTCTGACCATCTTGAGTGATTTCAGACCCGAGCAGGGGGCTGGGAAGCCTTGGCAAGGAGTCAAAGACTCCTGTGCCTTTGATTTTAGCTCCTAGGAGAAATTACCACCATTGTGTGAAGAATTACAGACCACGAGAGTTTAAGTAGGGTGATAATTAGCTATGTACTGGGTGAAAAGTAGATTTATGTAGTATTTAGACTGATAAGCAAAAAACACAAAATGGAGTCTCCACGTGGCGTTGGGATTTCTTCCTTCTTCTTCTCCTTCACCATTTTCCTCTGTGTAGTGGGCATCTTTGGTTGGCTCAGAACAAAGTCTGACCTTCTAACACGAGAGACAAGTATTGGAGATCTTTTGTAAATATAGCACACGGAATTTTTAGTATAAAGATGTTCGTCACCTTCGAGGCTAAGTCATTCCCTGTAAGCTGACCTGCTAAACAAACCTCTGTGGGTCAAAGAAAAAATTGTACAGATAAGGAAAAAATAAACAGCCTTGAAAAAGCAGAAGAGACAGCTCTTGGTCTTTTCCTTCGGTCTCGGTGCTGGGCAAAAAACTTTTACTCTCTCGAGAAGAACAACACCACATAAAAACCCAAGAACATGAAGGCATCAAGGTCAGTCAAGAAGGAGTAGAGTTCCAGATGAAAGGAGTATGGAGAGCTCCTTTCAGGCTGACAATCTCTTGTAAGCTATGGTGATGGACTATAATATATTGAGATATTTCCTTTAAACCATAGAGAAGTATGGGGAGATGGAAAGTCCAAATTGTAGACCTGAGCAAAGGAATGCAGTGTTAAAGTGAGCCAGTGTTAAAGTGGCTGTGATTCCATGAGAAGTCTGAATAGAGAGATGAAGTGATACAGACTCTTTGCCCCAAGAGAAGATGAAGAAGAGCATCTCTGTTCCTCGAGATGAAGATGATCTTAGAGATAGATGAAGAAAACCTTTTCTTTTGAACAGTTCATCCTTAAAATAATACCCCATAAGTTGACATGGCCCAGAAGCACAGCTGTAGTGAAGGCTGTGAAAGATGGGAGGAATGTCATGAATGCAGATTCCCAGACAGCTGCTGTACATGGAAATTGAAGCCACGAGAGAACTGTCTTCTTGTGGAAAATTCTCCATAGCATAACAAGAGATACTTCTCTCTGTAAATAAAATAAATGGTTAAATATAACTTTTGTAATTGCAACTATGAAATGTATAGAACACAGCCATGGTGTTAGCGTTCAGGAACACACATAATCATGGATTGATTATATGCAGGTGCTTTTAATGAAGCACGCGGGAGCTAGGGGCATTGCAACCCAAATCTAGCTCCGTCGTCTTTGTCCAAGGTGCACATATTTATACAATTTCCGCTATAGCAGTTATACAACTCTGTTACATCAATAATCACTATAACAACCTTATCACATTGATTCATGAGAGTTAGCCCATCCTTGTACCACCCTTGTACCATCATGTACGAATCTTATCTCTGGGTGAGTGTCTTGGAGACCCCATGTACCAGTTCCCGTCATGGGTGGATATTTTGGAAATCCCCAGGTACCCATTCCCATAAGCCTTTACCCATCCCTAATACCAAGCATTCTTGCGGCCTACTTCTACATGATTTTTAAAGCATTTAACCCTATACTAACATTTCCCCCCTTTGAAAGTATTTCACTTTACTGCAATAAGTGTAATGTTTTCACTATATACAGTCTTTTGCTTCTGAATTTATACTTGGTGTTCATCTTCAAATCCATTGTTGTCATAAACGTTGTTGGAGACTGGAGGGTCTGGAGATGACAAATGCAGATGTGGATCTCTGTCTCGTGTCAGTGCCTTGATTATCTTCTGGTTCCAGGATACTCTTTTCTTTATTTCTCCCTTCAGAACTGCATAGATTAACCAGACTGCTAAAATACAATCAGTAGGATTATTAAATTCTCAATGATAGATTTGATCCATGAGCTCACGTTCCATCCTAGCCCTTGAAAGATTTTATCTAACCAACTTGTAGTCAGATCTTTTCGTTCTTTCTGTGCTTCTTGCTCTATTTGTTTTAACTAATTAATATCATGTTCTACATCTGCAGTTACATTTGGGACGTGAATGCAACAGTGATCAATTTGTCCTTTTAGGTATCCGCACACTCCGTGTTCTTTCAACAATAACACATCTAGAGCCAATCTGTTTTGCAGGGTCATTTTAGTTGTGGCTTGTAATTGCACATTTAGATCTCTAAATCCTTCTTTGGTAACTCTTGCCAATCTTTCTACCTGGCCTGTAAGTTTGTACAACATTTCTCTATTATTATAGTTTGCTATTGGACCAAACAAGGATTCCAGAGCCCACCTAAATTTTACTCCACTGGAGGGTTCTTGCCATGTCTCATCATTCTCTTGAACTTCTCGTCTAGTCCTTATTTGCAGAAGTTCATGATTTCCTTTGAATGGGGACCTTTTCCAAATTGGGCATAAAGTGGGGAGGCCTAAAGTAATTTCTCTTACTTTTCCATCCACAGGCAGGTGTGTTGTCCAGGTACCATCGCTTCCAACCCATACAAATTGGCCTGGACTCTGAATGGTACTTCTGCTACATATTTTCCTCTGAATCACCTGTCCTATTTTATAATTTATTTCACCTTGTTTGTGTTTAATTCCTCTACAGGCACAGCCAATTCACAGAGCCACTACCAATGGTGGCATTTGTTTTATTTCTTCATTGTCTAAAGTACAGTCATAGGTTCTATTACATGACCACCAGTTTACTGTATCTGCTTCTACTCTACTGCTGGTTGCAACATTCAGAACACCTGGATCGGTTTTATTTTCAGAGCCTTCCCACTTAATGCACCAAGGGTTATCTGCCATGTATTGGATTTTCTGAAGCACACTCATTGACCATGCACTGTCCCAAATCTTGGCCTGACCTTTCTCTTCTTGTCCTTCACACCTCCATACAAGAACAGTATCTGAAACATTTTCTTTAACTTTCTGATATTTTGGCAGAACACATTCCAGTATTGCATTGTCTTCATTTCCAGTCACAGAAGAGTCCCAATCTACAATTTGCCCTACTTTGCCATGGCTCAAAATGCAATCCTGTTTTCTCAAAGGTCTCATCCATTCTCCCACTATCTTCTAAGTATCTTTAATCACATGACTCGTTTCTGACACTTGCTTGTATGCAATTGTTTTATTCTTTTGAATTTCAGGTAATTTTGATGTTATGATTCCCCAACTTATAGGAACTCCTGCTGCTTTTGGTATTGGCAGACAGGCAGTTATTTTGCTGGTGTTTTGCATGTTGGTAAAATCTCTAATTAATCCAATCATTACATTTTCTGCCTGAATGATGTTAGGGACTTTTATCACTTGTGTCTCTGGCTGTACTGGAATCCAAACTATAACAAGAGCCACTTTCCACAAAAGGAAATACACCTTTCTCATCTTTTCTTTCTCTTAAAACAAATCCCTCCTTGCTTATTATGTTTTTTACACAGATGATAATAACTAGCAGCAACTAGCCCCGTTCTATTAAAAATTTGCGCTAAATGTAAAAGTTTAAGTAGCCTATAAGCAGTATAAACAAGTTCTTGCTGTTCTACATTTTCAAATAATTGATGCAATTCAGCTTGAGTGGCCTCAGGATAATTAAGCCAATCTCGCAAAGCCATATATGGACTTTCTGTGCGAAGAGGATGGGTACAATCAGCACATCCTCTTAATAAATCAAAATCACCTCTGTTGTGTATTGTCCTATGACAACCTCCACATTCAACAACAAGAGATACACATCGATCTCCCAAACATCCACAGTTCAACTTTGTAACCTTGTTGTATCTAACAATCCATTTCTTGTGTAAAGCAGTAAAAGCAACAAACAGTTGTGGATCATGCCTGTCAACTTTACCCTTAGTTAATTCCAATTCCTGTTCCAATTGATCACAAATTGGTCTTAATTTTTGATTATATCTATGGAGCCATCGTTGTCTGGCGTTGTCGTCTGTGCTGGATCTGACCGAGTCCTCCGACTCAGAACTCACATGGGACCTGCTTTATCTACAGCTTTGTTGGTTTTACAGTTTGCGCAGTCCACGGTGCAGGGGAAATCTTCACTCTGGTGTAATGTATCCAGGGATCCAGTCCAGCTACTTTAACTGCTGTAAAGGTAGTTAACAGTACCTGATAGGGTCCATTCCACCTTTCTTTTAATGGTTCTTTGTTCCAGGTTTTAACGTACACTTCATCTCCTGGGTGGATATCATGAACTGGATTTGCAAGAGTCAGCAGCCTATTCCACACGAGGGTGCTCCGAAGTCGTGCTAGAACTTTTCCAAGAGACAAAACATAATTATACACCTCTTGTTTCCCTGTAACATGTACATTTGGATTAGGGTCAGGAGATTCATATGGTTTCCCATACAATATTTCATAGGGACTGACTGACATCCCGCTCCTGGGCTTTACTCGAATCCTCAGCAGTGCTATTGGTAAGGCTTGTGGCTACTGTAATTTAGCTTCTTGGCATATTTTGCTGATCTGCCTCTTCAGTGTCTGATTCATCCTCTCTACCTGTCCACTGGATTGGGGTCTCCATGGTGTATGGAGATCCCAAGCTATTCCCAGCAACCTACTCACCTCCTTCACTACTGTGGCTACAAAATGTGGGCCCCTATCTGATGATATTCCTAGAGGCACCCCAAATCTTGGAATGATTTCCTGCAGTAACCATTTGACTGTCTCTTTTGCTTGATTTGTGCGACAGGGAAGGGCTTCTGGCCATCCTGAAAATGTGTCAACCCCCACCAGTAGATATTTGTATCCTCGAGTTCTTGGTAATTCTACAAAATCCACTTGCCAATAGTCTCCTGGTTCTACTCCTACTCAAATTCTCCCTAATTGTGCTTGTCCTCTAGGTACTGGATTGTTCTTTAAGCAAATTTCACATTTTGATATTACTGATTTTGCCATTGTTAACATCCGTACTGAAATTAAATTTCGTTGTAACAATTTCACCAATGCCTCTGCACCCCAATGACATTCGTTATGTTTGACTTGTAAAATTTCTATCATTATCAAGGGGGGTACCACTATTTTTCCCTGTGCAGTCACATACCACCCTTCTGAATTCTTCTGTGCATTCAGTGAGCGTGCCAATCTCTCATCCTCTATTGAATATTTTGGTTCTGGAGGTAAATTAAATTGAGATACATTAGTTTTTAAAGGTATCAATGCCATTGTAGTTTGTACTTCTCGAGCAACTTGTCGGGCTGTCCAGTCTGCTTTTCGATTTCCTTCATGAATTTTGGAGCTTCCTGATTGGTAAGCTTTGCAATGCATGATTGCTACTTGCTCAGGCTTTTGTACTGCTTTTATTAATTGCAGGACTGCATCTTGATGTTTAATGTGTGTACCTTGAGAAGACAGCAGTCCTCTTTCTTTCCACAGTGCCCCGTGTACATGTACCACTCCAAAAGCATATTTTGAATCAGTCTAAATGTTTACCTTTTTCCCTTCACTCAGTTCCAATGCCCTGGTTAAAGCAACCAGTTCTGCCCTCTGGGCAGATGTATTTGTTGGTAAGGCCTTTGCCTCCACCACTGCACCTATTGTTGTTACTGCATATCCAGCGTATCTGGTTCCGTTCTCTACAAAACTGCTTCCATCTGTAAACAATTCCCATTCTACCTGTTCCAGTGGGACGTCTTTCAAATCTGCTCTAGCTGAACAGGCATATTCTATCACTTCCACACAACTGTGTTCCAGTGGGCTTTCTTCAATTGTGGTACCTAAAAACAAAGCTGGATTCAAAAGGTTAGTTGTCTTTAGTGTGACATCATCTTGCTCGGTTAGAATTACCTGGAATTTCATCATTCTGCTTGGGGACAGCCAATGGCTTCCCTTTTGCTCTAAAACTGGGGTTACCATGTGCAGCACATAGACATCTATGTGTCTGCCCATCGTGAGTTTCCTAGCTTCTTGTATCAGCATCACAGTGGCTGCAACTGCCTGCAGGCATGGGGGCCATCCAGCACTCACATTGTCAAGCTGTTTGGAGAAGTAGCCTACCGGCCTTTTCCAGCTTCCCAGACGTTGGGTCAACACTCCCAATGCCAGACGCAGCCTTTCATGTATGAACAGCTGAAAATCCTTGGATAGATCAGGCAATCCTAATGCTGGACCTGTTGTCAATGCTTCCTTCAGTTTGAGGAAGGCTTCCTTCTGTGGTTTGCCCCAGGTAAATGGCTGTGTCTTCTGGGCCTCGTACAGGGGTTTTGCAGTTAGTCCATAGTCCATGATCCACAGGCGACACCATCTGGCCATCCCGAGGAATCTCGCAGCTCATGCAGGTTCTGGGGTTCTGGAATAGCACAAATAGCTTGAATACGGTTAATACCTAGCTTTCGTTGCCCTTGTGAAATCTCACATCCCAGGTAAATCACCGTCTGCTGGGCAACTTGTGCCTTTTCTTTAGATACCTTATATCCTCCCATTCCTAGCTGATTTAAAATTTCAATTGTTACCTTTATGCAGGTTGCTTTTTCCTCTGTAGCTATAAGTATATCATTGACGTACTGAAACAACAGGTATTGTTCTCTTGGTACTTGCCCGTTTTCGGTCCAAATCTCCAGCTCTTTAGCTAGCTGGCTTCTGAACAGTGTTGGGTTGTTCTTGTATCCTTGTGGGAGTTGTGTCCAAGTGAGCTGGGTTTTCCTTCTGTTTTCTGGGTTTTCCCATTTGAAGGCAAACTGTTTCCTACTTTCTTTGTCAAGGGGTATGCAGAAAAAGCATCTTTTAAATCAATTACAGTAAACCATTTATAATTCTCTTTCACGGATGTTAATAATGTATAGGGATTAGCTACCACTGGGTAAATATCTTTTGTTATTCCATTTATTGCTCCCAAATCCTGTACCAGCCGATACTCACCATTTGGTTCCTTTACTGGAAAGATTAAATTCTGATTCACATTCTTCTAAAATTTAGTATTTCAAAAACTTTTCAATAATCTTTACTATTCCTTGCCATGCTTCTGGTTTTATAGGATACTGTTTGATTTGTACAGCTTTTGTTCCTTCTTTTAACTCTACATGTACTGGTTGTGCCAACTTAGATTTCCCTGGTATGTCTGTCTCCCATACAGAGGGAATTACTGCGTCCTCTACTTCCCGAGGGATAGCAGGGACTGGTCTTTCTTTTATCATTAAAATTTGTCCTGTCTTTGATTCGGGGATTTTCATCAAAAGTTCTCCATTTTTAAAAGTTATCACTGCATCAAGTTTTGCTAATAAATCTCGTCCTAACAGTGGAATTGGACATTCAGGCATATATAAGAATTCATGTGTTAACACTTTGTTTCCAAAACACAAATCTAGGGGTTGCAGGAATGGTCGATTTTCCTCCTTCCCTGTGGCTCCAACTACTGTTGCTGTTTTGTGTCC
Source organism: Certhia americana (assembly GCA_018697195.1). NCBI lineage: Eukaryota > Metazoa > Chordata > Aves > Passeriformes > Certhiidae > Certhia > Certhia americana. The sequence continues at coordinate 286,420 of JAGMWU010000050.1, forward strand.
AATTTGCCCTCTTAGATCATTTAGCACAGAATATGTAGCTCCCGTATCTACCAAAAATTTTACTTCATCTCCCAATTGTATAGTCATTAAAGGTTCTTGTATTGGTTTTTGTTCCGTTTCTAGTCAGCTGCTGTACTCTCCCAGCACCATCAATTTTGAAGCATCTTGATTCTGATTAAACTGATTGCCCTGGTAAAGCCGATTCGGGCATTCGCTTTTCCAGTGCCCTTCCTGTCTGCAATAAGCACATTGATTTAACCCTATTTTTGGCAAAACCGATCTCCCTCGTCCTCTGCCAAGTCCGCCCCTCCCTAGTCCACGACCACCTCTGCCACGCCCCCTAAAACTTGGATTCTCTCTTCCTTGTATCACTGCCAAATGATTTTGCTGCTGCTTTTTGCTAATTTCTTTTTCTCTGTTATTGTATACTTTCCAAGCCACTTCAAGTAATTTATTCAAATTCCTTAAGTCCTCTCCCTCCAGCTTCTGCAGCTTCTTTCTAATATCATCCTGTGATTGTCCCAGAAAAATGAATGCAAGCTGAACATTCGCTTGTTCTGTATCGAATTGGAGATCTGTATACTTTCTGGCTGCCTCTTTAAGCCTTTCCAAAAATGCAGCAGGGGATTCTTTTTTTTCCTGTCTTACCTCATACAATTTAGACTAATTCATAGCCTTAGGTATAGCATTCCGAACCCCTATCTGGACCCACTCTTGATATCTCTTCAGCCACCGCATACCTTCAAAAGTATTGGGATCCCACCCTGGATCCTCAGTCGGAAAGTTCTCATCTGAAGTCCCCGTCACTACCCCAATTCTAAGATCTTCTCTCGCCTTCTCCTTGGCTGCTCTAAGCACCATTTCTTTCTCAGTAGAATCCATTAAATTATCCAGTATTACTTGTATATCTTCCCAATCTGGATTCTGAGTTCTCATAATCATTTTTACCACCCCTGCCACTTTATCAGGATTTTCTCTATAAGTTCCAGCTGACTGTTTCCAAATCACTAAGTCTGCAGGTGAAAAAGGCACTTTCACAAACACCGGTCCCTCTACTCCTACTCCTTGTCTCAAGGGGGCAATCACAGTCCGCCTTTGTCTGCCCAAATCTTTTCCCACTTTACCCAGAACCGGAGCAAGCTTTGACCGAGTCCGATGGGATACTGGTGTCACTGATTTATCATCATCATCCTCACTGCTATCCTCCTCCCTAGCATTCTTCCCATTCCTATGTATTACAGTTAGATTTTGATCATCTCCCAGAGAAGGATCGAGTGAAGGCAGTAAAGGAGGATAAAGAAGGTAAGGTGAAGGGGAGTTAGGTTCGGGTAAAATAGGATTAGGTGAAAAAGTGGAGGCAGACAAGACAGAATCAGGTTCCCTTGGCCTTGCTGAAACCACTTGTAAATCAACATCCATTTCTTTTCCTTGACGCAAACTTTCTTTTAATGCCAAGTGCTTCAAACAACCTTTTTCTTTTACACAAACCTCACATTTATCACTCACACATTCTTTAATTACCATCAAGCCGCAGCCTGCCATTCTGGCTTATCTTGCAAATAGAAAAACAAATCCACATACGGAATCTCATCCATTTTTCCTTCTTGCTTACAAAACAACATTAACTGTAAAATAGTGTTATATTGCAAAGATCCGTTTCTCGGCCACTTTTCTCCACTCTCCAGATTATATTCTGGCCACCACATATTACAATAATCAATCAACTTTACTTGACGTAAATCTTGTCCAAAGTTGCCCTGTTTCCAATGTGCTAACAAGCACCCCAAAGGAGAAGTCCGCGGTATAGGAGCATTGCTACCTAAAATCCCTTTAAGCTTCTCCATGTTACAACTACAATACACCACACACCACTGATACCGAACCGGCACTTCTTTCACAATGTCTGACGGACGGCAGCCTAGGCAATACCACCAGGAATTCCTTTAGCCCAACCGTGCGTAGCTTTCGCTGCGTCTTATCGGCAGACACCAGACCAGACTGAAAAGCACCTTACCTCTCTCAGAGGCATGTTGTGAGCGGTGGAGATGGTCGCGGCTGGATGGGCTCCCTGAGAATCCCTCAGTGCCGGCTGGAGTGTGATCGGGTCGCGAACTCGCTCAGCAGCACTCACAGGGTCCCATCTAGGGTCAACAAAATGTTAGCGTTCAGGAACACACATAATCATGGATTGATTATATGTAGGTGCTTTTATTGAAGCACGCGGGAGCTAGGGGTATTGCAACCCAAATCTAGCTCCGTCGTCTTTGTCCAAGGTGCACATATTTATACAATTTCAGCTATAGCAGTTATACAACTCTGTTACATCAATAATCACTATAACAACCTTATCACATTGATTCATGAGAGTTAGCCCATCCTTGTACCACCCTTGTACCATCATGTACGAATCTTATCTCTGGGTGAGTGTCTTGGAGACCCCATGTACCAGTTCCCGTCATGGGTGGATATTTTGGAAATCCCCAGGTACCCATTCCCATAAGCCTTTACCCATCCCTAATACCAAGCATTCTTGCGGCCTACTTCTACATGATTTTTAAAGCATTTAACCCTATACTAACAATGGGACAGTTATAAAGATGAGTTACAATAAACATGGAAAGCAAAGCATGGAAGAAAGCCTTTGAACTAATCCTGTTGCTTTTTAACAAGAACTTTCTGCTTGTAATTAAGCCGTAAGCTGTTTTGTAATAAGAACTTTTGAATTATAATTTTAGAATATTGCTTTGTATTAAGGATTTTAAAACTGTAGCTTTAGAATGTATAACAAAAGAAGGAAGTGAGTCTATCTCAAATTCCTAACAAAACGGTGAAAAAAACAGCCTGAGAGAAGAAGATAGACAAAGAACTCCTGACTAATAGTTTTGAAAAGGAAACCATCTATCACCATCTGAGATACACATCCTGGGTGTACATTCTAGGAAGAATAGATCACAATAGAGTACAGAAATTGTAAAGAAACCAGCTATCACTATCACTGATTAACATTCTGAAGTATAGAATTGTGACGTAAAAACTGGAATTAGAAACTGCTGAGAAAGCCTATGGATATATATATACCAGCAGGCCTCAGCAATCAGTGTGCAGTTGGAGGGAAAACTCCCACCACTGTACCCAGTGCTTTTTTGCACATATTTTACCACATTAATCATTAAATTGAATTAATGCTTGATATATTGGCTGAGTCAAGCTCCTCATTTTTAACATCTCCCTAAGTGAGCTGAAGAAGGACTATTTCAGAAGTGGAAAACTGACAGAATTTCTGGGTGTTGTTTTCTGTACATTGTCAGTTGAAAAGAAAGAAGGTGTGGGGAGGGAGGAGGAGTGTTCTAAAGGTTTCATTATGATTCCTGGGGGTTTTTTTTCCTTTTGGTGTTAGTTAATGAAGTTTTTATTACTTTTAAGTTTAAGCCTGCTCTGCTCTTGATTGGGAAATTTCAAATTCGCGAACTAAAACCGGAAACATAAATTGGTGTTTTTGCCCGGTTTCAAACTAAACCTGAAGTGATATGTGGAGTAGACTCCACAAACTGATATTGTTATGAAGTGAGTATGTATTGTCAGTGCCTGGCACAAGCGAGATCGCTCTTGAGATACTTGTGCACCAAGCTCTGGTTATGAGCTCCATTTTATTCACAGAAGTGTATCATACACATTACATCGCACAACTTCGTCATGCATATTTAACCCCATGTCCCACCTGTCCTCACCTCACATGGTAATTAGATCCACGTTCTTCTGAACATGTGTTATCCCTGGTGGTGGTCACATGGGGGTCCCTGGTGGTCTTTTGAGGCTGCAGGCAGTGGTCTGAACTTTTGAACTTTTCTCCTTGGTTTTGGTCCCTTGGTGCTTATCTGAGAGCCTCAGTTGATTTTGATCAGTTTGGAGACAGAGGAGCCTCTTTATCTAGGTCTCTTGCATTCCTTAGTCTTCTCCCAGTATTGTTCTTTATCGCAAGAGGCTTCAGGAATTTGCATCTTCCTATGCCCTTTGTACTGTAGCCTAGGTTTCTTAACTATAAGGTTAAAATTCAACAAACAATCCCACAAGCTAAAATTTAAATGCTTAATTCATATTGCTAACTTAAGCAAGCCTCTATTTCAAAACCATGACACAGCGGTAGTCAGAAATGGCTCCATGTCCCCCAAAACACTTGTGGTGAAAAGAGAAGGGAAAAAGCAACATGAAACAAAGGAAAACACTAAAATAGCTTACAATCAATAACAGCCATAAGGTAGAATCATTACTGACTCTCTTGTGTTATCTTATGGAAGATGAGACAGCAGAGATTGTAATGAACAAGGGAATCTTCGACAAATTAAGGATGAACACACTGTATCTTCTTTATCCACACACAGGTGTATCCACACATCAGTGTTCCATCTCAGGTGTTTTAGTCGGTGTTGTCTTATCTCTAGAGGAAAATGACTATATCTTGCAATTTAGACAAGTATCTTTCAACAAAACTCAAAATAACTCAGATTGAACTAAGTGAAACTTGGTAAAAATTGATTTTGACAGAAATAAAGCTTAACAAGATTCTAAATTTAAAGAGTATAGCTTAACCTTACTTAAATCTGATTATATTAGACTGTAACTTTGCTTTATCCTAGCAACACTTAATTTTTATTAAATCAAATAAAACAGAGTTAAAAGTAATATTTTTAAAAGTTATAAATATCACAAGGTGTAACACTACCTATACAAAGAGGCACTGATAACTGAAAAAATCCCCAATAAGAATAGGATGATTTTTCTGAAGGAATTAATGGCATTACGGTACACGTAGACAGCTTTGAATTCCTTCAACAAAGAATATCAAACAGTAAAATGCACAATTCACTTTAGAAGACAAAAAAGCATCCCAATACATTTTTAAGGCTTTCTAAGAACAGTGAGTCAGGGCTCCAACAAACTAAGTTGGCCCCGGTGCCTTCCGGGAGGAGAGGAAAAGAAACCTGCTCAGGAAGAAACCCAAGAATGTGCCGTGATGTGCTGGGGGGCTGTGCCACTGCTGTGCCACAGTGGGGGAAGGGGGAGGGAGGGGAAGGCCACCCGAGGGGGAGCAGGGTGGCCGAGCTGCCTTGGGCTGCTGCTGCTGCTAAGTTGCCTGGCCCACGGGGGGGTCTGAGCATCCGCACCCCGCACCAAGAAAGAGTTAAGCTGGATGCTATTAGGATGTATGAAAAAGAAACATCAGTGAAAAAATGAATTTCTTCTAGACCTCATTTGCATGAAATCGATGCAAGGCTAAAAGAGAACAACAAACCTTTGTAAGACTAAAAAGTACCAGGGGCTTTCTGCAAATGAAATTCAGAAAAAACCCAAACTGTGCTACATTGCACCTACATCTGTAAGGGTTAGAAACCTTAAAAAACAGGCACAGAAAATCTCAAGTGAGCACAAAATGCCTATGCTCCCCTCCCCCAGGCACCGCTGTTCTATCCCAACACCCTCAGCTCTGGGGCCATGGCTTTTCCGCCCTCCCTCCAAACACCAGCAGTGGGAAAAGCAGAGGGAAAAACATCACAAAGCAAACCCTAAAAGTCGTGCTATACATGCATATTTTATTATTGGCTTTTCACAAATATTAAGATGAATAACGGCTCTTTGCCATAGTTTTAGAATTTAGGTGTAGTATGTTTTAACTGCCTGAATAGATAACTTCCAAGAGGGGCCCAAGCTACTATCAGCTTTCTCCGTCTGTGAAAAAAGAGACCAAAGCCCAAATCAAAAGATGATAAAAAGTAATTAAAAACACAAGAACGCATGCTCTAAAAAGGCGGACCCAAAGAGTGGTCATTCAAAACAGTTCCTAGAAAAGTTTGAATATGCATAAAGGTACATGCAAGCAACAGTATAAAAAGGGAACTTTCAAGACAACAAGCGTGCTCTTGGCAAAGTGCCAAGGCACTTGGCCATTTTTAACCTTTGCTTTATTTTCAATGACTCTTATTGTCTCTATTAAACCTTTTTAAATTTTGCCAGGAGAGTGAACCTCATTTTTCACAACTGGGGAAGCTCGTCCAGGATTAACACCTCGCCTCCGAGACCCCGAGGAATACAGACTGGGGGAAGGATGCCCCTCCTGAATTTGGCGGTGTCTTCTCCGTCTCCTCTGGTGTGGATCAGTGGTGGCAGATCAAAACCTGAGGACAAGAGACAAATAAAGCAAAGGAAAAGGGAAAAAGGTTCCTTAAGGAAACCGTGGTATTTAGCTCCATAATTCTTGTGGACGAAGACCAGAGAAAGACAAACACTTGTAAGTGTTTCTCGGGAGGGGTGGTGTAAGTATAAGGAATGGGTCCCTGAGTTTGCTAAATTGGTTGTAATAAGTTCCTAAGTTTATTAAATAAGTTGTTGGTTGATGCTGTTCTCGTGTTAACTGTTAAATTAGTTGTTGGTTGATGCTGTTCCTAAGTCTGTAAGTCAAATCTCGTGTTAATTGTTAACAGAATAAATTACTTTGCTCCCCCCCCCCCCAACCTGTACTTTCCCTATCCCATCTGGAAATGCCACCGCTGCTCTCCAAAATAGTGCCCGCCACTAAGGAGGGGGAGACAACTACCGCGAATATGCAAATGAAGGACACAAGAGCCCATTTGACACAAAATGCCTCTAAAACAACGTGCCTATGTGACATCTCGAAAAACCAACAACATACTACACCTGAGAAAAGGCTGGGCAATCCTCCCACGGCATTTTTCAATTCAGAATGTGGTCACCATAACCTGAATGGGAGTCGACTAGAGTGGCACCCCTGGACTTCCAGCGAGGGAGGAATTGTCTTCCTGAGGACTCTTGTGAGGACGGAAGCGCCAGCTCTGCCCTGAGGCAAAGCTGCTACATTCGTCCTTCCCCGTGTAGTCTACGGGAGCAGCCAGCGGAGCAGTGGCAGTGCGCACAACCCCTCAGGCTCCTACACTAAAGAGCTGATTTCAATAAAGGCCATTTGAAAGGAGCTGATTTCCTAAACTTTTTTTTTTTACATTTCAATTGGGGGCTCGTCTGCAGTAGCCACAACTGAAGAGGACCAGAAGCCGGGACGGCCGCCTGCCCTCTTGAGCCTCCAGGACAGCTGGCTATCTGTACTGAAGAAATCAGCTTGGGACCAGCGACGCTGAGGAGCGCCAGAAGCGTAAGTAACTCCGATGGCAGGAGTAGGAGGCGAGCAACTGTGGTGTGGATGAGAAGGGGGGCCGGCAGCTCAGAAGCCCCGAAGCAAGTGAGGCCTACCAAGGCCTAGCGAGTGATCGAGGCATCTCCTAAGGGGATAGAGGAAGTCCCCCCTCTGGGCGTGCGGAGGAAGATCCTGGTGTGAGTAGCATGCGTTGGGATCGGCCCCCTCCCTTTAGGAAAGGGCTGTAGAGACCTTGGTGACTCCGGGCGCACGGAGGCCTAGGTATTGAGTGAGTCGTGTGCAGTTTTTGTACAGGGTATCCCCAGGTACTGCCAGCACCAAGTGTCCAGGAGTTCCCCGATCCCCAGGGGCGGACCAGATGCGCTGTAGATGGTGTGCTGCCGCAGCTCAAAGGGAGGCTGTAAATCCACTGCTCTGGGAAAAGGGTGGGGAGTCTGAGATGGCAGGCAAGGCAGGCATCACACATACCCACACACATCCCTTTAACCGAGGCCATTCCGCTGGGGAGGGGTGGTCAAGCCGGGTTGGTGGAATGTAAAGGGGTCGGGCCCCGCTTGTGTACATACCCCCGGGTAACCCCTGAGAGTCTTTTTGTTCCTTCTCGACTCTTCAGAAAAAACTCAGGAAGGAGACGGCATTAGGGACAGGACTGCTCTAGCCCAAGGAGCAGACTATAGGTCCGGCCTGGTGGGAGGCTAGGCAAGGGGAAGTCCTGAGGCCTGAAAGGAGGACCCTAGTGGTAGGGACCCCGGCAGCGTCGACAAAGAATGCTCAGCGTCCCGTAGGGGGAGAGTCGCGGGGGTACGTAGGGGGTCCCGTCAATAGGAGGGACTCCAAAGGTCCAGAAGGGGTGTTGGGCCTTATGGTATGAGTGAGTATAAGAGTGAGTGAAACCCCATCCTTTGCCTTATGGTATGAGCGAGTGAGTGATTGAACCCTATCCCCAGCAAGTATGAGAGAAGTGAGAATTAGTAGAAAAAGTGTGAGTTGTGAATTTAAGTTGGCTAAAAGAGGATTTGGTTTTGGTCAGTTAAGAATTATGGTAGGGAAATTTAGGATGAAATCAGTTAACAAGAGAACCATCAGCAGGCACCCTGTTGTACCTAACTCCTACACATTATTAAGCCAAATTCCACCAGAGCATGCTTGGTTTACAATTATAAATCTAAAAGATGCATTTTGGGCATGTCCTCTAGCAGAAGAATGCCGTGACTGGTTTGCATTTGAGTGGGAAGATCATGACACAAAAAGAAAACAGCAGTTAAGGTGGACCCATTTACCCCAATGATTCACAGAGTCCCCAAACCTTTTTGGGCAAGCCTTAGATTACTAGAAAAATTTACCCCTGAAAAGGAAGTACAAATTTTACAGTATGTTGATGATTTGTTAATATCTGGAGAAAGACAGGGAGAAGTTAAGGCGACCAGCATCCAGCTTTTGAACTTTTTAGGGGAGAAAGGCCTAAAGGTGTCCCAGGCCAAATTACAATTTGTGGAATCTGAAGTAATATATCTTGGACACATAATTGGAAAGGGGTACAAAAAATTAAGCCCTGAGAGAATCTCGGGCATTCTATCCATCTCTGCTCCTAAAACAAAAAGAGACATAAGAAAGCTCTTAGGCTTATTTGGGTACTGCAAGCTGTGGTTAGACCAATATACTCAAAGTGTCACTTTTCTCTACAACAAATTAGTGAAACCCGACCCAGTAAAATGGACAGCAGAGGATGAGGAATGATTACAAGATCTAAAAGATAAATTATCCTCAGCACCAGTCCTAAGCCTACCCGACCTCAAAAAGACCTTTGATCTGTTTGTAAACACTGAGAAATGAATAGCATATGGGGTACTAACCCAGGAGTGGGGAGCAAGCAAGAAGCCCGTTGCCTATCTGTCAAAACTATTAGATCCAGTGGCTAGGGGGTGGCCAACTTGCTTGCAAGCAATCGCTGCTACTGCTGTCCTACTAGAAGAAGCTCAAAAGTTAACTTTGCAAGGAAAAATCAGAATACATACACTGCATGATTTAAAAACAGTCCTAAGTCACAGAGCTCAACAGTGGCTGACCGATTCCAGGATACTGAAATACGAGATTATCTTGATGAGCACTGATAACCTAGAACTGAGCACATCCAAAAGTCTAAATCCAGCACAGTTTCTATCAGGGGAACCCCTAGATGATTTAGAACATAATTGCATTGAAATAATAGACCTACAGACCAAGGTGAGAGAGGACCTGGAGGGTATCCCCTTACCTTACGGGAAAATTCTTTTTACTGATGGGTCTTCAAGAGTAATAGATGGGAAAAGAGTATCAGGGTATGCCATCATAGAAGGAACTCACATGACAGTTGCAGATAAAGGGAAGTTACCATCAAACTGGTCAGCTCAGTGCTGTGAGATCTATGCACTAAAGAGAGGGTTAGACTTGCTAGAAAAAGATCAAGGAACTATTTACACAGATTCACAGTATGCATTTGGAATAGTCCATACCTTTGGTAAGATCTGGGAGGAACGAGGATACTTAAATTCAAAGGGGAAAATCCTGGTACATAAGGAGTTAATAAACTTAGTATTAGAATCACTGCACAAGCCCACAGAAATAGCAGTTGTACACATCAAGGGACATGAGAAAGGAGACTCAATTGAAGTAAAAGGAAATCAGCTGGCAGACCGAATAGCTAAAGAAGCTGCTTTAGACTCAGGGGAACCAATAAAAATCTTTAGACTGGAAGAATCATCAGATAAAAAGGAAGAGGGGGAGAAGCCAACATTCAGTGAAAAGGAATTAACAAAAATAAAAGAATTAGGATTACACAAAGGAGAATAAGAGGAATGGCTGACATCTGATGGGTGTAAGTTCCTAAATAAAGCCCTAGTCCGAAGAATATTAGCAGAGATACATGAGTTAACTCATTGGAGAATCCAAGGGTTATGTGACCACTTTCTAAGGGAAAATATATGTATTGGAGTATATGAATTGGCAAAAGCTGTCACAAAAGGACGTGTCACATGCCAAAAAGTAGACCAAAAAGTAATGAGGAAAACAACACCTGGGGGGAGGGAGTTAACTTTGAGACCATTTCAAAATATGCAAATAGATTTTACTGAAATGCCTTCTGTACAAGGGTATAAACACCTGTTAGTAATGGTAGACCATCTTACCCACTGGGTAGAAGCTTTCCCCACTAAAAAAGAAACTGCAGAAGTGGTTATAAAAATAATCTTGGAAGAAATTGTTCCTCGGTATGGGCTGGTAAATAATATTGATTCAGACCGAGGTCCACACTTTATCGCTCAAACCCTACACAGCGTGATTAAAGCTTTAGGGATGAAATGGAGGTTGCACACTCCATGGCACCCTCAGAGTTCGGGGAGGGTTGAGAGAATGAACAAGACCCTCAAAAATGTATTAACAAAAGTAATTTCTGAAACCCAGATGAATTGGCTTAAATGTCTACCACTTGCCCTTTTGCGAATTAGAACAAGACCCCAGTCTGACATAGGAGTCTCTCCGTATGAAATGATGTTTGGACTCCCTTTCCTTATTACCCCTTTCAGCACAGGGAATCATTTGGAAGGAGAAATAGCCACTCAAAGGTATTTAGAGACAATTGGGAAGATGCTAAGGGATCTTAGGAAGAAAGGATACCTCCCTCAAACCTCTCCCCTTGATGTGGACATGCACCAAATTCGTCCCAGGGATTGGGTACTGATAAAATCATGGAACAACATCCCACTAACTCCTAGGTTTGAAGGCCCATTCCAAGTACTACTTACTACACACACTGCGGTGAGGACTCGAGAACGAGGCTGGACACATATTTCCCGAGTGAAAGGACCAGTACCACCTCCTAGCAGCGAACGTGATTCTGTGACACCATCAGTAGATGCTCCTGAGTGGACCACTGTTGTATCCCTCTGGGAGATGGTTCACCCCAAGAAAACCCCCTAATGCCTATAAACCATGTAGTTTGACCCTACCGTCCCTGCTATCTCTGGCCAATTGGCCCAGTGCCAGCTTATCGGTCTTGGACAGAGAACCTAGATAAACCCTTGCTCTTCCTTGTTCAGCCTCTTTGGCCTCCGGGACCCTTCAAGAATAAAGCTTTGGAATAATCCGAGGTAAGGAGCCTCTTTTGAACCTCTTCTCCCTATCCTGATGTCTCCCTGTTGGGGGTTGGGTTACTTTCTTATAGAATTTTTTCCCAGAAATTGCTAAGAAGCTGATGGCTGGGTGCTTTTCGGTGCTCATGGGTGCTTAGGACCAAACAAAAGAAGCAGCTAAGGCAGAGACAGGGAGGCACCATCTTCACTTCGCTCTGGGCAGTTTTCTCCTCTCGGGAAAACGGCCAGGAGCTGCTCGTCTCGGCGCGGCAGAGAGCTCTCACCATCCCACCTGGAGCTCTGTTGGACCACTGTCTCTTCGTGTGTCCCCTGGGATTTTGGGAGCCTGTTCCCTCCCTGCCCTGCCAGGAGCTCCTTCTCCCTGCCCTGCATCCACGGCTTCTTCAGTTTTGTTCGAGGTCTCCCCACGCTGTGTTCTGCAGCCCCTACCCAGCCAGGACATTTCCAACAGCTCCAGCCACTGCCAAGCCTCAGATACATCTCATCCTCCCAGGACTGCTGCTGGCTCTAGTAGCTTGTAACAGTACTGAGGGGGGTGGGGGGGGATGCCAGAGGAAAACTGTAACTGGGTTGTTGGTTTTTTTTCTTTTCTTCTCTAGTTCTGTTTGTTGTCAATATTATAGTTATTATTGTTAATTTACCTTGTTAGACTAACTAGTAAAGAACTGTTATTCCTACCCTCACATTGTTGCCCGAGACCCCCCCCTTCAATTTTAAGATTATAACAAGTCCAAGGGGAGTTTCCATTCTTTTTTTGGTTCCCTAGCAGACACCCCTGTCTTTCCAAGCCATGACACTCCCTCACTGAAGGTCCCCCAGAAACTGAGCTAGTAACCCAAAAGGGGGTCTGAGGGGAGGGAAAACTTCAGACCACTATCCCACACCCTGAGAACCTTAAAATAACTTTTAAAAGAAAAACCAAGCAGGACAACTAAGAAAGTCCATACGAAGAATTGAGTAGTATTCTGGACAAGCCTAATAGACTGAACTGTTGTAAATGTTAACATTGTGATACTGTTTAGTAAGTGTTAAAAGAGGGTTTACAAGTTGAAGGGTTAAGGTTGTGTTGCCATTCAATAAGTGTTTCTTTGTTCACCACAATTTCCCCTCTAAGGAGACCCCAACTCTGGCACAAGGGAAGATCTTTTACAGAGCATTCCCTAAAAGGTAATTAAATTAAAAAGGAGTGGAAAAAGAACTGATTCCAAGAGAAGATTTCAACACAGGTTCAGAAAGTCTCCCTGTTCCCCAAGAGGCAAGACCAGGTGAGGTCAAACGAGATGGCTCATACTGGACTCTTGGGAGGGATCATGCTGATCCTACTTATAAATGACACTCTAGGAAGAAGACACCTGCACCAAATGTTACCACCCTCTCTATGATGGAGAAAACCTTGAGTCTCTCTTGAGAGTTCATACAAACCTGAATCCTAATTGTTATAACCACTCCCAATTACACACCTGTCAGGAGGACGGGAGAGTTTATTGGCTTGTAAGAAACACTGCCTCTTTTAAGCAGCGCCTATTTGGGGAATGCCTTGAAAGAGATACCTGGCTCTGTTTTGAGCGTACAGCTAGCCAAAGTAAGGTGGCAGACCTGGTGAAAGAGAAACCCCTAATAAAACAAGTGGGAAATGATCTAGATATCCCTGTGGGAAAAAAAATTTTTATAGACCTAGTAGCAAGAATAAGTAAAGAACTAAACTTAACTGATTGCTGGGTCTGCGGGAGCACGCAAATGACAGAAATCTGGCCATGGGAAGGGATCAGCTTAAGCCCATTGGAAATCATAAGATGGAAACAAACTAGACAAGAACCGCAAATCGTAAGAGAGAGAGGAAACGAGCAATGGGACCCGAGGTCGAAAATAATTGGAGAAGAGTGTATCATGAGAACAGGAAAGAAATATAGAATCCCAGTAGGGAAGATGGCTCGTAAAAGGTACCTAATAACAAAGGATTTAAGTACTAGATGGGTCCCCCGAGAGCCAAATCAGTACTGGTCTGTGGGAAAGAAAGAGAAAGGATGTATCTACCATGAAGGGTACAAATTACATGAGTGTGCTGATAAAGGGATAAACCCCTTCTGGGGAATAAGGAGACTATCTAGATACTGGGAAAGTCCCTCAGAGACAATGCATAAATTTTGGGAAGCTCCTGAGCACCTATTCTGGATTTGCGAGAGTACAGCGTACACCAGACTCCTCAGAGACTGGGAAGGAAGTTGCACTGTGAGAATTATTAAACCCGCCTTCTTTCTATTATCAAAGGAATCAGGAGCACATATAGGAGTCCCAGTTTATGATGACTTAAAAAAAAACAACAGAAAAAAGAGGGATACCATGAACATAGAAGGTACCCAGAAGTGGAAAAGTAAAGTATGGACACCAGAGGAGATTGTTAAAACTTATGGGACAGCCACCTGGGCCCAAGATGGTTCCTGGGGACACCGTACACCAATTTATATGCTGAACCGAATCATCAGGCTCCAAGCAGTACTTGAAATGGTTTCCAACAGAACAGCCCTAGCACTTGATCAATTAACCCAAACCAGAGCAGTAATCTATCAAATCAGATTGGCAGTAGATTATCTACTTGCAGATGAAGGAGGAATATGTGGGAAATTCAATTCTTCCAAGTGTTGCTTGGAAATCAATGATAGAAGTTCAGTGGTCAAAAATATATCCAAAGAGATTCGAAAATTGGCATATGTTGGTACCCAAAAATGGACTTCTTTAATAGATAGTGATTGGTGGGACAACTTTTGGTCATTTAAAGGGATCTGGTGGAAAAAAGCAGTATTCATAATAACATGTGCAGTCACCGGACTAATACTCCTACTGTGTTTACTTCCCTGCCTAATCCGAGTGATGACCTCCACTGTCCTGGATAGTATGCAGCTCCCAGGGATATCCAATCAGAAACAAACAAAAATGACATTGATAGAGAGTCAAAAACAAGGAGATCAAAAATTAGAGCATGAAAATGCTAAAGAAATATAGGATCAGTATCAAAAACTAAGGGAATTATATTTCCAAGGGTCCGAAATGAGTAATTGATGCAGGCTGAAAGCCTGATCAAAGAAATAGAGAGGGGGACTGTTAGGAATGGGTTCCTGAGTTTGCTAAATTGGTTGTAATAAGTTCCTAAGTTTTTTAAATTAGTTGTTGGTTGATGCTGTTCCTAAGTCTGTAAGTCAAATCTCGTGTTAATTGTTAACAGAATAAATTACTTTGCCCCCCCCCCCCCCCCCCAACTGTACTTTCCCTATCCCATCAGGAAATGCCACCGCTGCTTCCCAAAATAGTGCACACCACTAAGGAGGGGGCAAAGACAACTACTGTAAATATGCAAATGAAGGACGCAAGAGCCCATTTGACACAAAATGCCTCTAAAACAACGAGCCTACTTGACATCTCGAAAAACCAACAACATACTACACCTGAGAAAAGGCTGAGCAATCCTCCCACGGCATTTTTCGATTCGGAATGTGGTCACCATAACCTGAATGGGAGTCGACTACAGTGACACCCCTGGACCTCGAGCAAGCAATTGTCTTCTCTCTTGAGGATGGAAGCGCCAGCTCTGCCCTGAGGCAAAGCTGCTACATTCGTCCTTCCCCGTGTATTCTACGGGAGCAGCGAGGAGCAGTGGCAGTGGCAGTGGCAGTGGCAGTGGCAGTGGCAGTGGCAGTGTGCAAGACCCCTCAGGCTCCTACCCTAAAGAACTGATTTCAATAAAGGCCATTTGAAAGGAGCTGGTCTCCTGGCCCTTTTTTTTTTACATTTCACTGGGAGGGGTTGGGACCCCTCAGGAACTGGGACAGGGTTTTCTGGCACAAAATACTGTGAAACTAATAAAAGTGAGGGCCCCTCAAAATTGCTGGATTGAGGGTATAAGACCCAAGAGCATCCAGATTTGTCCAACAAAATTTGAAGAACTTGCAATCCCCATGGGTGGATAACAACCAGTAAAAGAAAAGGTACTTTATACTCTTGTTTTCTTGTCATGGGTTAGGGTGCATAAAACAGACATAATAAATAAATGTGAGTGTGAATGTATGAGAATATATGTAATATAAGTTGTTGATTTTAATTTTTTTTTTTTTTTGAGAAAGGTGTGTTGCATTGCACTGTTGAAAGTGTTTTTCAGTGTTGACTTTCAGTATTGTAAGGAGTGAGCAATGTCTTAAGTTGTCAAGGGGAGAATGAATTGGAGCAGGGAAAAAGAGACCAGGGGTGAGCAGGAGGGGTCCTGGGGAAATAGAACATGGAGAAGAGCATTGGAAAATCCGGGAGACATGGCTGTTTGTCCGTGCCAGGAGCTGCAGCTTTTTTGTACATGTCAGGACTTCCAGCTTCCCCCTTTCCCACCCAGTGCTTTTACCCCCACCCCGGCTGAGACTTCATTTGAGCTGATGGCTCTCCCTTTGTTAGTTCCAACCTCATTACCAAACCCCACCCCTATCTTGTTGTTTGAGGCTTTAAGGCCGATCTCCTCCTTTGCTCCTCTCCCCTGGGCAGATGTGGCTTCACTACCAACCTCCACCCTAGTCCCTGTCCTCCCGGTGGTTCCCACCCCCTCTGTGCCTATGTGTCGGAGTCTGGAATTATGAGAGATACTTCTTTAATGTTTGGGAGATTTTAGAATCTCTCACAGAAAGTGTTTTTAACCTTTGTTCATGGAAAAAGGGCTTTTAAGCTCTGGAATGAAGCAGAGTTTTCAACAGTGTGTATTAGACAGTAGAATAGAGTGTAGTTTTGTCACAGGGTGAGAATTTTAGATATATAGGGTTTTTAGGATGGCAGACAGGTGAAGGCAAGATGGAGGAAGCACATGGCTTTTGGGTTTCTTCTTCTTCCTCATCTGCCTCTGTTAGGAATGGGTTCCTGAGTTTGCTAAATTGGTTGTAATAAGTTCCTAAGTTTATTAAATTAGTTGTTGGTTGATGCTGTTCTCATGTTAATTGTTAAATTAGTTGTTAGTTGATGCTGTTCCTAAGTCTGTAAGTCAAATCTCGTGCTAATTGTTAACAGAATAAATTACCTTGTCGTCCCCCCCCCCAACTGTACTTTCCCTATCCCGTCAAGAAATGCCACCGCTGCTCTCCAAAATAGTGTCTGCCACTTAGGAGGGGCAAAGACAACCACCGCGAATATGCAAATGAAGAACGGAGAATATGTAAATGAAGAACGCAAGAGCCCATTTGACACAAAATGCCTCTAAAACAATGAGCCTACTTGACATCTCGAAAAACCAACAACATACTACACCTGAGAAAAGGCTGAGCAATCCTCCCACGGCATTTTTCGATTCGGAATGTGATCACCATAACCTGAATGGGAGTCGACTACAGTGACACCCCTGGACCGCGAATGAGCAATTGTCTTCCCAAGGACTCTCATGAGGACGGAAGCCCCAGCTCTGCCCTGAGGCAAAGGTGCTACATTCCTTCTCCCCCGCATTGTCTACGGGAGCAGCGAGGAGCAGCGGTGGTGTGCAAGACCCCTCGAGCTCCCACCCCAAAGAGCTGATTTCAATAAAGGCCATTTGAAAGGAGCTGGTCTCCTGGCCCTTTTTTTACATCTCACCTCCATGTTCTGCTGTGAGGTGGCACATAGTTGGCTTAGAATAGAGTCTAACCTTCTAACATAGATAATAGTTATTGGAGTAGAATTATAAATACTGATTACGTGGATTGTAGTATAAATATCCACGCCACCCTGAGGGTGGGAATATTAAGCATGGAGCTTTTTGTAGTGAGTAGTTGAGCATTAGGCATTTTGTATTAGGCATTAGGCATTTTGCATTTTGGTAATGGAGCTTTGGAGTTTTGTGCTTTGAACTGACCTGCACTGGAGAGCTCTGCAGGTCAGGAACAGAATGTAATGATAAGAAAATATAAATTATAAAGAAAACGACAAGAAAAGACTCACAGCCTTTTCTTCAAGACCTCTGGCTGGTGAAAACAAAAGTATACATTCTCGGGAAACAGAAGATAAACAGCCGGCTGGCAGAGACAGAGAAAAACAAAAAAAAAATATTTTTTCATAATTCCGAGACCTATGAGGGGGGTTCAGGAGAGAGACAGATCCCTGGCTTGGCCAGGGCTCCAGGAGCAGAAAAAGGGTGTCTGTTTCTGCTGTAGGGAGGGAGAGTGCCTTCACCCAGAAGGGGATCTAGAGGTGTGTCAGGAGATGCACCTAGAAAGAGAGTGGGGAGGACATGAGCCTAGTGTTCTGATACAAGAATGCCATCTGAAGCCTATGATAATTTTAAAAATAGGTTCTCAAGAGGAGGAATTAGAATTTATAGTAGATACTGGGGCAGAAAGAACCTGTGTAGTGAAAATTCCAAGCGGATGTGAAGTAAAGACACTGTGGAAGTAATAAAGGCAAACAGAGAAGGTTTAAAAATTCCTGTCATTAAAAATGCAATGATTAGAAGACAAAACAAAATAGGGATGGGAGATGTCTTATTAGTTCCTACAGCAGACATCAACTTATTAGAGAAAGACTTACAGATACAATTGGGAATAGGGGCTATACCAGAAGAAGGGGGGGCTAACAACTAATGTATTAGAACGCAGCCAAGAAAATGAAGAAGGGATTGGCACAGAAATTTAGGACGGGGAAGGAAATGGGGAAGGACTAAATATTGATCCTATAAGAGTCATGAATGGGATAGAAGAATGTCCCATATGTGTGTACCAGTAGACTTAAGAGGGAATATTACAAACCTTCCCCATTCCTTCTAAAATATTATAAGAAAATGAAGTAAGAAAAAGTCACTGGAATATTTTAGCACACAAAAATGGAACTATATATACTGATTTAAGGTATGCCTTTGGGGTATTGCACACTTTTAGAAAAATTGGGGAAAAGAAAATGAAAATATAACAGCAGATACACCCTGTGAAAAATCTCCTGAGGATTATGTTAGTTAACTGGCATATTAATCTAGGGGAAGGATGGGGTAAAAATAATTCAATATTGCAAAACAAGAAAAAGAATAAAAAAAAAAGAAGACTAAAATATTGCCTCCCAGTTCCCGCTAGTCCTCCCCAGCTTTTGCTTTCTTACCTGCGCTGGCACTGGCAGCACCAGCTCTCTTGGCAGAACACAAGCCGTGCCAACACCCCCATCCGGAGTATGTTAGAATGACGGCTTTTCCCGCAGCCTCAGTTTCTTCAAGCCCCTATCTCCGATAGTTTGTTTGGTTTTTTAGTTTTTTGGGTTTTTTTACCGGTTCCCCCTGACTTCAGCCAGCCCAGATCAGCACCAATCGCACCAGGGATGGTCGCGGCCACTCCAGCCTCATGGCCACGTGTAAAAGTAGTGTGTCCGTGCCGCATTTCCGCCGGAAAGCGCAACCCCTCGGCAGCCCCAGTCGGGCCGGGTTCCGCCTCCATCCCTCTGCTCTGGAGGACCAAGTCTCAATGGTTACCTCTGCCAAACCACGCCCCAAATACCGGTCCCTTGGTAATGACGGCTCCTGCCGTTCAAGGTAACCCTCTTCTAAAAATCTTACAAAGGAGGGTTTGATAACAAAATGCCTTGGAGTTGCTTTCTCCAGTCCTTTTGCCTACTAGCAAAATTATAAGCGACACAAAATACTGGGGTTAGGCTCCAAACAATTTCATACAGTCTTTTTGGAAAAGGGGAAGGGGATGAGTTTACATTTCTTTTTTTGGTTTTCATCTTTTTTTTTTTCAACCTCCAGAATTCATATTACTTTAGAACACACTTAGAAAAATTATTAACAAAATATCAGCTAAAGGGAAAGCAGAAAAACAAAACCCAGAAAAAGCCCTAAAGGAAAAGGCTCTCAGATGTTAATGGGTGTTGCTGTGCAGCAGAAAAGGCTGAATCACTGCAGGAATTATCCAGTTGCTCTATTCTGCTAATGCCCAGTCCAGTCTTAACTACTCCTGGGGCAAGGAGAGATAATCCCTTTAACAAAATTAATGATTGAAACCCAAATGTCATGGTAAAGTGTTTACCTTTGGCCCTGCTGAGGGTCTAAACACAGCCCAGGTCAGACCAGGGAGTGTCACCATATGAGATGATGTTCGGGTTGCCCTTCCTTACCACCCAACATGAAACTGCCACTTATGAAGTAGGGGAAATGAGTATCAGAAGATATGTCACCACAATTGCCAGAACACTTGAAAACTTGCAGATGAGATGAATGATCCCTCAAACTACACCTTTAGAGTTCAAAATTCATAATATCCATCCAGGGGAGTGGGTACTAGTAAGGACATGGAAAGAACAATCTTTAACCCCACAGTGGGAAGGACCTTTTCAGGTACTGCTGACAACTGAGGCCGCAATCCGGACCAGAGAATGAGGTTGGCTCCACACCAGCAGGATCAAAAGACTTGTGAAGAAATCTGAGGAATGGACGGGGTGATATCAAATTGACTCTTAAGTGAGGATTGGGTGATAATGAACTGGGACAATCCAAATAAACCAAGGGATGTACAAAGAATCATGCCTAATTGGGAAGTAAGGCCAAGTCTGTATCAGTGGTTTCAAGTGCTGCCTGGACAAGTTCTGAAACACCTCCGATACCCACCTTGGGGAGGAATACTCCCACTTCAAACAGGAGGATAGGGACTGTATCGGGCAGGAGATTCTCATGTTCTAGCTTTAACCTGTGACTTGTATGAAGAAGGGGGAGAATCACAACTTCCATCAGTGCCATACCATGTACCCTGTTTGAGTCATCCTAATATGGGGCATACTAGCTGGGTCAAATATAAGTGTTTAAATTGTGGGAAAAAAAAATGGTATTGTAGTTCACACAAAAGACATTCTCATTGTAGGGAGTGTTGAGCACAAACTCAATCTCCTATCCAGGAAGAATTTCAAGCAACTGAAATAATAACTTTGCTTTGTGGATGGGAATTACTAGTGCCTGTTGAATGGGAAATACTTGAGGAACAATGGGAGACTACAGCTGAAAGGTGTCAAAATGATTTGCCTGGAAATTACAAAGAAGGAAGTGACAAGGAAATAGAGGGCAAGACTGGGTTGGCCTCTGTATTTGCCACCAAGAAGATTCTATACACCTGCTATGGGTAGCAACCCCATAGGCAAGGGAGGTGGGGGTATAAGCCATGCCGGACCTCTGTTATTCCTTCTTCTGTCACTTATCCTTTTCCCTTTTGGGACACCAGCAAGGCCATGTTACAAATGCTATAGAAAGCTTTACATGGAAAGACGCCAGGGTTCCTTCCTTATTACTCACACCCATATCAACATTCACTGTTATGACCCATTCAAATTAGGTGTCTGCATGCATAAAGGGAAAAAATATTGGATTACCAAAAATTTAGGAATAAGTGGTAACAGATTGGGAAGTAATTGTCCAAAAGGAGAAAAATGGATTTGCTTCACAGTTGCCATCAGGGAAAAAGTCCAAGACTTGGTAAAGAAACAACTGGTAATTAAAGAGACAAAACCAGCACGGCAACTTAGCCCTGCATTAATCTCACATCAGGACCTGTACGCAAAGATTAAACAACAGTTAAATGAGGAAAAAGATATCCCAAGTTTGGTAAAGAACCTGTTTGTGGAATTGCGGGAGAAGATAAGTAAGGAACTTAACATAACCAACTGCTGGGTCTGTGGGGGAGCTTTGATGACAGAAGAATGGCCATGGAAGGGTAGTAGCATAGGCCTGGTAGAACTCCTTAAGTGGACGTCCCGGTTTAGGGCAAGTTTGGGGAGAAACTCCCAAAGAGGCCCAGTCAGAGAGCAAACCCCCCGAACCGGTTCGGGAAGGACTCCTCGGAGAGAAGTGGAAAGAACCTGTTTATTTAACAGACAGAGCACCCCCCAACACACAAAATGAACAATACTGGATCACCGTTCTTACGAGATAACAAATTCAGAAAGTCTCTCTTTGGGGAGTGGTCGCTCTGTTGTTGGTCTCTCTGGCGCTGGGCAGGCTGCTGCAGGCCACAGAGTGCAGACTCTCGGTGTTTCCCAGGTCCCAGTCCAGAGCAGGCTTGAATGATTCCATGAAAGGAGAGAGGGAAAGAAAAACAGTCCGGAGGAATCTTGGACTGTCTAGCTAAACTAACTAAAGAGCTAAAGCAGAAGCAAGAGCAAGCAAGCAAAGCCAGCATGCAAAAGCAAAAGCCACCGCAAAAGCAGCACTATATGTCTGTGGCCCTCCGACTATTATCAGCAAGCTGATAACAAAACCAAAACAAAACTTCCCCGAGCCAGTCCTGAAGAACATATCCAGACTAAACAGAACAGACGACTGGGGATACAAACCTCACAATATCACCCCAGGACCATGAAACCGGACAAATATAAGAGGGGGGAACCGACCAGAAGGGTGGGTTCTAAATTCAGCAGTGATAGAGGAAGAATGTCTCTGGTGAACTGGGAAAGGTCTCTAATGAAGTGGGGAACACTCCCTGTAAAAGGTATAAAGTTAGTAATGGAACTTCTACATGGTGGATCCCAGAGGAATCAACTCTGAATTGGAGTCAGAAAAAAAACAGGAGGTCAAATTGTGTGTATGATAATGAAACCAGACTCTTTCAATGTAATGATACAGGGAAACATCCATATTCTGGAATCCCAGAAGTATCCAAATTTTGGGAAAATATAAATCAACAGAAAGATAATTATTGGAAAGCACGATGTGGCCTATTTTGGATATGTGGGAAAAGGGCGTACCCAAGAATCCCTTCACAATGGAAAGGGAGTTTTACTCTGGGAATCATTCAACCAGGATTTTTTCTTTTACCAGGACCAGATGGAGATCAATTAGGGATACCAGTTTATGAAAACCTAAAAAGAAATAAAAGGGATTTGACTGGAGGATATAAAAAATGGGGGGGATGAGGAATGGCCCACTGAATGCATATTGAAAACATATGGGCCAGCTACCTGGGAACAAGATGGAAGTTGGGGATATCGAACCCTAATTTACACGCTAAATCACATCATAAGACCTCAAGCTGTTGTAGAAGTCATAACCAAGGAAACCGCTGGGGCTATGGAATTAGTAGTCAGTCAACAACGCCAAGCCAGAGCTGCAATATATCAGAACAGGCTGGCTTTAGACTATTTGTTGGCTGAAGAAGGGAGTGTTTGTGGGAAATTTAATACATCGGACTGTTGTTTAAAATCGGTGACAATAGGGATGCCGTTCTATAAATGGCCAATAATATCAGAAAGATAGCTCATGTAGCGGTCCAAATATGGGAATCAGTCATAACCGCTACCTGGTGGGATAATGTATTGGGGATAGAATGGTGGAAGAAGCTAGGTTTCTTCCTCTTATGTGCTACATCTGGTTTAATATTTCTTCCTTGTTTTATCCCCTGTCTAATTCAGCTAATCACTAGTTCAAGACATGCAAGTGGTAACAATGCCTATAGATCCAAAATTGGCTACTTCTAGAATGGCACAAAAAATCATGGTATTAAAAAACCAGAATAATATGTGTCCTGGTTTAGGGCAAGTTTGGGGAGAAACTTCCAAAGGGGCCCCTTCAAAGAGCAGACTCCCACGGCCCCTCCCCACCCCCACCGGTTCCGGAAGGATTCCTCAGAGACAAGTGGAAAGAAACCTGTTTATTGAACAGACAGAGCACCCCCCAACACACAAGATGAACTATCACCGTTCTGAAGGGATAACAATTCAGACAGTCTTTCTTTGGGGAGTGGTCGCTCTGTTGGTCTCTCCGGTGCTGGGCAGGCTGCTGCAGGACACAGAGTGCAGACTCTCGGTGTTTCCCAGGTCCCAGTCTGGAGCAGGCTTGAATAATTCCACGAAGGAGAGAGGGAAAGGAAAGAAGTCCAGAAGAATCTTGGACTATCTAGTTAAACTAACTAAAGAGCTAAGCAGGAGTAAAAGCAAGCAAGCAAGCAAGCAGCAGCAAAAGCAGTGGCAAAAGCAGCAGTGTATGTCTGTGTCCCTCCGACTATTATCTGCACACTGATAACAAAACCAAAACAAAACTTCCCCGAGCCAGTCTTGAAGAACATCTCCAGCCCAAACAGAACAGACGATTGGGGATACAAACCTCACAATGTCACCCCAGGACAACATGGAAGACCCTTTTGAAGAAGCTAAGTTGATTTGTGAAAAAATGAGCAAATACTGGAAGCCAGGAAAAAAGGATTATTGCTCAAGCCAAATAATTTATAAAATAGAAGAGGGGGGATTGTTATAAATGCATATTTTAGTATTGGCTTTTCACAAGTATTAAGATGAATGTTATATATATAATGGCTTTTTGCTGCAGTTTTAGAATTTAGGTGTGTGGAAGAGTGGTCAGAGAATGAGGGACGTGTGAATCTGCAGTAAATTGCAGGTGCAGAGTTAGCGAAGGTTGGGACTTAGCTTGGCTGACAAGGTCATTATGCCCTTGTAGGAGACAACAACGGGGTTTTGTGGCTGATAAAGAGGGAAAAGAATGTTAACATTGATCCACAAGTGTGGGAAACGAGAGTAAGTTGACATTTTTGTGGTAAACCAATCATGAGCTCGCTTTTTGCAATATGCATTAGGTTCATTATTAAGTGTATAAAAGACATGACTAACGAAATAAAGTTGAGATTTGCTGTTCACTCATATTGAATGCTGTATTTCTCCTGCCGACCGCAACATAGGTGTAATGTGTTTTTACTGCCTGAATAGATAACTTCCAAGAGGGGCCAAGCTACTATCAGTTTTCTCCGTCTGTGAAAAAAGAGACCAATGCCCAAATCAAAAGATGATAAAAAGGAATTAAAACTGCGGAACGCATGTTCTAAAAAGGCGGACCCAACGAGTGGCCATGCAAAACAGTTCCTAGAAAAGTTTGAATATGCATAAAGGTGCATGCAAGCAACAATATAAAAAGGGAACTTTCAAGACATCAAGCATGCTTTTGGCAAAGTGCCAAGGCACTTGGCCATTTTTAACCTTTGCTTTATTTTCAATGACTCTTATTGTCTCTATTAAACCTTTTAAAATTTTACCAGGAGAGTGAACTGTGTTTTTCACAGTTGCATATTGCAAAAAAGGGGGGAAACACCAACAACAAATGCAGAAAAAACTGACTAAGCTGAAACTGCTTGTGCTCCCCTCCCCCGGTCGCTGCCGTGGCTATTTTTGCCACTGCTTGGCAGCTGCCCCTGCTCCCTCAGTGGGAATCCGGCTGCCCAGAGGGGGAAAGCTGATCTTTTGAGGCGAATGCTCTGCAACTTAGTTTCATTACTTAACAAAGTATTGTACAAAGAAAAACAATCAGATTGGGCCACATAACAATGAAAGAACTTCCCTGGACCCCCTTCTTTTCCCGCGTGGCTGAAGCAGCCCAGCACAGCACCCACCCCGCCAATGTTATCAAACGGTGTCTGCCTGGAGTTTGTATGGAGTCCGCTGTCCCGTCTCTGTTCCAGTTCTAGGGTAACAGTAGCTTCTTCTCATCTCTCCCAGTTCAAAATCAGCAGCATTTTTTTTTTTTCTCTTTCTCTCAGTTATTGATCTATTAAAGCTCTAATATCATCTATTTCTCTTTCCCACCGCTTTCATTCCTCCTCTTCAAAGTGGTGTCAATGCTCCGAATCTGAATACCCGCTATTTGCAATTGAAACCCTGTGATAGCTAGGCTTGGTGATCCAGTGGGGGGTATACTCGACCTCCTAGTGTGATTGTTAAATGTTTTGTGGATACTGCGGGCAGAGGTAACGAAACTTTCACCTCCATCTTCTCCGGTTCTAGTGCAGGTTCTAGGACCAGCACAAATTGCATGGACAGTGGAACCAACACAGATTGAACGGGCTCTGGCGAGGGCTTTGAAGGCAGCGTGAGTTGTGGTGCCACATTATTGCTGTCTGAAATTGTTTGTGGAGCTGAGGGTATATTGGCCTCAGGGGTTGCTGCAGGTAGGGTTGCTGCAGGTAGGGATGGTATCACTGTTTATTCCCCCTCTAAATAATTCTTGTGCAAATGCCGGAAAAGCAGCCGTGAGATCATCCAGCTTGTAATAGGTATATACTCAAGATTGTTAATCAAATCTTAACTAACTGTGTACTCCTTGCCAAGGCTTTGTGGGGGAAGGGAGGGGGAAGCTGCCTGAATCAACAGAGGTACTTTGGGCAAGATAAACATCATGCATCCTGTCTGCAGATATTTTTGTGTATTTGCACAAGCTAGCAGGGAGTAAGCAAAAGATTAAGAGAGGAGGATGATACCCCCCCC
>JAGMWU010000050.1:312028-326845 GCA_018697195.1 Certhia americana
CCCCCCCCCCCCCCCCCCCCCCCCCCCCGACCACCAGAAGACAGGAAGACGACCCTTAACAACACATAAGAAGAGTCACAGATACCGGAAGAAGAAGAGTATAAGAAAGAAAGACTGATCTGGGGGGGGGGTGTGTGCCTGTTGGTGGAACAAGATATTTCTGGGCCGCCCAGTGCTGTTTTGCTAATTTCCGCTTGCTTAATAAAATAATTTTCTTAATTGGCTTGACTCTGTCGGATTTAATTAGACACCTAACTTATAACACGGCTCAACACAGCAGCAGCCTCTGTGTCTGTCCTCTCTGCCTTCAATTGCTTTAGCAGTGTTATTATTAATTTCCACGCTTGCTAAGCCCCTTTGTAATAGGTACAGTGAAGTTTGTTAATCAAGTCTTAACTAACTGTGTGCTCCTTGTCAAGGGTTTGAGGGATAGGGGGTTTGATTGAGTTAGCAGAAGCACTTTGAGTAAGATAACCACATACCTCCTGCTCTGTAAACAACAAGTGATTTCAAGACAAAAAGGTCCAAGGGGCAGAAAAACAACCCCCTAAACGACAGACTGTGCAAACACAGAAGATGTCGAAAATGCCACGTATACACGAAGAAACCAGTATAAAAACGTGAACTGATCTGAGTAAAAGGCGCACCGTTGGTGGAACAGGAGATTCCCCAGGCCGCCAGCGCTGTTTTGCTTATTGCTGCTTGCTTCGTAAAATAATTTTCTTAATTGTATTGACTCTGTCGGAATGAATTAGACAGCTAACTTATAACATCTGGGTTTCTTTCGAACCATCGATTTCTGCATCCCAGAAGATTAGTCCCATTTTTTCCCACTCTAGGGTGTCAAAAACACTCCTGGGGATAATAAAAAATTCTCTTTCCTGACCCCATTTCAAAAGCCTTTTAAAGACCTCAGGGTCCTATTTGATTGCTCTCATAGAGAGAATATGTTGTAGGACATTCAGGGTGACCTGTTGTCCTGGGGAGATATTGTGAGGTTTGTATCCCCAGTCGTCTGTTCTATTTAGGCTGGATATGTTCTTCAAGATTGGCTCGGGGAAGTTTTGTTTTGGTTTTGTTATCAGTGTGCGGATAATAGTCGGAGGGCCACAGACATATAGTGCTGCTTTTGCAGTTGCTTTTGCATGCTGGCTTTGCTTGCTTGCTCTTGCTTCTGCTTTAGCTCTTTAGTTAGTTTAGCTAGACAGTCCAAGATTCCTCCGGACTGTTTTTCTTTCCCTCTCTCCTTTCGTGGAATCATTCAAGCCTGTTCTGGACTGGGACCTGGGAAACACCGAGAGTCTACACTCTGTGGCCTGCAGCAGTCTGCCCAGTGCCAGAGAGACCAACAACAGAGCAACCACTCCCCAGAGAGAGACTTTCTGAATTTGTTATCTCGTAAGAATGGTGATCAAGTATTGTTCATTTTGTGTGTTGGGGGGTGCTCTGTCTGTTAAATAAACAGGTTCTTTCCACTTCTCTCTGAGGAGTCCTTCCTGAAACGGGTCAGGGGGGGAGGAAAAGTGGGGGTTTGCTCTCTGAAGGGGCTCCTTTGGGAGTTTCTCCCCAAACTTGAGCTAAACCAGGACAAGAAATGGCGCCCAATCCGTGAGGCTCGAGAGAGTGGAAAAAAATCTCTTCTGATTGAATTTTGGTTGGCACTACTCTGTGTTAGTATAAAGCATTTAATAGTGATGTTTTTTGAACTGATAATGTCTCTTGGGATGAAAGCTTGCATGTATTTCTGGTCCCTAGGTTTTTTTGAGATTCTAATACCTCTGTGGTTCCTAGGTTTATTCGCCTATGCAGAAATAGCTCTAGTACTGTCCCTCATACATAGCTTTTACAGCAGAGGAGCAGTGACTAGAATAGCTATCCTCCTGGGTTTGGTGGTAATGATTTGTAGTGAGTTTATAAAGCTGCTGGGGTCTGTTCCAGGTATGAATGGTTCATGGCTATGGTTATGCACCCAGTTTGTTAGAGGAGGAGGAGCAGGGGATGAGGCTTTTCAGCCTTTGCTTACCTTCTTCTCTGAATCTGTCACATTTCTATAGGAGGATGTTCAGTTTCCCCTGAGTGATAAAGACACTATCTTCCTGGTATTTAATCTGGTAAGCTTCTTCTATACAGTCTGCAGCTTCTCTAAAATGAGGGCTGAGATTGCTAGAGGGGCTGATGAGACCCCTAACCCAAGAGTAGACCCAGGTGTGAAAAATCCTGAGTGGTGTGGGAAATGGGAGGGTATGTGCCAAATCCTGAAGGAATTCTCTGACCCTATAATCTGGGACTTTCCACATGAACAAATTCAGAACCCAGACAAGGTGGGGAAATACCTGAAAGAGAAGTACCATGATGACCCTAAGGAGAAAAAGATCATTGCAGTAAGTTGGGCCCTGACATATGCTTATCGCACACTCCTAGATACTGTAGGGCAGAAGACAGAGGCAGGGGGGCAGGGAGATAAATCAACAGCTATCTCAGTCATTCAGGCTGCAGCCAACCCCTCAGTTACTAAGCCAGTACCTAAACCTGACAGTAAGCCTCAACCAATGGCCCTTGCTACTAGCACAGGAAATGGAAAGTGCACAGATAAGACTGATCAACCAGTGGATGATGATGATGATGATGATAGCGGAGAAGGACCCTCAACACCTCCTGACAGAAAACCAGCAGTCAAAGCAACAGGCACAGGATCAGAAGCCAATATTGAGTCCTTTTCCCTGAAGGACCTTTGTAGCCTAAGGAAGGATTAAAACCAACGATCTGATGAATCCATAATTAGTTGGTAAGCCCGTCTTTGGGATGCTTCAGGTGAGGCCCCAATTCTGGACGGCACTGAAGTGAGGCATTTGGGATCACTGTCACATGATCCCATCATCGACCAAGGAATGATGAGGGGGGTTAACCCTCACAGCCTTTGGGCACGGGTCCTCGAAAGTGTAGCACAAAGATCTCTGTGTGCAGATGATCTTTGTATGTGGCAAAACCAGTGGAAGACCATAGAACAAGGGATCCAATGCCTGAGAGAAATGGCAGTGCCTGAGATTATCTTCTCAGATGACATAACCACTAGGAATCCAGACTTTGTACCATGTGCATCTGTGATGTGGCAAAAACTTGCCTGACTTGAGCCACATGAATATGCTTCTGCTTTAGTCATAATGATGCGAGATGACAGGGATGAGACCATACTTGATATGGCAAAAAAGCTCCGAGCATATGCAGATGCTGTACATGGCCCAACACATGCCAGAATCGCAGCAGTGGAAACATTTCTGCAGGAATTAGAGGACAAGATAGAGGAGAATCATCAGAAACTCAGGGAGGAGATTAAAGAGGACCTTCTCCAAATCTTGGCAGTACACATCAGAGGTTCTGGTACCCAACTCAGACGCTCCCCAGATAGAGAGAGAAGGTACACCCCACAAGCTGAGCTGTGCTTCTTCCTGCGTGACTGTGGAGAGAACATGAGGAGATGGGATGGAAAATCTACTGCTGCTCTGGCACAACGGGTGCGTGAATTGAAGGAAAGCAAAGCTCAGAGAGGAAGTTCCACCAAAAGGAAATCAGCTCCAGTTGCCCATAGCCGAACTGCCAGGTATGATGATGATGATGCCATGTCCGACCCTCTTGAAGGAACCTCCAAGACATATGCCCAAGGGAAAAAGGATAACCAAGCTTAGAGGGGCCCTGCCTCTAGCCAGGTAGAGGTTAGGGAAAACCGTGCTTTTTTGGACGGTGTGGGTTTGTTGGCCTGGCACATCTGAACCTAAAAAATATAAAGCTTTGGTGGATACTGGTGCACAGTGCACGTTGATCCCATCGAGACATGTGGGGACAAAATCTGTTTCCATTGCTGGTGTGACCAGGGGCTCACAAGATTTTACTTTGGTGGAAGCTGATGTGAATCTGACAGGGAAGGAGTGGAAGAAACACTCTATTGTGACTGGCCCAGGGGCCCCATGTATTTTCGGCATGGACTACCTTCAAAGTGGCTATTTCAAAGACCCAAAAAGACTCGGGTGAGCATTTGGAATAGCGACTCTAGTGACCGAAGGCATCCAGCAATTGAACACCTTGCCTGGACTGTCAGAGAATCCATGTACTGTAGAACTTCTGAGGGGGGAAGAGCAGCAGGTAGAAATTGCCACGTTGATAGTGCACGGCCGACAGTAAAGAACAAGAAGAGATGCTGTGATTCCCATCCATAAGATGATCTGAGAACTGGAGAGACAAAGGGCAGTCAGCAAAAGCCACTCACCCTTCCACAGCCCAATTTGGCCAGTGTGTAAATCTGAAGGAGAAGGGAGATTGACGGTAGACTACCGTGCATTGAATGAAGTGACTCCACCACTGAGTGCTGCCATGCCAGACGTATTTGAGCTCCAGTATGAGCTAGAGTCCAAGGCAGCGAAGTGGTACGCCACTATTGACATCGCTAATGCATTTTTCTCCATTCTTTTAGCAGTAGAATGCAGGCCTCAGTTTCCCTTCACGTGGAGGGGAGTGCAGTACACCTGGAACCGAGTACCCCAGGGGTGGAAGCACAGTCCTACCATCTGCCATGGACTGAACCAGGCTTCACTGGAAAAGGGTGAGGCTCCAGAACATCTACAGTACATTGATGACATCATTGTATGGGGGAACACAGCTGCAGAAGTGTTCGGGAAAGGAGAGAAAATCATCCAAATCCTCCTGGAAGCTGGTTTTGCCACTAAGAAGAGCAAAGTTAAAGGGCCAGCTCGTGAGATTCAGTTTCTAGGAGTGATGTGGCAAGATGGATGGCGTCAGATTCCCACCGATGTCATCAACAAGATCACAGCGATGTCTCCACCAACCAATAAGAAGGATACACAAGCTTTTCTAGGCACCATAGGTTTTTGGAGAATGCATATTCTGGAGTACAGTCAGATCTTGAGCCCTCTTTACCTGGTCACCCGCAAGAAGAATGATTTCCATTGGGGCCCTGAGCAGCAACAAGCTTTTGCCCAGATTAAGCAGGAGATCGCTCATGCAGTGGCCCTTGGCCCAGTCAGGAAGGGACCAGATGTGAAGAACGTGCTCTACTCTGCAGCCAGGAGCCATGGTCTGTCCTGGAGCCTTTGGCAGAAGTTGCCTGGGGAGACTCAAGGCCGACCACTTGGATTTTGGAGTCGAAGCTATAGAGGCTCTGAAGCGAACTACACTCCAACAGAGAAAGAAATCTTGGCTGCCTATGAAGGAATCCAAGCTGCCTCAGAAGTGATTGGGACAGAAACACAACTCCTCCTGGCACCCCGACTACTGGTGCTGGGGTGGATGTTCAAAGGCAAGGTTCCTTCCACCCACTATGCCACCAGTGCTACATGGAGCAAGTGGATCGCTCTTATCATGCACCGTGCCCGTATTGGTAAACTGAATTGCCCTGGGATTTTAGAAGTAATTAAAAATTGGCCCGAAGGTGAAACTTTTGATGTCACAGATAAAGAACAAGAACCAGTGACACGTACTGAAGAAGCACCACCATATAACCAACTACGAACAGACATAAAACGCTACGCTTTTTTCACTGACGGTTCCTGTCGCATTGTAGGGATGAACCGGAAGTGGAAAGCGGCTGTATGGAGCCCCACACGACAGGTAGCAGAGGCTACTGAAGGAGAAGGTGGATCAAGCCACCTTGCGGAACTTAAAGCCGTTCAACTGGCCCTGGACATTGCAGAGAGAAGCGGCCAAAGCTCTACCTCTACACCGATTCATGGATAGTCGCCAATGTTCTGTAGGGATGGCTGGAGTGGCGGAATAAGGTCAACTGGCAGCGTAGGGGAAAACCAATCTGGGCTGCTGAAGAGCGGAAAGACATCACTTCCAGGGCAGAGAGGTTGCCTGTGAAAGTTAGTCATGTAGATGCTCATGTCCCCAAGAGTAAGGCTAGTGAAGAGCACCAAAACAATAAGTACGTAGGTCATGCTGCAAAGATCGAAGTATCAAAAATAGACTTAGATTAGGAACACAAGGGACAGTTGTTCCTAGCCTGATGCGCCCATGATGCCTCAGGCCATCAGGGTAGAGATGCCACCTATAAGTGGGCACGAGACCGAGGGGTGGATCTAACCATGGACAGTATTTCTCAGGTTATCCATGACTGTGAGACGTGTGCTGCCATCAAGCAGGCCAAGCGGATGAAGCTACTCTGGTATGGGGGACGGTGATCCGAATATAAGTATGGGGAGACCTGGCAGATTGATAACGTCACACTGCCCCAAACCTGCCAAGGCAAGCGCTACATACTCACAATGGTAGAAGTCACCATGGGATTATTGGAGACCTACCCTGCGTCTCACGCTACTGCCTGGAACAACATGCTGGGCCTTGAAAAGCAGGTCCCGTGGAGGCATGATGCCCCTGAGAGGATTGAGTCAGACAATGGGACTCATTTCAAGAACAGCCTTATAAACTCCTGGGTGAAGGAACATGGCATTGAGTGGGTGTACCATATCCCCTACCATGCACCAGCTGCAGGCAAGGTGGAGAGGTACAATGGACTGTTAAAAACCCAGTTGAAAGCCTTGGGTGGGGGATCTTATGAAAATTGGGAGCAGCATTTTGCAAAGGCCACCTGGCTAGTTAACACTCGGCGTTCCACCAATCGAGCAGGTCCTGCCCAGTCTGTGTCCCTGAATATAATAGATGGAGATAAAGTCCCAGTGGTACATGTCAGAGGTTTTTTAGGAAAGACTGTGTGGGTCAATTCTGCCTTGAGTGCAGACAAACCTATTTGTGTGGTTGTCTTTGCTCAGGGACTGGGTTGTACTTGGATAATACAGAGAGATGGAACAACATGATGTGTACATCAGGGAGATCTGATTGTGGGATGAGAATGATATGTAAGTGTCAAAAGTCTGAGCAAGTGAATGACAGAGAAGGAAATGTGTGTTGAAGGTCTGAGCAAGTGAAAGATGGAGTTTTGAGTGAGTAAAATGAAGTGGGGAATCCTGCAGCTCTGTAATATGAGGCCAGGATGCAGTGAAGGTGTGGGGATGCAATGGGGGCATAATGGATTGCCTGCAATTTTTTGAGGGGAACGGATGGAGGTTTTTAATAAAATGCATGATGTTGGTATTATGTTTACGATATGGCGATTAGGGGTGGAATGTCCTGGGGTGACATGTTGAGGTTTGTATGCCCAATCGTCTGTTCTGTTTAGGCTAGATACGTTCTTCAGGACTGGCTCGGGGAAGTTTTGTTTTGGTTTTTTTATCAGCTTGCTGATAATAGTCGGAGGGCCATAGACATATAGTGCTGCTTTTGCGGTGGCTTTTGCTTTTGCATGCTGGCTTTGCTTGCTTGCTCTTGCTTCTGCTTTAGCTCTTTAGTTAGTTTAGCTAGACAGTCCAAGATTCCTCCGGACTGTTTTTCTTTCCCTCTCTCCTTTCATGGAATCATTCAAGCCTGCTCTGGACTGGGACCTGGGAAACACCGAGAGTCTGCACTCTGTGGCCTGCAGCAGCCTGCCCAGCGCCAGAGAGACCAACAACAGAGCGACCACTCCCCAAAGAGAGACTTTCTGAATTTGTTATCTCGTAAGAATGGTGATCCAGTATTGTTCATTTTGTGTGTTGGGGGGTGCTCTGTCTGTTAAATAAACAGGTTTCTTTCCACTTCTCTTCGAGGAGTCCTTCCCGAAACGGGTTGGGTGGGGAGGAGCCGTGGGAGTTTGCTCTCTGACTGGGCCCCTTTGGGAGTTTCTCCCCAAACTTGCCCTAAACCAGGACAAACTTAGATACAAAAAACTCTGGCTTTTAGTCAGTTTACTACTTCTAAAATAGTTTCTTCCATTTGCTTATGGATAGGAGTTTCTCTTGCCATACTATCGACACTTCTCTACAAGGAAATAGTTTTTCTTCTGCCTTCTATGCAACTGCAAACAGCCGCTCGGAACAGGAAAATTCTGTTTTCAGTGTGAAAGTCCTTCCTATGTCTTGCAGCCATTCTCTCAGCTGCTTTCATAGTTATTTCAATTTATTGGGGTGATATTTTAAGGATGAGCTGTTTTAACACCAAGCAAAATTGTCTTTGTCTATTTCTAGGACTTGAAGTTTTCTACTACTATCTCCAGAGTAAAGTTTCTTATTTCTTTATGCTCAAGTTTCTCACTAGATTCACAACAACATGCATCTGCTTCAACAACTGGTGCCCTAGAGCTCACAACTGTGCTAGAATACTACATCCCCCCAATGCATCTCCATGCATTACAAGGAATCAAACCCAGTGTAATATATCTTTACCATAGCTTTACAGGATTAAGTCATGCTTAAAACATCTCTTCAATCCCTTCTGTCTAAAATGAACTCTTTCTTTACTGACCTCAAAATCCCATGTTGTTATCTCTATGTGTTCACCTTTTTTTCCTTTCCCTAATTTAGGAGAGAAATAGTATTTGTAAAGGTATCTATTTTTAAGCTTTACCACTAACTGAAACAGTTTACAATGTCCTGCAATGCTGAAAGAAAAAAAACTGATCTGGTCTGAGCTCTGTCCCAGGAACATGGCTCGCCGTGCTTCCCTGCCAGCCACATGGTTCCTGCCGGCACCATGCAAACCAGCTCAATTCTGTTAAGGTTGAAAAACAGGGGAAGAAACTGTCGCCAACACTTTTACTCTTCTGTCCGTAGTAAAGCTGGCTTAACACAGCTGAGCACACCAAGTTCATTGCCAGCCATGCCGAGGTGTCCGTGTTAGATCACCCCAGCCCCTCCCATCCTGCCACTTGGCTGCTCCCGGTCTGTAATGGCAGAGGCTGCAGAGCCGCTCCTGGCCCCTGGGCCAATTTTCCTTAAGCTGCCCTCAGTGCTAATGCAGTCTTTGTCTGGCACAGTCCGGCAAGCTCTGCTAAGAAAAGGCTTGTCCTCGCTGGCAAAGAGTCCCAGACGTTTGTCAAGATAAAGGTCAGTGAGCTTTTCAATGAAAGCCCGGCAGCACTTCAGTGAAAAATTCAGCACCTTGCTCACCACCCCTCCATTGACAAAGAAGTTTTGGCAGAGCTCCCCGAGAGCCAGCTTAGACACAGCCATGCAGGCTGAGCTAAGACTGGCTCCCGGGCCCAACTCGCCTTCACCAAAGCCGGAAATGAACAGAGCTATTCCTGGGCTTTTTTTGGTCTTAAGATGTGTATTTACAAAAGGTGTATCCACTCTTTTCATTGGCCTAATTAGGCATCAATATTACAAAATTGTCCAATTAGCGCCAACCCAGGACACTGGTGCAGACTGTTTTGGCATCAGGGTACATGAACCCTTCACACAAAACCAAAGAAAGCGGGTGATGTTGTATATTATAAAATAAGGGCCTGGTTACCCTTGTAAAAACATGGCTCAGGCCTGCTACTTTGGCTAAGTGGAAGAGGACTATGGGAAAGTGACTCAGCTGAATTGGAGGTAGAAAAACAAGTTATATAACCATCGCATGTTCACATCGTGGTGTATTGTGGTTGGTTGGATTGTTTGTTATGATTTAAAATTATGTAACTGATAAAGGCCTAACTGCTTAAAAAGGCCTGTTTTTTGCAATAAAACGGCTTTCCTTTGCACCTGCCTGGGGGCTCTGCGTTGCTCTGCTTCATACAGAGGGTGGTAAAGTCTGACAGTTCAATATCTAGCATTTATTCATCTTTTTTCCTGTGATGTGTGGGCACTCTGTCAATAAACAGTTGGGGTTTTTTCACTTTCATCCACTAGTATTCAGTTCTTATCAGTAGAAAGGGATTGTTGGAACCGTTTTTTTTAAGAGGAAACACTTATTCCAGAGTCTTTTTCTTCTAAACCTGTCTTTAAACTGAGACAAAATTTGGTGCCCAAATTGGTTCACCAATTTGAGATTTCCCAGCCAAAGCACCAATTTATGTAGTGGGTTTATTTTCTGCTGTGAGATAGGATTAAGAGAAGAGCAAAGCAGGCTTAAACTTTGAAAGGTATAAAGAAAAATTTATTAACAGAACTAAAAGAAGAATAATAATCAGAATAAAACCCTCAGAACATTTCTCCTCCTCCCCCCACACCTTTTGTCTTTCTTACTGACAACATACAGAAACAACACCCAGAATTCTCAGTCA
Source organism: Certhia americana (assembly GCA_018697195.1). NCBI lineage: Eukaryota > Metazoa > Chordata > Aves > Passeriformes > Certhiidae > Certhia > Certhia americana. The sequence continues at coordinate 322,119 of JAGMWU010000050.1, forward strand.
GCTTTCTACCTCTAGAATAGTCTTTCTTCAGTTCACTTAGGGAGAGGAGTATCTCTTGTTATACTATGGAGAATTTTCACAAGAAGACAGTTTTCTCGTGAAGCCAATTTCCAAAAATAGCAGCTGCCCAGGAATCTGCATTTGTGAAGTTCCTCCCATCTTTCACATCCTTCACCACAGCTGTGCTTCTGGGCCATGTCAACTTATGGGGTATTATTTTAAGGATGAACTGTTCAAAATACAAAGGTTCTCTTCATGTCTCTCTAAAATTGTCTTCATTTCTGGGAAGAGAGGTTCTTCCTTTCTTGGGGCAAAAGGAGTCTTCATCACTCATTTCTCTCTGTTCAAACTTCTCATGGGATCACAGCCACTTCAATATCAACTTGTTCAGCATGGATGCCTTTGCTCAGGTCTACAATTTGAACATTCATCTCTCCATACCTTTTTCCATGATTTAAAGGGATATTCAATATATTATAGTTCATCACCATGGCTTACAAGAGAATTTTCAGCCTAAAAATAAGACATCTCATTCACCTCTCATCTGGGACTTGACTCCTTCTTTACTGACCTTGGTATCTTCATGTTGTTTCTCTACATGTCTTCACTACTCTAATTTCTCTCACTTGGTAGAGGATTGAAGTCTGCAGGTTTCACCTGTGCACTGAAAGAGTTAATATCTCACCTGAGGCCTGCAGAGGGAAGGGCCGTGACCAGTCCAAGCAGTCACAGTTCAGGCCTTGCTGGGAGCTGTTGTCCTTCCCTCCCCATGCCTGGGAGTCACTGGGGCCCGGCCCAGCCCCTTCCAGTCCACACAGGCCGTGGCAGAGAAGGTCTGGTCCATCTTGTAGCTGCTCCTGGGGCCTAGTGGACCCCAGCTCAGCCCGGACTGACAGCAGGGCAGGGTTTATGTTGCCAAGATGTTAGCAGCTTTGGCTGGGGCCCGCGGCTCCCCCCTCCCCCGCTTGGGTGCACAGGAGGTCTGGCCTGGCCCTGCCAGGCTGCACCAGAGGGGCCAGCCAGCACCCTGTTACCTCTTCCAAGCTGGAAACCAGAAAAAGACTATTCCTGGGGTTTTTCATCTTAAAATGTGTGTTCGCAAAGGCATATTCACCCCTTTCATTGGTTTATTCATATGTCAATATTCAAAAATTGGCCACTGATTGGTTCCCTGTCAGGTCCATGGGAAGCTAACAAGGCCCCTAACAGGGAGCCACTCCATACAAAAAAATGAATTAAGGCCAAACCAGGACACCTTGGATGGTAAAGATACCACCTTTCTGCTGTTTTACCTGCTAAGTTTCCTTTATATGGTCGGCAGTTGGTCTAGAATCAGGACTGAGATTTCCAGAGAGGCTGTCTAGACACCTGCCCCAGTCATGGAAAATTCTGAGTGGTGTGGGGTGTGGGAGGACATAGGCCAAATCCTGAAGGAATTCTCTGCCCTGATAGCTTGGAACTTCCACCCTGAACAAATTCAGAATCCAGCTGAGGTGGGGAAATATCTGAAAAAAAACTGCAATGACAACTCGAATGAGTAGAAGCTCATTGCAATGTGCTGGGCCCTGACTAATGCTTACAGCACGCTGATAGATACTGTAGGGCAGCAGATACAGCCAGAGGGGCAGGAGGAATCACACAGAATCACACAGAATCACAAAATCACTAGGTTGGAAGAGACCTCCAAGATCATCGAGTCCAACCCATGCCCTAACACCTCAACTAAACCATGGCACTGAGTGCCACATGCAGTCTTTTTTTAAACACATCCAGGGATGGTGACTTCACCACCTCTCCAGGCAAAGCATTCCAGCACTTGATCACTCTTTCCATAAAAAACCTTTTTCCTAATATCCAACCTATATTTCCCTTGGCACAGCTTGAGACTGTGTCCTCTCGTTCTGTCAGGTGCTGCCTGGAGAAAGAGACCAACCCCCACCTGACTACAACCACCTTTCAGGAAGTTGTAGAGAGTGATATGGTCATCTCTGAGTCTCCTTTTCTCTAGGCTGAACAACCCCAGCTCCCTCAGCCATTCCTCATAGGGATTGTGTTCTAAGCCCCTCACCAGCCTCATTGCTCTCCTCTGGACCTGTTCAGGAGTCTCAACATCCTTCCTAAACTTCATGGACCAGAACTGGACACAGCACTCAAGGTGTGACCTCACCAGTGCCAAGTAGGGGGGGAGAATGACCTCCCTGGTCCTGCTGGCCACACTATTCCTGATATAGGCCAAGATGCCATTGGCCTTCTTGGCCACCAGGGCACACTGCTGGCTCATGTTCAGTCGGCTATTGACCAGTATCTCCCAGGTCCCTTTCTGCCTGGGCACTGTCCAGCCACACCGTCCCCATCCTATAGCATTACAGGGGGTTATTGTGGCCAAAATGCAGGACTCGGCACTTAAGACTTATTAAACTTCATTTTGTTGGACTCTGCCCATACATCCAACTGTTCTAGGTCTCTCTGCAGAGCCCTTCTACCTTCCAACAGATCAACACAGGCTCCCAGCTTAGTGTCATCTGCAAATTTACTAATGACAGACTCTATACCCTCATCCATGTCATCAATAAAAATATTGAACAAAACTGGCCCCAGCACAGACCCCTGGGGGACACCACTGGTGACTGGCCGCTAGCTGGATGCAGCACTGTTGACCACCACTCTCTGGGCCCAGCCATCCAGCCAGTTCTTAACCCAGAAAAGAGTGCTCCTGTCCAAGCCATGGCTGTCAGCTTTTCCAGGAGTATGATGTGGGAAACAGTGTCAAAGGCCTTGCTGAAGTCCAAATAGAAAACATCCACAGCCTTCCCCACATCCACCAGGCGGGTCACATGGTCATAAAAGGAGATCAGGTTGGTCAAACACTATCTACCCCTCCTAAACCCATGCTGGCTAGGTCTGATACCCTGGCCATCCTGTAAGTACTGCATGATGACACTCAATATAAACTGTTCCATTACTTTACTGGGTACTGAGGTCAGGCTAACTGGCCTATAAGTACCAGGATCCTTCTTCCTACCCTTTTTGTGTATGGGCATCACCTTGACCAGCTTCCAGTCCACTGAAACCTCACCAGTGAGCCAGGACTGTTGGTAAATGATGGAGATCGGCTTTGCAAGCTCATCTGCCAGCTCCCTCATCACCCTGGGATGGATTCCATCTGGTCCCATAGATTTATGAACATCCAAGCGGCTCAGCAGTTCTCTGACTGCCTCCTCCTAGATAATAGGTGAACCATTCTGCTCCCTGACACCACCTACCAGCCCAGGAGGACAGTTGGCCTGAGGACAAGATGTCTTCCCATTAAAGACTGAGGCAAAGAAGGTGTTAAGCACTTTTGCTGATGCCTTCTGGAGGCTGACCTGGAACAGAGACTAGACAGGGCAAAGGACAAAGTAGGTATTTATTAAAAGGCCTCAATGGGTACTCCTGGGCTACGCAAGAGTCCAGCCGGACCACACCCAAGACGCACCCTAAAGTGGTCACAAAATGGACACCCGGGTCACAAGGTCTCACATTATTCTAAGTTCTGGTCAATTAACATATTAGAATCAATTGTCCAACCATAGCTTCAGGATATGAAACTCCATCCTCCTTGTTTTTTCTTCTTACTTCACCATTGTTTTTGTTCTTGGGCCAGAAAGTTGTCCTTGGTCTCAAACTAGAGAAGGAATTGTTTTGTCTATCTACACTGAGAAGAGAGCTTAGTAGCACTTAATGTGAAACCTAAAACTACCCACCAAAACAGCACAGAGTCTAAAAAATATCATAGCTAAAACCTAAGGCATCACCGCCTTCTCCTCATCTGCAGTTACTAAGTGAAGCTTTCCCCTTTCCCTCCACCCCCCACAAGCTGCTAGTTCAGATTTAGGGGGATTGGGAGAGGGGAGCTTCAAAGATAGGGAGAAGAGGTTCAAAAGAGGCCCCTTACCTCAGGATGTATTCCAAAGCTTTATTCTCAATGAAGGGATCCCAGGAAGCAAGGAGGAGAGGACATGGAGGAACAGGGGTTTTTATCTCTTTTGGGGTCGGGGTCAGAGTACCTGGCCGAAAGCCACAGGTCGGAGTCAAGGGGCAGGTAAATCAGGCCAGGTTACAGTTTCTGGGGGAGGGATTTTTGAGGAGAGGCCATTCCCTAAAAGGAATGCAACATCTCACCCTTTTTTTTTTAAGAAAGTTAAAGGAAAAACATTGGGTTACATGGAGTGAGGATAACAAGAAATAGAGTTTTTCTCAAAGGGAGAACAAACATTTTTAAAACATGTTAAAAGTCTCTGTTTCTCCGGGATGGAGTCCACACTTAGGAAGATTCCTTTTCTTCCATCCGAAGGCGTCTTCTCTTGGAGGCAGTGACTACTTGCTTTCTATCTCCTTCTGCTGGAGCTGGGATTTTGGGAACAAACGGTTTTACCCACTTCTGGGGAATCCACCTAGGGCCTGAGGGAGTAGCTACACACGCATAGCCACGACCCCAGGTCACGAGCTCATAGGGACCCTTGGTTTCCCAAGTTTCTGGGTCTCTAATCAAGACCGGTGGACGTTGAGACAGTTTGAACTGATTACCACTGTTAAAATGACGAGTTACAGGTGGACTCATATTTTCAAAAGAACAGTTCAGGAAATTGGTAGTAAAAATGGCTTTGCAGAGCTTCTGATGTGGAGGCATCCCCACCATCATGCTGCTCTGTTTAGCCAAAACCTGTTTGAGCGTCTGATGTGCATGC
>JAGMWU010000050.1:326945-346205 GCA_018697195.1 Certhia americana
CATGGGCAGAGGCATACATTGCACCTGAATGTGTGTCTACACTTACATGAACATATTTGAAGTGACCAAAACTAGGAATGTGTGTGATGTCTGCCTGCCACACCTCACAAGTGCCAAGGCCTCTGGGATTAACCCCCATACCCATTGATGGCATGGCCGGGAACTGGCAATTGGGACAGGTGGCCACAACAGCTCGAGCCTGACTCCGTGTTAGCTGGAACTGACGGATCAGACCTGGCACATTTTGATGATATTGTTGGTGACTCAGTTTTGCCTGTTGGAAGATGTCAGGGAGACGTGCTTTTTCAACTGGTGCAGCAAGGGAGTCTGCTCGACGATTCCCCTCTGCAATTTCACCTGGTAAGTCCTGGTGTGATCGTACATGCATCACAAAGAATGGATGTTCTCGATGAGAAACCAAATAAATCAGCTTTGAGAGCAATCTGAAGAGATGCTCATTCTCAATTTCTCTGAGCACAGCCTGCTCCGCTCTGGATACTATTCCAGCCACATATGCAGAGTCGGTCACCAAATTAAATGGTTCTGAGAACTTCTCAAAGGCTCTTACTACTGCTGCCAGTTCAGCTACCTGGGGGACCCTTCTACAAACTCCACATCAGCTTCCCAATGCTGAGTTTGCATGTTTCTCCAAGTCATCACCGACTTGTGGGAGGCCTCAGATGCGTCCGTGAACACTGTGAGAGCTTTGAGTGGTCTCCGACTCCTTTTCTCACAAGGAATGAGGTGGAATTCCTCATTAAACAGCTTGTGAGATGGGGCATGGACCGATATTTGTCCCCTATAGCTGTCCAGAGATAATTGGAGATTGGCATTGCTCTGGAGCAAATGCTCAAACATCTCTTTGGTCAGTCTCTTTGGAGAGTTCCTTCCCTCCTCTGAGAGTTTGACCGGGAGGTGAATACATGTAAAGTCACAACCAGCCAGTTCACACAGCCTCATCCTGGCTTTCTGAATCAATTGAGCTATCAACTCTTGTGGTTCAATGATGGTCTTGGATCTCTGGTGAGAGAGGAAGACCCACTCTATGATTAAGAGTGAATCTCTCTGCCCCTAGATCCATTGGTAAATCAGACCATGCAGGTGTGGCAGTTTTCCTAGCACAATGAAATGGAAAGGTAGGCTTGGTTCATACCTGTGAGCCTGCCTCTCTGACAAGGCTTTCTGTACCTTCTCGATTGCTGTCTTTGCCTCTGGGGTCAGTTCCCTGGGAGAGACCAGCTCCCTCCCCCCTTTCAGTAATTTGAAAAGAGGGTCTAGATCCTCATTTGTGAGGCCTAGCCAGGGTCTTACCCAATTCAATGATCCACACAGGGAGTGGAGATCTGCTAGGGTTTTAGGATTACACTTGATTTCCAATTTTTGAGGAACAACGGTCCTCTCTGAAATTTGCAAGCCCAGGTACTTCCAAGGTGGCATCCTTTGAACTTTGTCTTCCTGTAATTGAAAACCAGCAGAGGTTAAAACTTTATCCACTAGGTCAAGCGTGTGTTGGAGTATAGAGTCATTGGGGGCACACACCAGCACATCATCCATGTAGTGAAGGATGATGGCATCCTGTCTCTCAGCACGTACAGGTGACAGTAACGATGCTATGTACTGTTGTCATATGAACGGCGAGGCTTTCATACCCTGAGGCAGCACCTTCCAGTGATACCTCTTCATGGGGGCCTGGCGATTTAGGGTGCTAACTGAAAATGCAAACCTTGTGGCATCTTCTGGGTGCAGAGGAATTTGGAAGATACAATCTTTGATATCTAAAACGGCCAATTTCCAGGCTCAAGGGAGCATTGTTGGTGAAGGCATCCCTGGCTGGAGTGGTCCCATGTCCTCTATGATTTTGTTTATTTCCCTGAGATCATGAAGCAGTCTCCGCTTGTCCTTTCCTGGTTTCTTTATTACAAAGACTGGGAAATTCCAAGGGCTTGTTATTTCCTCTAGGTGGCCTTGAGCCACCTGTTCCTCTATAAGTTTCTCAAGCACCTTGAGCTTTTCTTTGCTCAATGGCCACTGTGCAACCCACTTTGGGGTGTCTTGTAACCATGTTAATTTGTGGGTAGGGCGCATCACAGTGGCTATTTCTAAAAATCCTGGGGTGTCTTAGGAATGACCAATTGGACTCCCCACTGGGACATTGTGTCTCGTCCCCACAAGGGGGCTTTGTAATTTACAATGAATGGACGAACACTTGCTATTTTTCTATCAGGTCCTTCAATTTGCACAATATTTTTTGAGATTTTAGCCAATGTGATTCCTCCTATGCCCTGAAGTTTGCCTGCCACAGGTTGCAATTCCCAGTTCGACGGCCACTTGCTCTCTGGAAAAATTGTGATGTCTGCACCTGTATCGAAAAATTCCCTCTACATGGAGGTGATCTGACCCATTTTCTATGTTGCACGCCATGGAAGGTTTGTCCTCTCCCACCACCTCTGCCCAGTAGATTTCAGGTGATTTTCCATCTGCACTATCTCTGCCGGAACAGGAATGGCTCGGGCAAGGATTTGCCCTTCTGCTAGGTAGAAAGGTGGGTGTTTGCAGCGCGCTAAGAGCATGAGGTTTGTTATTTTTCCCTTAATGGTCATGGGAACTACCTCAACTTGTTCTGGTGTGTGTGCCGTGTCTCCAATGACAAAATACTCACTGTCCATTTCCCTGTTGGCTGACTGGTCCTGTGGGATGTTTCACAGGTCCACTGTGATTATTGTCCAATCTGTAGATCTGAAATGAAAACCTTTGGCAGTCACGAGCCTGTGTCGGCCCCGTGGTTGCCAAATCTTGTTAATTGAACATTTGATATTTGTATTTTTTCTCTCCCCCACCCCTTCCCCCTTATTTGTTAAGAGAGAGGTATTAGCTGGTGGGGGACCCTGTCTATTTGTGTGTACGTGCGTGACATTATTAATGACGGGGGCACGCTGAGAAGTCAGTTTTTTTGTTTGTTGGTCTTCTTTTTCTGACTTGGACTCTGTTTCTTGTTCTGGAGGCAGGCCTTTGCAAAACGTCCAGGTTGTTTGCAGAGGTGGCATATGATGTGCCGCAGACCATCTTGTGATGTTGGTTGCTGCATTGGTTCAGGTTGCACTGGTGCTGCAGCCCTGGGATAAGGCAGTCCTGGATCAGGTGCACTGAACAGCTCTGCTTTCCTGGAACAGGCTTCAATTATGTGAGCAAGGGTTGGGGAGGGGTCGAGAGGAAGGCTAAGGATAATCCAACGACAGGTCTCATTAGCATTCCTCTGAGCTATTTCTTTAATGAGTTCGGTCTGGATAGATGTTTGTTGGACTTGTCGTTCGACCTGTGTTCTTAAATGGTCTACAAATTGCAAAAAATTTTCTGAAGGAAATTGTTTGATATTTGTGTAACTGCATTGAATGTCTGTGGTGGGTAACTGTTAAAAGGATTTTTCTGCAGCAATAGAAATTTTATATAATATTTGCCATGATAGTAATCGAGTTTGCTTTTCAGGACAATGTAATTCACCTTCACCACATAAGTGATCCAATGTGATATCATTATTGTCATTATCCTTAGTTGTATCAGGTGTTTGGTGAATGTCCTGTAATACTGTTATAAATTTTTTTTTCCAAATGCTTTCCCATAATTCATATTCAGATGGTGTTAATAAACATTTGAATAAGTCTTTAATATCAGAAGGTACCAATTCATTTGAACTGAATGTGGCAGTTATCATGCTTTTAAAAATTTGGCTGTATCTGAGAAATTCCTTTTGTATTTTGCATAGCTCTTTCTTATCTTGGTGAGAAAATGGTTTATATTCTTTTCTACCATTTTTCCTGCCAAGATATACCACGGGTGCCACAAAGATTATGTTTTCATCAGATTTGGTTTTAGTTTCTGGAAATTCTGTTGCGTCAAAGGTAGAAGGTAATGTAGCACTGTGTGTGTGGCTATGCAGTTGTATCTCAGGTCACGATACAAATCTCTCTTGCTCTGTAAGTGTGAGCAAATTGCAGCACCCACCACAGCCGTGAGGGAGCGGGGGCCCTGCCTCCCCCCGCCGCCGCTTGGTGAGGGAGAGCAGGGGCCGCTGCTTGCTGTGCCACGTGGTGGGTGGGCGGGGCCGCTCGCCGTGCCATGCGAAGGGGGGGGGGGGGGGGGGGGCCCGGGGGGAACCGCCCCCCGCGCCGTGGGGGGGGGGGGGGGGGGGGGGGGGCGGGGGGCCGGGCCAGGGGGGGGGGTAGGGGGGGGGGGGGTACAGGCAAGGGGCAGGGCTTTGAGAGACAGATGGGTTAGAATGAAGAGAGTCCACCATGTGGCCCGCGCCATCTTTGTCATGCCGGGCTGTGTAAAAAGGTGGCTCAGATGTTTCTCTGCTGGAAATAGAAAACTGCAGAGGCATAAAAGGGTTATTTAAAGTAGATTTCTGGGGCTGGCTGTTGCATTTCGATTTCAATAGGTGCTTGCATGCCTTTAAAAAATTGGGATGAATTTTGGAGCTGTTTTGTCACCATTTTCAGCTTTTTCGCTCAATATTAGCCCAATATGATCCCAAAATGCAACAGAAGTGACATTTTCCCAGTTAGAATTCAGATATTCCACTGCTAACCAAGAGCTGAAATGTTTTAGTAGCTTCTTAGGGATTTTAAGATCTTTTAAAAGTGGTTTAAGTTGCTTTAATAAACTCTTTTGTGGACACGAAGGTGTTCCTCCCATGTTAGATTACAATGTGTCCAACTCTATAAACTTCTGAGCGAGATATAACAGAGAAACAAGACTATCCCTTCCTCCTGCTTTCACCAGAGACCCGTGAGGGGACGGGGGGGTGCAGTATAGCAGGGTTCCCCTGGACCGCGCTGCGCGCCTGAGCCTTCAGGAGAAACAAAGAAAAAGAAAAGAAGAAAAAAAAAAATTTTTCCTGTTTCTGGCTACAGAAGTTCCCTATCGAACCAACCTGTATGGGTTCAGGCTACTGGTTCATCCTTCCCACCCTCAGCTGTGCAAAAAACTGCTGAATCAGTGAGAGGGGTAATTGAACTGTCCTAAAAAGCTTTTGAGACCTCGGGAAGAGACTCCAGCTTCTTACGTAGGTTTGGAAACACCACATTGGGACGCCAATTGAAGCTTTCCCCTTTCCCTCCACCCCTTCACAAGCTGCTAGCTCAGATTTAGGGGGATTGGGAGAGGCGAGCTTCAACGATAGGGAGAAGAGGTTCAAAAGAGGCCCCTTACTTCAGGATGTATTCCAAAGCTTTATTCTCAATGAAGGGATCCCAGGAGGCAAGGAGGAGAGGACATGGAGGAAGAGGGGTTTTTATCTCTTTTGGGGTCAGGGTCAGATTACCTGGCCAAAAGCCATAGGTCAGAGTCAAGGGGCAGGTAAATCAGGCCAGGTTACAGTTTCTGGGGGAGGGGTTTTTGAGGAGATGCCATTCCCTAAAACGAATGCAACAACTAAGTTCCCTCCCTCATCCATTAAAGAAAAAAGGTTGGTCTTACCATTCCTTTTGCCAATTGGTATATTCGTAAAAACATTTTTTATTATCTTTTACAAAAGTTGCCAGTTCAAGTTCGAACTAAGCTTTAGCCTCCCTAATTTTTTTTCCTGCATGCCCTAGCAACTACCTTAAATATTTCATGAGAAACCTGACACTTCTTCCAGGGATGCTACAGACCTTTCTGTGGGATGGGTCCAGTCGACATATGGGGCCCTCTGTTCCCCTCAGAAAGGAATCACCCACTACAATTACCCTTCTTTTCTTTTTAATGTTAGAGGTGGTGATCCATCTGACAGGTGAAGCATAATTGGGAGACTCACTGAGCAGATCATTTTCTTCTACATCATCTGGCTGACCCTCTAGATCGAGGGTCTCATACCTATTCTGAAGTGGCACCTGGGTAGGTGATGGGGGTTGGGAAGAATTTTTATTACCTCCCTGAGTAGGGACCCATTTCCACTCCCCTTCATCCACCAGGTGTCCTCCTATTGCCTGACAGAAGGCGGCATGGGAGTCATCTGGCTCCTGGTTGGGTTCCCTCAAGGATGGAAGGGCAGAACTCCACCAATCTATTTCTGTTTCACTTTCTCTAATACTCCTTAGCTTTTCAACTTCCTCCTTAAGATCGGCCAAAAGTGAAAGGAGATCATTCACCTGTTCACACTGCAGGCAGGCTTCTTCTGCAATACCCCTGGTACCACTGATAAGCTCAAACACTCCACACAGGAAGGGGTCTGGACAGACACATCATTTTTGGAGGGTTCTATTTGACTATATACACTTGTACTAACTGCAGTTTTTGGTTGCGTAAAAACCATTACTAACAAAAAAAAAACAAACCCAAACCCCCCAAAACCAACCAACAAAAACACAATAAACAAACTAAAAACCCCACTGGCAGGAGGAAACCTGAAACCCTGCCTGTGTGAACTGCTGTGCAAACTGGTGCACAAACTGCTGTGCCACACCCTGAGAGACATGCCATGCCCCTGTTTGCTCACTTTTGTTTTAATCATCCCATTGCCCACCAGAGGAAAGCCCTGCCCTGCACTTGCGTGGCTAACAAGAAGTTTATGTTTAAAATACATGAGGTCTTTGGGTTAGTTATAATGGTATTTTTAAAAAAAATATTTCTGCTAAGGTTTATTTCAGTTTTCACTAAAGTCAAATTTTGTTGTTTTTTTGTCACGTCAGCAATAGAAATAGATTTTCTTTTTACATGTCTTCATGGGATTAATGTGCACTGCGTACCAGTGCTGACTAAGGCTTTATATTTATATTTTTGTGGTTTTCATACGCTAGGTTAATGAATTTATATAATCTAAAAAACACTGGGTTCTTTAGTTTTTATTTAGCTAGTGGCAGAGCCTCTTCAAGTTTGGTTATCTTTTTTTTTTGGGCATATGTTTTAGAGGTTTTTTAAAGGGGATTAGACATGTCATTATTATATTTGGTATGGGAAATTGGAGTGGTTTGGGTTTTTTTGTGGAACTTTGTGAGTTTTGCATTTTTTCAGTTTATGCATTTGTTGCGTTAGAACAGTTGTGGGTCTTTCATTCCACTTTCTTATGTTTTCTTTATAATTACGTTGGAAGAACCACAGCTCACTTCGTGGGGTGTATCTTTTCTTTCTATTTAGGGGACATTTGTGTTTGGTACCAGAACTTTTGATTCATATTGTCAAGATTTGGAGAAGTATTTTTTAAAATTTTTTTCAGAGTTTCTTGTGATTTTTTTTTAAATTTTAGTTTCTAATTTCTTCAGAAGTGTTTTCATAGAGTCAATTTTTGTATGTGTTGGGTTGTACATGGCATTTGCATATGTTTGGAACTTTTTTGCCATATCAAGCACAGGTTTTTTCCAGTTATTTCGCTTTATTATTGTTAAAGTAGAAGCATATTTTTGTGGCCCAAGTCATATAAGTTTTTGCTACATCATGGATGTACATGGTATTAAGTTTGGATTTTGGGTTGTTAGGTTATTTGAGAAGACAATTTTTGCTACTGCCAATTTTTTAAAGTGTTGAATATTTGTTTTATGTTTTTTAATTGGGTTTGTTGCATATAGCGATTGTGTGCACACCAATATTTTTGTCTAACACTTTTTAAGATTCATGTTCAGAGATTGTGAGGGTTATCCCCCCTCATTTTTTTTTTTTTTTTGTTGATAATTGGATTATGTGATAGATGTTGCGGCCCATATTTGTTTCATTTAACTGGCTTGTTGTTAAAATTTTAATGTTAATGGTTTGTTCTTATGTTCCCCCATGTTCTCCCCAAGTTGGTTTATTCCTGAAGTTGTATCCTCCCCTAAGTTACCTTGTATGGCATTTCCCTACCCCTTGTTCCAGCTCCTTCCCTATCAATCACTGTTACCATGCCCCTTGTTCTGGCACCTTCCATGTCACTCCAACCCTGAACCAATCATTTGAGCATACCTCCCCCTGGTCCTTCCTGGGTGTTTCCTAAACCTCAAAGCCCCATTGGACCATGTGATCTGTCCTCTCTTCCCAGTTGCCCCAGTTGGCCCCAAAGAAATGGTGTAACCCCTTCACTCTACCCCTGCTGATCCCTCATTGGCTTGTGTTTGGTACCCACTCCTTGTTCTGTTGCTGTATAAAATCCTGAGCACAGGAGTGCTTTGGGCTTTTTGGTTCCTGACCCCTTCAATGTAAATAAACCTCCTGTTCAAATCTCAGAACTGAAAAGCCTCCTCCTTCTCCTTTACCCAACACCTGAATGTGGTGAGAGACCTTCCACTGTAGAGTAAGTGGCTCGAAAGGTTCAGCTGTCGGCAAAAATCCCATGCCGCAGTTGTTCCCCACACTTGGCGCAGGACCGGTGTTCTTCAAGCTAGCCCAGGCTCCAATGGGCTGCGTCAATAAGGATTCCAAATGTTTCGTTTTAGTATCGTTTAAAATTGTAGTTTTGTTTGTAGCATCTCAAAGATGGACTAATCAATTAACTATAGATTCATTAGATCATTGAGTGTAATATTTTTTTAGGACACAGAGGTCTTTTAGGGAAAACGATTTAATAGTGATTTTTGATTTTGAGTCAGTTGTTTGAGTTGGCTTTGAGTGGTTTTTTTTTTGATCATTATCGTCTCTTGGCTGATTGGTTTCGGTTGTGTGTTTTTTGTTTTTTTGTGGTAGGAGTAACAGCTATTGGTTGAGGTTTATTGTTTGTTTTAGTTGTCAGTTTAGGTTCATTGTTTGGTTTAGTTTCAACTTGAGCAATTGGGGTGTTGGTTGCAGTATGAGTGATTGGGGTAGTTGTTGATTTATTTGTTTTTTGATTTTATTTGTTGTTTTATATTATTTAGTAGCATGCAATAAGTATATGCCAGGGTTCAGCTTATTGCAATGAGCTTTTTTTCTTTAGAATCATTATGGCACTTTTCTTTCAAATATTTTCCCACTTCAGTTGGGTTCTGCATTTGTTTATGTGGAAAGTTTTAGGTTATAGGGTCAGAAAATTTTTTTAGGGTTTGGCTTATATCTTCTTATTTTCTACATTATTCAGGATTTTTCATTATTGGATTGATTCTTCGGTTAGGGGTTTCATCAGTTCTTTTGGATATATTAGTCTTCATTTTAGACAAGTTGTAGATTATATAGAGGAAGTTTATTAGATAAAATATTGGGAAAGTGTTTTTTTCATTATTTAGGGGTGATTGAATATTTTTAAAAAGTGATGTAATAGATGCAGAGGAGAAGAAGGAAAGGAAAGGCTGAAAAGCCTCAATTTTTGTTCCTTGTTTAATAAATTGGGTGCAATTATTAATAAACCTTCAAAACATGTTTTTGTAATTAGGATGCAGGGTAGGATGAAGAAACTATAAACCATATATATTTTTAACAAATATTAGTATCTTTATAAATTTCCTATAAATCATTATTTTACATTCAGCAAACTAGTAATTGGACTTAGTGTTCTTTTTTGGTAAAAGTTACATGTTAGGGACAATATTGGAACTGTTTTTGGATAAGAAAAAAAGTTTAAGGATCAGAAAGGTATTAAAATTTCAAATAGAGAAATATGAATTTAATTTAGAGACACAGTAAAAATGTAAGTGGTATGGTTATTGATTGTTTTATTCTAATATAGAGTAAGTGAAACTAAAATGTAATTAGTATAGGATTTTTTTTATTTTTTCGACCCACCAGCTGGGTGCCAAATATGTATTTGTCCTGGTTTAGGGCAAATTTTGGAGGAAAACCTCTGAAGGCATCTTTCTAGAAAGCAAATCCGAGCAGCCCTGATATGCGGAATAAAAGACTCCACAACTCGTTCAAGTTATGAAGTATGTACTGAGTGCCTGGCACAAGCGAGATATTTCTCAAAGTCTTGTGTGCCTATCTCCGATCTGAATTTTACATTTATTTACAAAGGTATCACATATACATTAGATTGCACTACTTTTTCATGCCTATTCATCCCCTGGTCCTGCCTGCCCTCGCTTTGTATGGTAATTAAATCCATGCCCTTCTGAGCATGCGTCATTCACTGTGGTGGTCCCACAGGGGTCTCTCGGGGTCTCTCGGGACCAAAGGCCGTATGTCTACCTTGGACTGAACTTTTGAATTTTCTATTTTACACGTGCGCTTTGGTCCCTTGGTGCTTATCTAAGTAGGTCCACTGGTTCTGGCCAGCTTTGGAGCCTGAAGAATATCTTATCTAGGTTTCTTGAATTCCTCAGTCCTCCTTGTCATTGTTACAGCTCTTCTTATCACAAGAAGCGCCAGAGGTTTGCATTTTTCACTGTGCTCTTTGTGCTACAGATGTTTTTCAAGAAAAGGTTAAAATTCAACACACAATTCTATAAGCTAAAAATCTAAAGGCTAATTCATATTGCTAACTTAAGTGTCTGTATTAGTTGAACCCCAAAATCTCCATTTCCGTCCCTCCTTTTCTTAAAAGCATAGTAAATTCTTTTACTACTACAGTGGTCCTTCTCCAAACTCTGACCAGCTATCATGATAGTTTCCCTTCAGCATGATTCCATGAGTTCTAGAGAGTGAGGTCAAAATGGCCACTCATTTCAACATTCTCCAATTGCACATAAGTGTTAAAATAGACATCACTAAACTTATACTAATTAGTATCAATAAAACTCTAATGGGGTGACATAAAGTATTCATAATCCCAGTTGCATTTGGTGACCAGGCAAATAGTGCATCCCACCAGTTATGACTTGTGTCTTGCTTTACTCTTTGCAGGACAGTTTATCTCCGTTGCATCGTGATGAATGGTTACTAGGGTTTTCTGACCATTCTTTTGAATCTCTTTCACAATTTTGAGTAGATCCTGATGCTTCAGTAATTGTTTTAGTAGAGTTAAGTTCATTCCAATAGGTATGGATGACAATTTGTTGTACAGCATGTAATTAGGTCTTATTAACTGGTGGGATACAACTGGTGCTGAACATACAAAGTCACACCCAGTAATCTTAGTAAAGTTACAAATACAGAAGTTAGAATGATTCTTAACAGGTAAGGATACATTGTCTCTATCAATTTCTATAAAAACACACATAGTTCTTAAACATACACAACTATCACCTATATACACAAGTACAGTCCGCTGGTTGGTATCTGGGTGGATCTCGAAGTGGCAGATGCCCTGTTCAGTGTCAAGGCATATGTCTTGGGCATCAATTGTATTACTTTCACAGATAAATCCCTGCTGCTTTCAGGCAATGCAAGGCTCCAAATTCACAGTTTGCCATCTTCCATTTATTTTACGGGCCCATACCCTATGCTCCGAGGGGTAAAGCATTGTCTCTTCATGATTTAACCCTAATGTAATGATGGGATGAATAATGCAGACTGTGGCATTAGGCATGGTAAGCACAGAAGCAGTAGCTATGTTAGTAGTGGGATTGTAGATAAAATTTACCAGGGTCCACCAAGATTGAAACCTTCAAAATCTATAGCATTGTCCCAGACAACTTTTCGAATGTCGGTCAGGAAAGCACTTTCACCTCCTTCCCTTATGATTAAGGCAGCCATTGATTGCACCCATAACTGTGTGTGTATACAGCTGAGGGTTAAAGACACATCCATTAACAAACTATGGTCTCTATCTTCAATTTCTTCCCATTTTGGGAGCACCCTTGAGACTTGCCATTGGCTATTTCCTAATGACAATAAAGATGACTGTAGGGGCTGCTTTAATTTTATTAGATCTCGGGTTGCCGTAGCCAATTTGTTCATTAATATCTCTGAATTGATTCCATTCAAAACTCCCAGTACAGTTCCTAACATCCCAGTTAAATCTCTACACATTCTGCCCCTGATGTGTGCTTGTTTTTGTAGCCATGTTGCTCAGCCCTCAAAAGTTGATTTTAAAAAGGGGGAACATGCTGGTTGGACTGTTGAGATGTTAGTCTGCATTAACAGTTCACCAGGTTTAAGGGACCATTCTGGGTTGAATAACAGCTGCTGTTGGCCCATATTCCTTATTATGTATGGGCCAATTTCATAAACTTTAGGTTCAAGCTTAAATGGCATGATTTGGGTTTGTGTCTGAGTGTTAGCATAGGTTGTAACAGGCTTAGTTATAGCATTTATTTTAAATTTGAAAGAGAGCCTACTGGTATTATGGGCCCAGAGACAAACTACCTTGACAGTCTGTAATAATGTAAAGTCATACTAAGTCTAATTCACTTGGACAATTGCAAATCTCCTGGTGCTTACCTACAATAAATTGGATTGCTTTCTTATGGGTAGTCCCATTAATCATTGGCATCCTATTTTGATTACCTCTCCTATAGTCCCTTGAAGTGACCACAACCTTTGTTTTTGCCACTCTTGCCTTTCATATATTTGATTTTCATGCATAACCACAGTTGATAGGTGTTGGAACCCCGGACACAGAGAATTTTAGGCTTTCTGTGCTGACAGGGAATGATCCTCAAAGATATACTGCATTTGACCTGAGGCCATGGAAAAGGCTTCCAAAATTGAGTGATAGCACTGAAATCATGAGTGTGTAGTTTAATAGAAGTGTGTTATCTCACAGAGTGAAAAATTTAGAGTTTGGGTTTTTTGGGATATAGTAATATATATATGTAACAAGATGGAGGTTTTAGGGCGTAGTCTTCTTGATCTTGATTGCAGTGAAGGTGGTAAGAAGCACTTGATATAGCCCTTCCCACTGTGGTTCCAGAGTTTTTTCTGCAAGAGACTTAACATATACATAATCTTCAGGTTGTATATTATGTATTATTGTTATATCAAGCCCTGTACCTCGAGTTCCAGCCACATGTTTTTTAATTGCTCTAAGTTGTTTGCTCAGAGCGACCGTATAGGAGGTTAGCATTATTTCCCTATCCTGGGTAGACATTCCCTTCTGCACCCCATATGGCATCCCATAATGCAATTCAAAGGGACTCAATTTTTCTTTAGCCCTGGGTTTGTTTTGAATCCACAGCAGTGCTAGTGGGAGAGATTGAGGCCATGGTAAATTAGCCTCTTGTTCCAACCTTATAATTTGCTGTTTGATCAAATGATTCATTTTCTCCACCTGACCATTTGACTGGAGGTTATATGGGGTGTGAAGTTCCCAGTCTATACCCAAGTGTCAGCTAACCTGTTGCACTAATTTTGTGATAAAATGTGGTCCTCTGTCTGAGGAAATTGTGGCTGGAACTCCAAAGTGTGATATTATTTCTTGCAATAATACCTTAGTTACCTCTTGGGCTTTGGAAGTCCTGGTGGGGAATGCTGACCATCCTGTAAAGGTATCTGTCAGTACCAATAAAAACTTACACTGCTTTTTCCTTGGCAATTCTGGGAAGTCAATTTGCCATTGCTGCCCAGGCCCATGGCCTTTCCCAATCTGATCAAGTTTTGTTTTGGGGATATTCTTGGGTTTGGTCTGGAGGCAAAGGTCACATTGTCTGGTCACCTGAGTGATAGTAGCTTGTAAATTTCTGGCAATGATTGTCTTGTCCAAATAGTTATGTAAAGCATCTACTCCCGAATGTGTTTTCTGATGATCTTCCTTTATTAAGGACCATAATAAATAAGAGGGAATAATTAATTTTCCCTCTATGGTGGCCCATCCCTCTTGATTATAGGTTTCTTTCTGTTCATAGATTAACTTTCTATCCAATTTGCTGTACTTTGGTTTACCTTCAGGAGGGATTTGCCCATCTGGAATTAGGACTGCCTCAGTTATCACCTCATTCTTTGCTGCCTCTTTTGCTTCCCTATCCGCCATCTCATTTCCTTCTTCCAATTCTGGGTTTACCTTCTGATGTGCCTTAATGTGCATAATTGCTACTTTCTCAGGCAGATGACCTGCCTCCAATAGTCACAGTATCTCTGGTGCATGTTAATGTTTTTCCCTTGCGAGTTCAACAGTCCTCTTTCTTTCCAAATGGCTCCATGAGCGTGCACTACTCCAAATGCATACTTTGAGTCTGTATATATGTTTGTTTTCTTTCCCTTTGCCAATTCTAAGGCCTGAATTAAAGCGATTATCTCAACCTTTTGTGCAGAGGTGTTCATTGGCAGGGGTCCAGATTTTATTACCTCTCTGCAGGTAGTAACACCATACTTGGCATGTCGCTTTCCACTGATGACAGAACTGCTCCCATCGGTAAGCCAGGTTTCTGCATTTTCGAGAGGGGTGTCCTTCAAGTCAGGGCGGCTGGAATAGATGGCTTCAATAGTCTCCAGGCAGTCATGCTCAACTGGTTCCCCTTGATTTCTGCTGAGGAAAAAAGCTGGATTGACAATACTAGTCACCACTATCTCCACATCATCTTGTTCCACCATAATGGCTTGGTATCTCAGGAATCTTTGTGGGGAAAGCCAGGGCCCACCTTGCACTTCCAGCACTGCGGACACCATACGAGACACTAGCACAGTCATTTTCTGGCCTAGGGTGAATTTATGTGCCTCTTGGATATTTAACATGACTGCTGCAAAAGCCCTGAGGCATCCAGGCCACCCTTTGGCTGCTGCATCTAGCTACTTAGAGAAGTAAGAAACTACTCCATGGTACGGGCCTAGATCCTGTACTAATATTCCCAAGGAAATTCCTTGCTTCTCGTGGGAAAACAGAAAGAATGGTTTACTCACATCTGTCAATCCCAGAGATGGAGCTGACATGAGGGCCTTCTTCAGTTGATAGTGATGCCTTAGATTTTAACTATTATATTTTTTAGACTCTGTGCTGTTTTGGTGAGTAGTTTTAGGTTTCATATTAAGTGCTACTAAGCTCTCTTTGCAGTGTTGATGCCTTCTCGAGGCTGACCTGCAACAGAGACTGGACAGGGCAAAAGGGTAATGTAGGTATTTATTAAAAGGTCTCAGTGGGTACTCTTGGGCCACGCAAGAGTCCAGATGGACCACACCCAAGATGCACCCCAAAGTGGTCACAAAATGGACACCTGGGTCATGAGGTCTCACACTTTTATAAGTTCTGGTCCATTAGCATATTAGAATCAATTGTCCAACCATAGCTTCAGGTTATGAAGCTCCATCCCCCTTGTTTTTTCTTCTCATTTCACTGTTGTTTTCGTTCCTGGGCCTGAAAGTTGTCCTTGGTATCAAACTAGAGAAGGAATTGTTTTGTCTATCTACTCTGTGAAGAGAGCTTAGTAGCACTTAATGTGAAACCTAAAACTACTCACTGAAACAGCACAGAGTCTAAAAAATATAACAGCTAAAACCTAAGGCATCATTTCCCCCTTCAGAGGCTCGACAAGGCCTCTATCTTGTTGAGTCTCTATTCTAAATACAAGTACTTAACAATCTAAAATAAACATCTAACAAGACATAAATATCTAAGGGTAAATAAAATATCTACCATCAAATAAATATGTTTAGTAACATATATCTAACAATAATAACAATATGCAATAATAAACAGTAATAAACATCTAACAGCAGTAATGTCTTGCGCAATCAAGTATCATGCAAAGAAGAATGGCTATTGTGAACAGTTCCTTGGGCACAGAAGAGGAATCATTTAAAACATGTTTTTGTCTGCATCGGTCACTGTTTTTACAGTTGTTTCAGGATCAGCAGCCTTTTTGACTCTGGAGTAGTGAATCCATGGTCCTTTGTCAGCCACTTTGACTGCAGTAAGGGTGGTCAACAAAATTTGGAATGGTCCTTTCCACTTAGCTTGTAGAGGATCACTGTCCCACCACTTAACATAAACCCAGTCTCCATGCTGGAAAGGATGTGCAGGTATGTCCAGTCCTATAGGTCTGGATAGCACAATGTGACTCTGGAGCTTCTGCAAATAGAACCTAAAGCCATTAGATATCTCTGCAAATCAAGTTTCCCTTTCATGTGAATTTCACCTGGGATATACGGAATCTGATACGGTCTGCCATACAGCATTTCATAGGGACTGATGTTATCTCTTCGCCTGGGTTATATGCAGATTCTCAGTAAAGCTATAAGCAAGGCCTGAACCCATGTCATGGATGTTTCTTGACAAATTTTCCTAATTTGTGTTTTAAGAGTCCCATTCATATGTTTAACTTTACTGCTCGCTTGGGGTCTATAAGGTGTATGCAGATCCCAAGTAATTCCCAAAATCCGACTAACTTCTTTAACCACTGTTGCAACAAAGTGTAGTCCCATATCTGATGACATCCCCAAGGGAACCCCAAACCTTGCACTTATATGATTGAGTAAAGCTTTCACCACTTCCTTGGCTGTGTTAGTGCGACAGGGATAAGCTTCTGGCCATCCACTAAAGGTGTCTAGTAACACCAATATGTACCGGTATCCATCTCTGCAAAATCTATTTGCCAGTAATCTCCAGGAAGATCCCCTGCCTTTGTCACTCCTAACAGAACTCTTTTTCTCGTGTCAGGATTATTTTTACAACAAATTTCACATTTGATTACTACTAATTGTACAACATCAGTCATTCCCTTCCCTATCACTACCTTTTTTAGATGTTTCAAAAGATTTTCAATCCCAAAATGTGTATTTTCATGTTCTCTCTGAACTAGCTCCCGAAGGATCAGAGGTGGGACCACCACCTTGTTTGTTGGTGTAACTGCCCATCCAGTTTCTGTGATCTTAGCTTTAAGAAACTTAATTAGTTTTTGGTCTGCTTGGTCATATTTTGGAGTGAACCCTGCTAAGTTAATTTCTTTTTGTGGAATTACTGCGAGAATACCTTTTTCTGCAATCCCTCTTGCTGCTTTATTAGCAAAGCGATTTCCCAATTCTGGAGTAGCTTTCCCTTTTTGGTGACCCCTACAATGCATGATAGCTATTTCTGCAGGTTTCTTAATGTTCTCTAAAAGAGTGAATATTTGTTCAGCATGCTTTATTTGATTACCTGGAGCATTCAAAAGTCCTCTCTCCTTCCAGATTGCTGCATGGGCATTGACAATACTAAATGCATATTTAGAGTCAGTCCATATATTTACCTTCTTTCCTTCGCTCAGGTCTATGGCTCTGGTCAATGCAACTAGCTAAGCTTTCTGTGATGACACATCTGCTGGTAGGGCCTTTGCCTCGATCACCTTCTCTTGCGTGGCTACTGCATAACATGTCATCCTCTTGCTATTCTTCATGAAGCTGCTCCCACCTGTGAAGAGTTCCCAATCTGGGTTTTCCAGGGCTGCATCTTCCAGGTCCAGTCAGCTAGAATAAACCTCTTCGATTGTCTGTAAGCAATCATGTGCTGGCTCATTATCATTTAAGGCGGAGGACAAAAACATGGCAGGATTAACAACAGAAGTTGTTTCCAAGGTAACATCATCCTGCTCTAGAAACAGTGACTGGTATTTAAGCATTTGGTTACCAGACAGCCAATGTCCCCCCTTTTGTTCAAGTACAGATGCTACTGCATGGGGTACATACATTACAATGTGTCGCCCAAGGGTGAGTTTTCGGGCCTCTTGGATCAAGATGACAGTGGCCGCCATGGCCTTCAGGCACCCTGGCCAGCCTTGGGCAACTTTGTCTAGCTGTTTGGAAAAATAGGCCACAGCCCTCTGCTGATTCCTGAGGTGTTGTGCTAGTACCCCCAAAGCCATATTTAATCATTCATGTCTAAAAAGTTCAAAAGGTTTAGTTAGGCCTGGAAGTCCCGGTGCTGGAGCTGACATTAAACAGTATTTCAGCTGTTTAAAAGCTGCTCTAGTGTGTTCAGTCCATAGGATAATTCCCTTTTCATCTGCTTTTAATGCTCCATACAGGGGTTTTACCAGCAGTCCATAATTTGCTATCCACAAACAACATCACCCCACCATTCCCAGAAAAGCTTGCATTTCTCTTACAGTATGGGGCTCTGCGAGTCGAAAGATGGCTTCCTTCTGTTCTTTGCTGAGCTGTTGGTGTCCACGGAAAATTTCAAGCTCCAAGTAAACCACAGCTTCCTTGGCAATCTGTGCCTTGTCTTTAGAATCTTTGTAACCACTGAGTCTCAAGAAGTTTAATAAACTTACAGTAAGTTGTATGCAGTCATCTTTGATTCTAGCTTCAATCAGAATGTCATCCATATATTGAAGCAGAACTTCTTCTGGTTCCTGTCTTTTCCAGTCCTCTAATTCTTTAGCTAGCTGTTTTCCGAATATGGTTGGGCTATTTTTGAACCCTTGGGATAAAACTGTCTACATAAGTTGAAATTTCCTCCCCATCTTGGGATTTTCCCACTCAAAAGCATAAAGCTGTTGGCTGTTTTTGTGCAGAGGAATGCAGAAAAAGGCATCCTTCAGATCTAAGACAGTAAACCACCCTAATTTGTCTGTCAGTGTGGTTAAAAGAATGTAGGGATTGGCTACTATGGGGTGTATGTCCTCTGTAATTTTGTTAATTGCTCTCAAATCTTGGACTAATCGATAATTCTTACCATATGCTTTTTTAACAGCTAAAATGGGGTTGTTGAATTTGGACTCACATTGCACTAGTAAACCATGTTGTAGAAATATTTCAATTATAGACACCAATCCCTTATGGTTTTCTAATTTCAAAGGTTATTGTATCAGCCTTACCGGTGTTTTTCCTGGTTTGAGTGCTATACTCACTGGTTCTGCTTGTTTGGATCTTCTTGGGATATCACTGACCCACACTATTGGATTTACCAGATTTCAACTTCAATGGGAATCTCATCGCCTTTTTCCTGTATAAAAAGTGCAGCAACTTGGTGTCTTGGTTTGGAAAGACAGGGGTGTCTGCAAGGGAACCAAAAATGGAAGACTCCCTTGTGTTAAGAATGGGTTCCTGAGTTTGCTAAATTGGTTGTAATAAGTTCCTAAGTTTATTAAATCAGTTGTTGGTTGATGCTGTTCTCGTGTTAATTGTTAAATTAGTTATTACTTGATGCTGTTCCTAAGTCTGTAACTCAAATCTCGTGTTAATTGTTAACAGAATAAATTACCTTGTCCCCCCCCAACTATACTTTCTCTATCCCATCGGGAAATGCCACCGCTGCTTCCCAAAACAGTGCCCGCCACTAAGGAGGGGGGGGGAGACAACCACTGCAAATATGTAAATGAAGGGTGCAAGAGCCCATTTGACACAAAATGCCTCTAAAACAACGAGCCTACATGACATCTCGAAAAACCAACAACATACCGCACCTGAGAAAAGGCTGAGCAATCCTCCCATGGCATTTTTCAATTCGGAATGTGGTCACCATAACCTGAATGGGAGTCGACTAGAGTGACACCCTGTTGGGGGTTGGGGTTAATTTCTTATAGAATTTTTTCCCAGAAGTTGCTAGGAAGCTAATGACTGGGTGCTTTTTGGTACTTATGGGTGCTCAGGTCAAACAAAGGAAGCAGCTACCCAGAG
>JAGMWU010000050.1:346215-365573 GCA_018697195.1 Certhia americana
GACCTCTCCTTCAATTTTGGAATTATAACAAACCCCAAGGGAAGTTTTCCCCTTTTTTTGGTCCCTGTCTTTCCAAACCAAGACAGACCCCCTGGACTACTAGCAGCAATTGTCTTCCCAAGGACTCTCGTGAGGACAGAAGCGCCAGCTCTGCCCTGAGGCAAAGCTGCTACATTCCTCCTCCCCCACGTCGTCTACGCGCGCTCGTCTACGGGCGCAGCGGCGGTGTGCACGACCCCTCAGGCTTCCACCTCAAAGAGCTAATTTCAATAAAGGCCATTTGAAAGGAGCTGGTCTCCTGGCCCTTTTCTATTTTAAATCTCACCTTGGACTTGTTATAATTCTAAAATTGAAGGGGTCTCAGGCAAAGATGTGAGGGTAGGAATAACAGTTCTTTACTAGTGAGTCTAACAAGGTAAGTTAACAACAATAACTATAATGTTGACAAGAAACAGAAGTAGAGAGAAAAAAAACCAGCAACAACAACCCAGTTAGTTTCCTCTGGCACCTTCCCCCCTCAGTACCGTCACAAGCTACCAGAGCGAGGAGCAGTTCCGGGGGACGAGATGTATCCAAGGTTGAGCGACGGTAGCTGGAGTTGTAGAAATGTCCTGACTAGGCACGGGGTGCAGAACACAGCATGGGGAAACCTCGAACAAAACTGAAGAAGCAGCGGGTGCAGGGCAATGGGGCAGCAGCTCCCAGCAGGGCAGGCAGAGGACAGGTTCCTAAATCCTGGGGGACACACGAACAGACGGTGGTGGGTCACTCTGAGCTGAGCTCCAGGTGAGGGATGGTGAGATCAACGAGCAGTCCTGGCAGTTTCCTCGGAGAGCAAAAAAAACTGCTAAGAGCGAAGTGAAGTCGGTGCCACCCTGTCTCTCACTTAGCTGCTCCCTTTGTTTGTTCCCAAGCACCCTTGAACACCCAAAAGCACCCAGCAATCAGCTTCTTAGCAACTTCTGGGAAAAAATTCTATAAGAAAGCAATCCAACTCCCAAAACTTGGACAAATATAGATTCAGGAATTGCAACGCTTACACCTCTCCCCTTTTTGAATTTAATTTCTGCTTCCAATCTTTCTAACAAACCCCTCCCCAGCAATGGTTTAAGGGAGTTAGGCATATAGAGGAATTTATGGGTTAGCCAATGCTTACACAACTTGAATTTTAAAGGTTGGAAGAAAGGCTGTGTTTCGCTTACCCTGGTCACCTCATTAACCGGTACAGTCTTGTGACTCAGTTTTCCTTCTAAGGTATTTAACACAGAATATGCTGCTCCAGTATCTACTAAAAACTCGATGTCATCTTTCCCCAGCTTAGCTACAACCGAAGGCTCTGCTGGGGAAGGAGCCTTCGGTCCCCATCACTCAGAACCTGGATCACTTGAGGTTTTCACTACTGGGAGTTAGGGAACTGAAGACTTTTCCTTCAGCGTTGGACAGTCCTTCTTCCAATGCCCCAACTTCTTACAATAAGCACATTGATCTTTTCCGGTAGGGGAGGTTTTCTTGGATGATTTTTCTTGAGTTGCCTTTTTATTAGTTTGAGATTTAACCTTTTCAACTGAGCCCCTATCTCAGAATACCTTCCAGGCTACTTCTAGCAATTTATCTATGTCCCAAACTCCCTCAATTTTTTTTGCAGCTTTCTTCTTCTATCATCTGAAGCTTGTCCCATGAACAACAAGACTAGATGGGCCTTACCATCATCTGATTCTGGATCTAACTTAGTATATTTGATCACCGTCTCTCTTATCCTATTGAAAAAGTCAGTTGGGGACTCGTCATAATTTTGCTTTACTGCATATATCTTAGACCAATTTACAGCTTTAGGGACACCATACTTTAACCCATACACCACAAGGCTTTGATATTGTTTTAATCTTGCCATTTTTTTCTGGTATATTTGGATCCCACTCCAGATTTTCAAGTGGAAATATTTGTGTAACAGTGCCTTGAAACAATCCATTAGCTATGTTCGCTTCGACAGATGCTATGATGGCCTTATTGATCAGTCTTCTCTAAGTGGGATCAAGCAGTGTCTAACATAGAGTTCAAATCAGCCCAGTCAGGGTTCTGTGAGTTAATTGCCCTTTCTGCTAATATTGCCACATTATGGGGATTCTCCTTATATTTTCCCACAGTAGCTTTCCACTGGTCTAACTCAATAAGGGAGTTTGGCACCTTCACATATATATGGCCCTGGTTACCTACTGCTTGTCGTAATGGGGTTTGTAAAACTCTTTTTTTCCTTTTCCCTTTTTTACCTAGTGCATTTGGCAATTGGGCTGCTCTCTCTGATGGCTTTTTTAGCTATCTTTCCCCTTATTTTCTTCATTAGGGCTGCAATGGCCTCATCCATTTCATTGTCCTCAGAACTACTTGAACTAGAACTTTCCGATTCAGTGGATTCTGTCTCAACATATACTCTATTTATATGATTCTCGATTTTAGAGAGCATTGTACAAGATTTACTTTTTCTCCTTGCTCAGGATGCATCCTTGTGTACTTTGGTGGAATCACCTCTCGTATCAGCCCCACTGTATTCGGGTTTGCTATGGATACTTGCAGGCCTGTGAGCGGAAGGAGCAGCTCTTCCCGCATGGGAGGGCCCCTGTCTGCCCTCTCAGCAAAAGGTTCTGCCCCCCGACCCCTCCTCCTGTGGCAGTGCCGTAGCCTGCACATGCCAGCTGTCCCCTTCCATTGGCTCCCCCTCCCAGGGCAGTGCAGTGGGTTGCACACACCAGATATCTCCTCCCCCTGGTCCTTCCTCTCTGTGTGACGATGGCGGTGATGGCTGTGGAGGTGGCACCTCCTCCTGCTGCAGCCCACCCAACTCTTCTTTCATGGGCTGAGCCGTTCCTTCCCCTGCCCCCCTTTTGCTGATGGGGGGGGCGGTGGAGGCAGTGGCGGGGGGCAGCAGTGGGGCCGTGGCCTGGCCTGGCCTGGCCTGGCCCCAGTGCAGGCACAGCCGGGGCCGTCCCAGTTCTTAAATCAGGGGGGATGAGGTCAAACTTCACCTCCTCCTTGCTTTTACGCTCACTGGTCAGTATCAGCCTTTTTTTCCTTTTTACCTCTTTTAATGCCAAGATTTGTTCTCTCGTTTTGTTAGCTGCTGAACTTCGTTGGCATGCTAACACCATAAAGAGTCTGGCATAGTCTAATACATCGAGATATCTCTCCTTACGCATACTAGAGATCAAACTTGATATTAATCTCTTATCAAAACTACCAAATTCAGGCCAAGTCTCACCATTTTCTAATTCGTACGTAGGCCAGATCTTTTCTGATAGTCTTATCAGCTTGGGTTTAGAAAAATAAGACTCTCCACTGGTTAAGTCTCCCTACTTTTCCAATACTGCCCCTAAGGCAGAATCTCTGGGGATATTATTAGTAGAACACTTATTGGAAAATACACACCCCATATTTTAGCAAATATGATCAAAACAATCAGCAAAAGGTAGCGAGCAGGAGAAAGCAATCACAACCCTGATTCAGGATTCAAACTCCCGAACTTTGGACACCCAGTGCAGAAGCGAATCCTCTTCCTCACCCCTGGCCCCAAGGCTATATTTACTACTACAATCTAAGCCCGCTTTTCAGAGCGTGACTTTTCTTACTGCCAGCGGGGAGATGGGCAGCAGAAGCCACTCTGCTTGGATCCTTCCCCCCACCCCCACCCCCCCCCGGGGTCCTTACACAGATCCTTTAACATTTAAATTACGTACTAAAACAGAATGCCCCTCTTATCCAGTTACTCACATGTCTCTGTACCAGTCTCAGGGGTTCTTGGACTCTGTCACCTTCTGTACTACAGCTGGGGCCCCTCTCAGTCTTGGGGGGTGGGGGGGGGGGAGGGGGCAGGGGGGTTCAAGCTGGGTGTTTCTCTGGTCCAGAGGGGTTTTCCAGATACCTCACCGTCCTGACTGGGGTGTCAAAAACTGATGCCTTCTCAAGGCTGACCTGGAACAGAGACTAGACAGGGCAAAAGGATAATGTAGGTATTTATTAAAAGGTCTCAATGGGTACTCTTGTGTTGTATTCCCTTTAGGAATGTTTTTCCCCCAAAACATCTCCCCCAGAAACTGTAACCGGGCCTGGGTTACCTGCCCCCTGGTCTCCTGACCTATAGGATCGGATAGGTAACTTGACCCCGACCCCAAAGGTGATAAAAACCCCTCTCCCCCATGTGACCAGTCTCTCTCGCCTCCGGATTCCCTTCAAGGAATAAAGGCCTTGGAATACATCCTGGGGTAAGGGGGCCTCTTTTGTAACTCTCTCTACCTTATTCTGTAGTTCCCTCTTCCAATACTCCCCCTAAATCTGGGCTGGCAGCTTGTGGGGGGGTTAAAGGGACAGGAGAATCTACACTCTTGGGCCATGCAAGAGTCCAGAGGTATCACACCCAAGATGCACCCCAAAATGGTCACAAAATGGACACCCAGGTCACGAGGTCTTACACTTTTATACATTCTGGTCCATTAGCATATTAGAATCAATTGTCCAACCATATCTTCAGGTTATGAAGCTCCATCCTCCTTGTTTTTTCTTCTCACTTCACTGTTGTTTTTGTTCTTGTGCCTGAAAGTTGTCCTTGTTATCAAACTAGAGAAGGAATTGTTTTGTCTATCTACACTGCGAAGAGAGCTTAGTAGCACTTAATGTGAAACCTAAAACTACTCACTGAAATAGCACAGAGTCTAAAAAATATAACAGCTAAAACCTAAGGTATCAATAGCTGCCTGCGTTCGTGCTTGCCAAAGATTGGCCAGCATCCATTCCTTGCAGTTAAGTCCTTCCGCTCCTCAGTGCTTTCTTTCTTAAAGATGTTTACTTACTTTTCTCATGGGTACAGGCCAATCAATGTCAAGGTTACTTGTGTCTGTGAGGCCTTCAGGCTAGCTGTTAGCCATCAGAGTTCCCCCTTTTTGTTTTTCGACTACAAAGGTGGTCTTTATCATCCTCTGCAGGGCCCTTTGCAGACAGGATAACAAACATGGCACAATAATCAAAATAATTATGATAATACAAAAAATGATAAGCCCAGTTTCAATGAGACTCTTCACCCAGCTTGGTAACCCTGACTGTTCCAGCCAGTGATCTATCCCAGAAAATCCTCCATACAACACATAACATCAAACTCTTCAAAACCATGTCCATGAGCTAACAAAAGAAAATAATTAGCTGTCTGATTTTGCATGGTAGCAGGCCGCATGCCATCTACATCTATAGCCAAAGCACTCAAAGTTAAGGAAGTTTCATTTACTTAATTTTTACAAATCAAGCCAATTTATTTAATTTTTCATTTAATTCCCTGTTACAGTTCAGTCCCACATATCATGTCCCAGTGTATAATTAAAAAATACACATCCTTCTGCTGATAATGTCCCTAAAATGTCTAACTCTTGGGGTTCAAGTGAAGTAACAGGTATATTGTTGTAACAGTCTTCCAGGAGGTTTCTTCTGTTACATCAAACCCGGTTTGGCCGGGGAACATGGCTTAAAAGATGGGACAAGTTCCAACACAGTAGCCAAAGGTATCTTTAATGTGTCAGAGAAGATACGTGGTCAGAAGGCAGCATCTAGGCCTGCAAGGCCTGAGAGCTGCCTTCAGTGACCATATGAGTTGGGGCTTCCTTGCAAAAGACCCAGGGGTGTGGTTAGCTAAACAATACCTAGGGTTACCTGAGGCAGACATCCTATCTTGTCTCTAGGACAGGGACCAGACCATCTTGGACTAGCAAAGAGATAGAATTTGAGACATGACCCACCCCTGGGTGACTCCCTTTCAGTGTCCCATTTCCTAAGGCCTCATGTTAATGCTGTCCAAATACAGAGCCTGGGCTAAATTACAATTCATCTCGTCTGATTCAGTTCCCACATATTGTCATCCCAAAGATCCCATAGTCCCATACAGCGGGTTGTGGTATTAAAATTGTTCTGAGAAGAGAGTTGCATTTTGACAACATTCTGTTTTACTTGTATATTTTGTGTGCCATTCAAGGGTACCCCCACTAAGCAGGTGCGAAATGTTGTTCTGGTTGTGCCATAGACGCACAAAATAACATCTGATTCAATGCATGGAGCAACAAACACAAACATTGTTATTGTTCCACTGTTGCCCTGCTCTTGTATGTTTTTCTAAGCCTTCTGATTGTTTTGGATTTTTGGAGTCAGTTTTCCCACACATGTTTCTGTAAACAGCAATTACTTACATTGCTCTCTAGAGGAAGCGAGACATCATGGACTTTCGGTTTGACCAGTGTGGTCAGAGAGGTGGCAACCTTTCTTTCCAATCACTGGACATTTTTGCAATGGTATATAAGTCGGAGTCTCACAATAAACTTCCTTTTTTTCTCCCCTTCTTTGAGAAGAGCTGTCTGCGTGTGTGGTTCATTTCTTGTTGAATAGTGACATTCCACGGCATCAGCTGAGGGGCTGTTATGGAGGCATTGCTGGTTGTGATCCAGAGTAGAGCGTGGAGCAGGGTGCACACACCAGGCAGGTACCCATTGAATGCCAGCATCTGTAGAAATACATGCATACCTGTGCCCCAAAATGACAAGGTCCCAAGGACCTTCCCACTTGTTGGTAATGAGGTCCCATACCAATACCTTAGGCTTGGTTAACTGGATGTCACTAGAGGGCTTCAATGACAAAAAATAATTTAAAATAGCTGGGTTTTGGAAGTTTGGCAATATCGTGAGATGATTCAGTGTATACAGAGCTTTGGCCACCCTACTTTGCAGGGTTTCACCACTCATTCCCCCTTTTTGTTATTTGAGGATGCACTTCAAAGTGCCATGGGCATGCTCAACAATGACTTGGCCTGTAGAGGAATGAAGAATGCCAGTGAGATGCGACACGCTCCATAACTTGAAGAAATGACGAGTATTTTGTGAGATATAGGCAGGGCCATTATCAGTTTTAATGGTATGGGGAATGCCTAGGACAGCAAAGGCTAGTCGCCAATGTGTGATAACATCACAGCTTTTTTTCTCCCAAATGAACTGTGGCCCATATAGTAGATGAAAGGTTGTCTACTGAAACATGTACGTGTTTTAGACAACCAAATTCAGAAATGTGTGTAACATCTGTATGCCAAATTTCTAAAGCTTGCAGACCACGGGGGTTAACACCCATCTGCAGTGGCGCAGAGTGGCATTGACCATTAGCACATATATTAACAACATTGCCAGCCTCAGTATTTGTAAACAAAAACTGTTTTTGTAAGGCCTGAACACTTTGATGAAAAAAGGCATGAGATGCTCTCATTTGTGCCAGCATGTCTGGCTGTGGCACTGTCCAGGCAGGGCTGGCTAAACAATCAGCTCGGGCATTACCTTCTGCTATAAAGCCAGGCAAATTTTATGACTCCGAACATGCAACACATAATAAGGACAAGTTCTGGATTGGACTGTATGTCACAAATTTTTAACAATTCAAATACTGCAGCATTATCGATTTCTTTTAACAATGCTCGGTCCAATTGTTGTGTGATGTCTGCAGCATAAGCAGAATCAGTTACAATATTTAAGGGAACTTGAGGGAAACATTGAAAAGCCATGGCTACAGCACGTAACTCTACTAACTGAGGTGATCTGCTATCGCGACCCTGTAGTGTTTGCCATCCATTGTCATCTTTCCAGGTTATGATGGCTTTTCCTGTTTTCCCAGACTCATCAGTAAGAACAGTGAGACCTTTCAAGGGTGTGCGATTGTTTAGTGGTTTCAAAGACAACACAGTGGTCCTGCTCAGTTGCAACAGTTTGTGACTGGGTAAGTGATAGGTAATTTGCCCCATAAAGTTTTGGAAGGCACTTTGTAGTGCTGTGCTATTTGCAAAACACCATTCAAAGTATTCTTGTTGAAACAGAATGATAATTTTAAAGGGATCCCTAGCATTCAGCTGCAAGCATCTCTGATGGCATTTAATAAGTAATTGTGCAATCAATTAAAAAATAGTGGGTAATGTCTTTTTAGGTTGATGGGGCAAAAAGACCCATTCTAAAATGTGTAGTGGGTCAGACCACTGAGTGTCCCATTGACCAATAATACCTGTAGGATGTAAATAAACAATAACAATGAATATTGTAACAGAAACCTCAGGACATAATCAATAAATTTGTCTGTTTGTTAAGGCCCACTGTACTGTTTCGAGTGTGGCTTTCGCTTCTGGAGTCAATTTCCTTGGCAAAGTTAACTTAGGGTCATCTTTAAGAATATTAAACAAGAATGATAATTGTGGAGTGGTTAACCCTAAATAGGGTCTTACCCAATTGATGATACCCAAAAGTTTTTGTGCATCATTTAATGTTTGGATCTTGGTTGAAAATTGAATTTTTTGCTGTTGAATTGTTTGGTCTAATATTTTAACTCCTAAGTATTTCCATGAGGGTTGTTGTTGCACCTTTTTCTGGTGTAATTTGCAACCTGAACTCTTGTAGTGCTTGCATCAATTTTTAGCTGAATCTGTAAAAGGCCTTCTTTGGTTGAAGTTGCTATTAAAATGTCATCCATGTAATGATAACAATAAGCTCTCAGGAATTGTTGTCTTACTGACGATAGTGCCTATGCAATATACCATTGACAAATGGTTGGACTATTTTTCATACCCTGTGGTAGCACTTTCCATTTATATCATTCGACTGGTGCTACATGATTGATAGAAGGCACTGTAAATGCAAACTTTGGGATATCATCAGGATGTAAAGGAATAGTGAAAAAACAATCTTTCAAGTCGACAATCAAAATGTCCCAGGTAGCAGGTATCATAGTTGGGGATGGCATCCTGGGCTGTAAAGCACCCATACTTTCCATAACTTCATTAATTTTTCTTAAGTCATGGAGTAACCTCCATTTACCTGATTTCTTTTTAATCACAAACACAGGAGTGTTCCACGAACTTGTTGATGGCTCAATATGTCCTTGATTTAATTGTTCTTGAACTAACAATTTAAAGGCATTTAGTTTTTCTTTTTCAAGGGGCCACTGATCAATCCACACAGGTCTTTCAGTGAGCCACTATAAGGCTAATGTAGGATTATTTACACCCTTCAGCACTGTGGCCCCTGTTAAAAATCCATTTGCAGCTGAACCCCCCATGCTGACAAGACATCCTTTCCCCAGAGGTTGAGTGGTGCAGCAGTAACATAGGGACAGATGGTGGCTTTTTGTCCTTCTGGATTTTTAACTAACACAGGCTTACTACTCAAGTAACATTGTGTGGTACCTCCAAGGCCAGCAACAACAGACCCTACAGCCATGGTGGGCCATGACTGAGGCCATGTGTTAGCAGATATGATAGTAACCTCTGCTCCAGTATCTATCATCCCACTAGCCTTGATGTGGGATGGATTTGCCTAAGGCATTGTAAAAGTACAAACCATGTTTGGTCTTTGATCAGATACGACACGAGTCCAGTATACTTGAGGTTCCCCCTGTCCATCCGAAGTCTCGGTTTCCTCACAGCTTTGAGTCTGTTTTAGGAGCACAAGACTTAAAAGGTACAAGTTCAGCAATACAACTTTTAGCTGGAATGGTTACAGGAGGAGTAGGTGTTGATACCATAGCACATATTTGTCCAGTATAGTTTGCATCTATAACTCCAGGGTGAACAAAAATACCCTGAAATGTTGCACTTGATCATCCTAATAGTAATGCACTTAATCCTTTCCCAATAGGCCCTAATCTGTTTCTGGTGTGTCCGCAATGAGTTTGACTTATGGGGACAATTTACTTTCACGTGGCCTTATTGCCTGTCTCCATAGCATTGGCGTGACAACCTCACAACAGCTGCAAAGGATTTAGCTAACAAAGCCATGTTATAGGATTCAGTTCCAGCTTTTGCACATGCATCAATCATTTCATCTAAGGATGGAATTTCTCTTGGTAATAGGTCTACAGCTTTCCTGTAGTCTTCATTTGCATTTTCTCATGCCAATTGCAATATCAGCTGATTTTTTGCATCATTATTTACTATTTGTTTTTCCATTGCATCTTGTAATTGTTCTATAAACTGCATATAAAGCTTTTTAGGGCCCTGCTTAATTGTTGCATATCTCTGAGTTGTTGTTGCCATGTTTGCAACTTTCATCAGGGCCTGCATTCCTAAATCTCTTGCCTGTGCCAAAATCAAGGGATTTAGGCATGCTTGCAACTCTGGGTTATCTATGGGAGGCAATCCCAGAAGGTGAGGGACCCCTGCCCCAAAGCGTGGATCTTGCTGCAGCACCTCTAAATTGCTCAGCCCCTGCTCTTCTGCATATCGCTGCTGGGTGGACTCAAACATCATGTATTGAATTGGGGTATGAGCAACTTCACTATTTGCTTGATATCAAGGGGTGTCATTTCATTGGCAGCTAGAAACCGTAACATGTTTGCTGCAGCCGGAGACCCCAGTCCATGTTTGGTGGGTAGTTGGTGTAACTTGGAGACAACTTGCCCTTTAAAGGGGACATGTATATCAGGCACAATCCTGTTGCTTCGCAGCACCGGAAATGCCCCAATTGTCCCGCTCACAGGCTCTTGGCCACCCGAGGAGAGTGGGGGCATAGGTACCGAAATTCATTCAGTGCCTTCAAGATCCCCACTAGCAACTGCTATTAATTTCATATGTTTCCAAAAGCTAACCAGATCGTATGCTGAGATAGTAACTGATACCAGTTGCATGGTAAAAAAATGTCCTCATGAAGGTCATCTGGGGGTGACAACTTGGGCCCTCCCATTAGGATCCTGTAAATCTATTAACACAGGGGGTTCCTTGGGCCTCTCAGGCTTTGGCTGTGGACATGGCTGGATGCTGGCAGCTCCCTGCTGGAATTCTCAGAGCTGAGTACCACTCAGCTCCCGGCTCCTATTTGCTTGCCGAAGCTGTGAATGGGCATATCAAGCAGTGGAGGAGCTGTCGGCATAAGTTCGTCATCACTCCAGTTATCTGTAAGCAGAGTAGAATAGAATGGGTTTGTGGAAACGGGTGTAGGACAAGGTGTGTGCAGCGTGGGCGGTGTTGCAGGCATAGGAGGCTCGGATGGCAGCCACTCCCCTTCTAGTTTCTGTCCCGTCCTTTCCACCTTCGAACTCAATGCGGCACCTACTCCCCCAACTGGTCCCTCCTGCACTCCACTATCACTGCATATTCCGGTGGGGGGTGCCTGTGGTGCCTCAGCTGTTGCTTTTGCATTTCACTCAGCTTTCAGCAGTTTCAAGATATCCAGCACCAGCCTTCAGGTAGTCATAATATTTTTATCAGTCTCATTGCCTCAAGAGGCTGACTCAAAAATCAATTCACTATTTCATTCCCAGTTTTTAATACTAAATGTGTCTTCTGTGGTGGTATCTACCCCTTGGCCCTTGCACCACAGCAACAAAGTTCGCATTTCCTGTTCATCGTATTTTATCCCTCATTTGCCCAACAGAAGGGTCCATACATTCACTATAGCTTGCAGCTCTTCATGCCGCTTGCAGCTCACCACACTGCTATTCTCTGCTGAGCTCTGTCTCCACCGCTCTCCACGCAGCTGGCTATTGTCGCATCACATCAGGGTCACTAGATGTCGCAGTAGAGATGGACATGACACTCCAAGGTTCAAGCGGCAATAGCAGTCCTTATTGTTCACAGCTCATATTTATATGGTTTTCAAAAACAACACGTTCAATCCCAATTGGCTAGTAACTTGTTGCCACCCAGTTCACTGGCCAATAGCTGCCTGTGTACATGCTCACCAAAGATTGACCAGCATCCATTCCTTGCAGTTAAGTCCTTCTGCTTTTCAGTGCTTTCTTCCTTAAAGATGTTTACTTACTTTTCTCATGGGTCCAGGCTGATCGAGTCAAGGTCAAGGTTACTTGTGTCTGTGAGGCCTTCAGGCCAGCTATTAGCCATCACACAACTGGCCCAGGATATTGCTGAAAGAGAGAAGTGGCCAAAGCTCTACCTCTACACTGATTCATGGATGGTAGCCAATGATCTGTGGGCGTGATTGCAGAAGTGGAAAAAGACTAATTGGCAGTGTTAGTATAGGGTTAAATGCTTTAAAAATCATGTAGAAGTAGGTCGCAAGAATGCTTGGTATTAGGGATGGGTAAAGGCTTACGGGAATGGGTACTAGGGGATTTCCAAAATATCCACCCCTGATGGCGGGAACTGGTACTTGGGGTCTCCAAGACACCCACCCAGAGATAAGATTCGTACATGATGGTACAAGGGTGGTACAAGGATGAGCTAACTCACATGAATCAATATGATAAGCTTGTTATAGTGATTACTGATGTAACTAGAGTTGTATAACTGCTATAGCTGAAATTGTATAAATATGTGCACCTTGGACAAAGACGACGGAACTAGATTTGGGTTTCAATACCCCTAGCTCCCGCGCGCTTCAATAAAAGCACCTGCATATAATCAATCCATGATTATGTGTGTTCCTGAACGCTAACATTTTGGCGACCCTAGATGGGACCCTGTGAGTGCTGCTGAGCGAGTTCGCGACCCGATCACGCTCCAGCCGGCACTGAGGGATTCTCAGGGAGCCCATCCGTCCGCGACCGTCTCCGCCGCTCACAACGTCCCTCTGAGAGAGGTAAGGTGCTTTTCAGTCTGGTCTGGTGTCTGCCGATAAGACGCAGCGAAAGCTACGCACGGTTGGGCTAAAGGAATTCCTGGTGGTATTGCCTAGGCTGCCGTCCGTTAGACATCGTGAAAGCGGTGCAGGTTCGGTATCAGTGGTTTGTGGTGTATTGTAGTTGTAACATGGAGAAGCTTAAAGGGATTTTAGGTAGCAATGCTCCTATACCGCGGACTTCTCCTTTGGGGTGCTTGTTAGCACATTGGAAACAGGGCAACTTTGGACAAGATTTACATCAAGTAAAGTTGATTGATTATTGTAATATGTGGTGGCCAGAATATAATCTGGAGAGTGGGGAAAAGTGGCCGAGAAATGGATCTTTGCAATATAACACTATTTTACAGTTAATGTTGTTTTGCAAACTAGAAGGAAAAATGGATGAGATTCCATATGTGGATTTGTTTTTTTATTTGCGAGATAAGCCAGAATGGCAGGCTGAGTGCGGCTTGATGGCAATTAAAGAATGTGTGAGTGATAAATGTGAGGTCTGTGTAAAAGAAAAAGGTTGTTTGAAGCACTTGGCATTAAAAGAAAGTTTGCGTCAAGGAAAAGAAATGGATGTTGATTTACAAGTGGTTTCAGCAAGGCCAAGGGAACCTGATTCTGTCTTGTCTGCCTCCACTTTTTCACCTAATCCTATTTTATCCGAACCTAACTCCCCTTCACCTTACCTTCTTTATCCTCCTTTACCGCCTTCACCTGATCCTTCTCTTCTGGGAGATGATCAAAATCTAACTGCAATACATAGGAATGGGAAGAATGCTAGGGAGGAGGATAGCAGTGAGGATGATGATGATAAATCAGTGACACCAGTATCCCATCGGACTGGGTCAAAGCTTGCTCCGGTTCTGGGTAAAGTGGGAAAAGATTTGGGCAGACAAAGGCGGACTGTGATTGCCCCCTTGAGACAAGGAGTAGGAGTAGAGGGACCGGTGTTTGTGAAAGTGCCTTTTTCACCTGCAGACTTAGTGATTTGGAAACAGTCAGCTGTAACCTA
The DNA here is from genome assembly GCA_018697195.1 of Certhia americana. NCBI lineage: Eukaryota > Metazoa > Chordata > Aves > Passeriformes > Certhiidae > Certhia > Certhia americana. The sequence goes on from JAGMWU010000050.1 coordinate 359,839, forward strand.
CAGAGAAAATCCTGATAAAGTGGCAGGGGTGGTAAAAATGATCATGAGAACTCAGAATCCAGATTGGGAAGATATACAAGTAATATTGGATAATTTAATGTATTCTACTGAGAAAGAAATGGTGCTTAGACCAGCCAAGGAGAAGACGAGAGAAGATCTCAGAATTGGAGTAGTGACGGGGACTTTAGATGAGAACTTTCCGACTGAGGATCCAGGGTGGGATCCCAATACTTTTGAAGGTATGCAGAGGCTGAAGAGATATCAAGAGTGGGTCCAGATAAGGGTTGGGAATGCTATACCTAAGGCTATGAATTGGTCTAAATTGTATGAGGTAAGACAGGAAAAGAAAGAATCCCTTGCTGCATTTTTGGAAAGGCTTAAAGAGGCAGCCAGAAAGTATACAGATCTCCAATTCGATACAGAACAAGCTAATGTTCAGCTTGCATTCATTTTTCTGGGGCAATCGCAGGATGATATTAGGAAGAAGCTGCAGAAGCTGGAGGGAGAGGACTTAAGGAATTTGAATAAATAACTTGAAGTGGCTTGGAAAGTATACAATAACAGAGAAAAAGAAGTTAGCAAAAAGCAGCAGCAAAATCTTTTGGCAGTGATACAAGGAAGAGAGAATCCAAGTTTTAGGGGGCGTGGCAGAGGTGGTCGTGGACTGGGGAGGGGCGGACTTGGCAGAGGATGAGGGGGATCGGTTTTGCCAAAAATAGGGTTAAATCAATGTGCTTATTGCAGACAGGAGGGGCACTGGCAAAACGAATGCCCGAATCGGCTTAACCAGGGCAATCAGTTTAATCAGAATCAAGACGCTTCAAAATTAATGGTGCTGGGAGAGTACAGCAGTTGACTAGAATGGGAACAAAATCCAATACAAGAACCTTTAGTGACCATACAATTAGGAGATAAAGAAGTAAAATTTTTGGTAGATACGGGGGCTACATATTCTGTGCTAAATGATCTGAGGGGGCAAATTGGACACAAAATAGCAACAATAGTTGGAGCCACAGGGAAGGAGGAAAATTGACCATTCCTGCAACCCCTAGATTTGTGCATTGGAAACAAAGTGTTAACACATGAATTTTTATATATGCCTGAATGTCCAATTCCACTGTTAGGACGAGATTTATTAGCAAAACTTGATGCAGTGATAACTTTTGAAAATGGAGAACTTTTGATGAAAATCCCCGAATCAAAGACAGGACAAATTTTAATGATAAAAGAAAGACCAGTCCCTGCTATCCCTCGGGAAGTAGAGGACGCAGTAATTCCCTCTGTATGGGAAACAGACATACCAGGGAAATCTAAGTTGGCACAACGAGTACACGTAGAGTTAAAAGAAGGAGCAAAAGCTGTACAAATCAAACAGTATCCTATAAAACCAGGAGCACGGCAAGTGTTATAAATGAGCACAATGGGCCATGTTGGTTCAAATTAAAATTTGAGGTTTATTGGTTACAGAAAACAAAGAGCAAAGATCAGCGCTGGGCGGCAGGGGAGTCTCCGCTCCGCCAACTTCCGCGCCTTTCCCCAAAGTTTATCTCTTTTTAAGTCCTTTGATTTTCGGGTGGGTACGTGCCGTTTCTACGGGGCTTCTGCGCATATCCCTCTGGTTGCCGTGGGGCCTTCCGGTCTTCCGTTATCAGTGTTGGCCTTGCAGCCCCCTTTGTTCCTCTGGAAAATGCAAGCTTAGGCAATCAGTAGTCACATACTTATACCACATCCGGGCTTTGGAATTGCTATCTATCTTTGCAACGAACAAAAAGGTCACTAATCTCTTACAATCCCCCCTTTTTCTATTTGCCTATTTTTGTTTGTTATACCTTTGGAGCTCTCTCCTGCTGAGTTCTAAGTGGTCCTCAGTTCCGGTTTCGACCCCATTTAAAGGTTCATACTTTGCCCGGATCAACATGAGGTGGGCAGCTTCTAATCTTCCCTTCACAATATTAATTAATTTATTGAAAATACAAGGACCAAATGTCAATCCAATTACTAGCAAAATCAAGGGTCCTGCTATAGTGGATAAAAGGGTAGTTAACCACGGAGAATGATTGAACCATGATTCATACCAGCTTTGTTGAGCCTCCCGTTCCCTCTTTCGTTGTTCCAGTTGTTTTCGAAGCTCGGCCATAGTATCTATAACTATGCTGGTATGGTCTGCATACGTGCAGCATTCTTCCCGTAAGGCTACACACAGCCCTCCTTGCTGCAGGAACAGAAGATCCAACCCTCTGTGATTTTGCAATACTACCTCTGACAAAGATCTCACTGATTTCACCAGGCCATCAATAGCCTTTTCAATCTTACTCAGATCTTCATCTACTGACATCCTTAGGTCTTTCATCCCTTGCTGCTGGTTTACTAGGGAAGCCACTCCAGTACCAATTCCAGCTCCCCCAACACTCAATAGTACTGCTACAGTAAGAGCGGTGAACGGCTCTCTTTTGGCTAGGTGGTGTTCTGAGGTGGCATGATGCTCATGTACATATTCCTTTGGGTGATAAATGATCCGGGGAATGATTAAAACTTGTATGCAATACTCATGTGTTTGGTTAAATCTATCAATCGCTAAGCATGGGGTAACCCTCAAAGTATTACAGACCCATCTGGTATTTGAGGCGGGGATCAGCCATTTGGCTGGCTTTCGGGCATCATCCGCAGATATTTTTACCTGGCAGAGGTGGTCTTTCTCTCTTGGCACATTACCAACACACCTTCCTTTCCCTCTCACTTGTGCCATCGATATTCCGGGAGTACTATCCCTTCCCTTTTTCCACAAGCATTCTCTGGGGTTTGTTCCATTAATACGCCTTGCTTTCGCGGCAGAAGCCAAGGCCTCATAAAATGGGGGGTTGATCATATAACACAACCAACATCCCTTGGTTAAATTTGGATAGGTGCTATTTAGAACTCCAAAGGTGGCTTGCATTACCTTCCAGAGGGTGTTATCCTTCTGAGTAGATTGGGTCGCAATAGGCCAACTGAAAGACTGGTTTTCCTGTGTTTCGTCCAGTGTCACGGTTACATTTTTCCACCCCACTTCTTCCTCTGCCACCATCGGGTTTGGTCCTATGGCTATTGGTTCATGTGGAATGGGTTCCTTTTTTATCACTATGTGCCCTCCTCTATCCTTCCCTGGCTCCCATAGTCTCACTCCCCAGAATTTCCCCGTTATCCAGGCAGTGTCTTGAGGCTGGGTGACATTTAGGTAGATCCATCTGCAAGTTCCAACATTCACTACTACTCCCGATGGATCCGTTCGTGGTTTCTGACATCCATATGGGCCCCATCCTTCTTTTAGGTATTTATCTGGATTTTTAACTACCCATCCTAAGGAAATAGTTTCACAGCCCCAATATCCACAATAAAATTCTCCCAGATAGTTACAATACCCTTTTCCCGGTTTCGATGCAGGACACAAGTAAATCATCCCTTTTGGTATTGACCAGGCACCCCCAGCACCCCAAGTATCAAACAATGGATCTAGCGTTATGTTGAAACTGGGGGCTCCCGAGGTGATTACAGTTTGAATAGGTGGGTCTGGCTTTTCCCATCTTACTAGAGACCACCTAAAGGGCTCGTGTGATTGCCCATTTCCCTGTACTGTCACCATGTCCATCCATATTATACATGCCCCCAGAACCAGGTGATACCCACTGCCAGAACGAGTGTTTACTTTTGGTTCTACCTTTTTCCCCTTGTTACCCCCTCTCAAACCTTGTTCCTTTTGGATCCTAGGTGCCATATTCATATTTTTCTCACTCTGGTGGATCCTTTCCTTCCCACTATGCATCCCTCTGCCTCGCCCGTCAGCTCGGTTGCTACGAGTTACGGGGTAAACCATCTTCTCGGCAGCAAGGATGTTCTTCAGGGACAGGATAGGTTCCTCTTTCCCACTTATACCTCCTGGAGTTCCAATTTTTGTCCTTTAGTGGTGGAATATCGCACCTGAGCTTTTTCTCTCTTTTTCTGCACCTTACTTCCAGGATATCCACGATATATGGAACGAAGGGCTCGTTAGGATGGTAACAATAAAGATCAGGGTTCACTCCCTTCGAATATATGTGCCACCAAGGGGCAGATCCCACTTTTAGTTCCCGAGCTGCCACCTTCTGGTTTATTGCCCAGGTAGTCAGCTCTCGCTGTTCCTCCCAAAAAGGTTGACATACACTTCTAGGAGCCCTCCCTCTCTGGCAGTGGACCCACCACAGTTCTTTACAGATTTTACAAGAAAAACATACAAATGGATAACAATTACAATCTAACCAACTACACTTTACCTTAATATCTTTGTGATTAACGTGCCCTTCCCCATTCCATAATTGGGACTTATATTCTAATCTAATAGGCTGATAGTATGGTTGTTGAGCAAGGTCTTCTAAATATTTACAATATCCTGGGGGTTCTGAGTGTCCTATCAGTTCTACTTGTAGCACCCAGTCTTCCCCCACCCAAATATCCTCCGAGTCCATTTGACAGTATACCAAAGTACTTCCCTCAACCTTTGTCGCGGTTCTTCAGGACTGTGTCTTTGTAAAGTTAGCTTCAGGTCTCCGGCTGTGCCCTTTATCTCCCAACCAATGTCCTTGGTGAATTTAGATGGGTCTACCAGTCCTTTTATCCAACTCGCATGAGTCCACCCTCGCTCTGCAGTGCGTATCGCCGTGTCCGTGGTGAGCAACACCAAATAAGATCCTTCCCACTTGGGTGTTATCGGGTTTTCCCTCCAACTCCGAATCAGTATCCAGTCTCCGGGCTGCACCTGGTGTAACGTAAGATCTAATGGTGGTCTCTGGGCCCACATTCCTTTCTCCCACAATTGTCTCTTAAATTTCATCAAGGTGGTCAGGTACTTATTGATGTATAGGTCATTAATGTTTGGGTTATCCTGTGCCCTTTCTAGATTGTATGGCATACCATATAGCATTTCAAATGGGGAAAGCCCCACGTCTGCTCGGGGTTGGGTTCGGATATTCAGCAAAGCCAGTGGAATACACTTTACCCAGGACAGCTTAGTTTCCATTACCAATTTAGTGAGTTGCTTTTTTATTTCTCCATTCATTCTCTCCACTCGGCCCGAACTTTGAGGGTGCCAAGGGGTATGTTGTTCCCATTTTATTCCTAACGCTTCTGCCAATTCCTGTGTCACCTTAGATGTAAAGTGTGGTCCCTTGTCAGAGTCAATAGTTTCAGGTACCCCATATCTCGGGACTATTTCTTCTAACAAGACTTTTATAACCGTTCGTGCCGTTTCTCTGGCAGTTGGGAAGGCTTCCACATAGTGAGTAAGATGATCAACTATCACCAAGAGATATTTAATCCTCCCCACCTTTGGTAATTCAGTAAAATCTATTTGGAGATTCACAAAGGGTCTTTTTGCCAATGGTCTTCCCCCATGGGGCAGCTTTCTAAGATTGCTTCGATTCACCCGTAAACAAACAGGACATCCCTTGGTAATATGCTTGGCCATGTCGTGAATTCCCATACTCATAAACTTGGCAGCAAAATGATCCACTAATCCTTGGGCTCCCCAATGTGTTTTTTGATGTAATTTGTATAAAATTCGTTGGGCCACTGCCTTGGGTAACACTTCTCGCCCGTCCCCCAACATCCATTTCCCTGATTCCTCCTTAACCCCCATCTTTCTTAATTTTTCCTTTTCCTCATCAGTAAATATTATGCTCGCACTTTCCTCGTTATGTATTTCTTGATTTTCCTGCCCCCCTTTT
>JAGMWU010000050.1:365673-403019 GCA_018697195.1 Certhia americana
CTATTAGTTTCTGGTGCACTAGATCTTTTCCTTGCGAATTAATTAGGCCCCTTTCCTCCCACAGTTTCCCAAAGGTATGTACTACCCCAAATCCGTATTTAGAGTCAGTGTATATCGTTCCTCTTTTCCCTTTGAGGAGTTTTAGAGCTCTCAATATGGCATATAGTTCGCTTGCCTGTACAGACCAAGATTTATCTAAAGCACCTGACTCTATCACCTGTAGGTCGGGGCCCCCCACGATTGCATACCCTGATCTTCTTTTTCCCTCTATCACCCTAGAGGATCCATCTACAAATAGTCTTTCGCCCTCTTCTAATTCCTCTTCCTCCAAATCAGGCCTAATTTTTGTTTGTTCTTCTATGGTTGCTATGCAATCATGGGTTAAAGGTTGGTGTCCCGGTTCCCCATATAAAAATGCAGCTGGGTTTTGTATGGTAGTAGTTTCTAATGTTAAATCGGGGGCTTCTACCAAGATCCCCTCATACTTTAAAAGTCTTGCATCAGAAATCCATTTGTCTGCCTTCTGCTGCATCACACTTCAGATATTATGAGGAGACATTACCTTAAGGCTGCTGTTGAAGGTAATTTTCCTGGCCTCTTCTACTAATACAGCGCACCCCGCTACAATCTGCAAGCATGTGGGCCACCCCCTGCTCACTGGGTCTAAAATTTTTGACAAATATGCCACTGGCTTCTTCTTCCCCGCCCAGTCCTGAGTAAGCACCCCGAATGCAATACCCTCGTCTATATTTACAAATAAGAAAAATGGCCTTCTCAAGTCTGGGATGCTCAAGACTGGGGCATGGACTAGACTTTCTTTTAACTCCTGGAGTCTGTCCGTGTCCTCTTGGCTCCATTTCAACAGCCCTTCCTGTGTTAATTTGTGATACAAAAATCTGGCCTTATTGCTATAATTTTCAATCCATTGCCTACAATATCCAGTGAGTCCCAATATTTGACGAATTTTTCTTTTATTCTTTGGTATTGGCAGGGCTATAATAGCTTGAATCCTCTCAGGATCTATTCGCTTTTCCCCCCTTCTCAAGTAATGTCCCAAATACTTGACCTCCTCCTCCACAAATTGAAGTTTGGTTTTTGAAACCTTCAATCCTTTAAGCCCCAGAAAGTTCAGTAGTCGGATACTTTCTTCCCTCACATCCCTCTCACATTTTCCCGCCAACAAGAGGTCATCTACATGTTGTATCAGAGTCACCCCCAACCTAGTTTGATAGTCTTGTAAGATTTGTTCCAATGCCTGTCCAAACAAGTTTGGGGATTCCGTGAACCCCTGGGGTAACACTGTCCATCTAAGCTGCTGTCTTCTCCCTGTATCAGGGTCTTCCCATTCAAAGGCGAAATAATCCCGGATTGTTTCATCAAGGAGGCAGGCCCAGAAAGCATCCTTTAAATCCACTACACTATACCATAAGTTATCAGGTCCCAATTTACTCAAAAGAGTGTAGGGGTTTGCCACCACAGGAAACCTGGCTATGGTCCGCTTGTTTATTTCCCTTAGATCATGTACCAAATGATACGATCCGTCCGCCTTTTTAACAGGGAGTATAGGTGTATTATAGGGTGACATACAGGGTTCCAGCAGCCCCTTATTTAATAGTCTCTCTATTTCAGGTTTCAGTCCTCTCCTTCCTTCTGAGGAGATGGGGTATTGTTTAATTCTCACAGGGACTTCAGGATTCTTGATTTTTACTGTGAAAGGTGCTATTTTCAGTTGTCCAACACTCCCTGGGCTGTACCACACATCGGGATTTATCTTGTCTTCATCCTCCTGTCTAAGGGAGCAGAGTCTAATTTGTAATTTCTTTTCCACCACTTCTATTTGAATTCCTAGTTCTACAATCATGTCCCTTCCCAACAAGTTATAGTCTGATTCTGGTACTAGCAAAAAATCTCCTATTCCTATCTTTGATTCTGATTCCACTGTCACCCTTTTTATAACCCTTACTTCAAAGGGTTCTCCTTTTGCCCCTACCACGGTGGCAGTCTCTTTGGACAGGGTGCATCCTTTGGGCAAAAACTGAATAGTAGATCTTTCTGCACCCATATCGACCAGGAAGGTTATCTCCTGGTCATGGGGACCTACTTTTAATTTTATCAAGGGCTCCTTATGTTGTTCCCGGGTCCCCATTAAATAGAGCCCCTGACCCCTCTAGTCCGCCGTAAACTCCTTCTCATCTCTAATTCGAACTCGACATTCCCTCTTGAAATGCCCCTTCTTTCCACAGTAAAAACATACCTTCTGGTCCTGTCTTTCCCTTGAGTCTCCCAGACCTCTAGAGTCCCCTACAGGCCATCTTTGCATCTTTCCCTGGTCTTGTCCTCTACTTTCCCGTACCACAGCAACCATCATCCTAACCTGTCGTTTGTGACTCTCTTCCTCCCTCCGGACATATACCTTCTGAGCCTCTCTCAGCAATTCGTCCAGACCTCTATCCTGCCAGTCTTCCATCTTCTGTATCTTCTTCCTAATGTCCTCCCATGATTTTGAGACAAAGTGCACCTTCAACACTGCCTGTCCCATCTGACCATCCGGGTCCATTCCTGAATACAGTTGGAAGTTTTTCCGCAGCCTTTCTAACCATTCTGTGGGGGTCTCTTCCTTCCTTTGTCTCTCGTTAAAAGCTTTATTAATATTTTGACCCCTTGGGACTGATTCCCTAATTCCTTGGACTATAATAGTCCTTAAGTCCTGCATATGGGTTCTATGGGCCGGGTTCTGGTGGTCCCAATTTGGGTTCTGGAGGGGCCATTTTGTATCCGCCGCCGGTCCTTGGGCATGTTGGGCATCCCAAATACGCATCCCCTCCCTTCTAATCATGTTCTTTTCTTCTGCCGTGAACAAAATGTTTAAAATGGATTGTAATTCTTCCCATGTATCCATGTTTGGACCTAAAAACTGATCTACTCTTTCAGCCACTCTCAGCGGATCTTCCAACAAGTGTCCCATTTCTCTCTTAAAGTCTCTCACATCTCCCGAACTAAGGGGCACCGATATAAACCCTATCCCTGCCTGTGGTCTCCCCATAGGCATCTCTCTCAAGGGAAACAGCCCTTTCCGAGCCCTACTCCGAGTTGTAGGCCCGGTATATTCTGACTGATCCGAATCCGATTCTTCCCCCGGGGGCGCATTAGGACCCCCTCCTTGTGCCTGGGGTGGAGGCACATATGGGGGAGGGGCTATCATGGTCTCCTCATCCCGACTCCCCTTCTTCTTTTCCTTGTTTTCTTTAGATTTCTCTGTTAGTTTGAAAATAAATACTTCTGGGCGGCCTACCCATACCTTCACATAATCACTCTCCTCCAAACAAAAAGTTTTCTTCGTATTTACCCAGATGTTTAGTTTCTGCTTTATCCAATCCTCGGAGGACCCAAATACTGGCCAAAACACACCCTTGGAAATTTCCTTCCCGCCCCATATTTCTATACAATAGTGTATCATCCTAGCCTTATCCTTCCCTCCTGTGCTTGGAAAATACTACCAATTATCTAACAAAAATCCTAGGGGGCTGTCTTTCGGTATAGATGGGAGTTTGATCCCTACAGGGGGCTTACTCTTCCCCTGCCCCATTCTTCCGGAGTACTTCACTCACACCAAGAATCACTCTCTCTTCCCCTGTTTCGTGGCCCACGCTCTCGCGAGTCGATGGGAACCGCACTACTAAGGGTCCGCACTCGCTTGGGGAATCTGGCTACCAGTTCCCCTCTCATTCACACACCACGTCGCCGTACTTCGGGATCCCGACCCCGCCCGGACGGATCCCCTTTTTACTTGCGTGTCCCGCGTCTTCGTCCCGACTTTGTGCACAAAATTTAAGGGGTCAGCCGGGCCCTCCTTTCTTTTGCTCTTTGCCTCCTCTTTAGGTTCGTCGGTCGAGGTGAGAGCGGAGGCTCCCAGCCCCCTGGACCACCGAAAAAAAAAGGAAGGTGGGGCGCGCCTTCCCGCAGGCGGGAAATCCCCCTTACCCAGTCTCGATCCGAGTCAACAGCACCAAATTGTTATAAATGAGCGCAATGGGCCATATTGGGTCAAATTAAAATTTCAGGTTTATTGGTTACAGAAAACAAAGAGCAAAGATCAGCGCTGGGCAGCAGGGGAGTCTCCGCTCCGCCAACTGCCGCGCCTTTCCCCAAAGTTTATCTCTTTTTAAGTCCTTTGATTTTCGGGTGGGTACGTGCCGTTTCTACGGGGCTTCTGCGCATATCCCTCTGGTTGCCGTGGGGTCTTCCGGTCTTCCGTTATCAGTGTTGGCCTTGCAGCCCCCTTTGTTCCTCTGGAAAATGCAAGCTTAGGCATTCATTAGTCACATACTTATACCACATCCGGGCTTTGGAATTGCTATCTATCTTTGCAACGAACAAAAAGGTCACTAATCTCTTACAGCAAGGAATAGTAAAGATTATTGAAAAGTTTTTGAAATACCAAATTTTAGAAGAATGTGAATCAGAATTTAATACACCAATCTTTCCAGTAAAGAAACCAAATGGTGAGTATAGGCTGGTACAGGATTTGGGAGCAATAAATGAATTAACTAAAGATATTTACCCAGTGGTAGCTAATCCTTATACATTATTAACATCTGTGAAAGAAAAATATAAATGATTTACTGTAATTGATTTAAAAGATGCTTTTTCTGCATACCCCTTGACAAAGAAAGAAGGAAACTGTTTGCCTTCGAATGGGAAAACCCAGAAAACGGAAGGAAATCCCAGCTCACTTGGACACGACTCCCACAAGGATACAAGAACGGCCCAACACTGTTCAGAAGCCAGCTAGCTAAAGAGCTGGAGATATGGACTGAAAACGGGCAAGTACCAAGAGAACAATACCTGTTGTTACAGTACGTCAATGATATACTTATAGCTACAGAGGAAAAAGCAACCTGCATAAAGGTAACAATTGAAATTTTAAATCAGCTAGGAATGGGAGGATATAAGGTATCTAAAGAAAAGGCACAAGTTGCCCAGCAGACTGTGATTTACCTGGGATGTGAGATTTCACAAGGGCAACGAAAGCTAGGTATTAACCGTATTCAAGCTATTTGTGCTATTCCAGAACCCCAGAACCTGCATGAGCTACGAGTCTTCCTCGGGATGGCTGGATGGTGCCGCCTGTGGATCATGGACTATGGACTAACTGCAAAACCCCTGTACGAGGCCCAGAAGACACAGCCATTTACCTGGGGCAAACCACAGAAGGAAGCCTTCCTCAAACTGAAGGAAGCATTGACAACAGCTCCGGCATTAGGATTGCCTGATCTATCCAAGGATTTTCAGCTGTTCATACATGAAAGGCTGCGTCTGGCATTGGGAGTGTTGACCCAACGTCTGGGAAGCTGGAAAAGGCCGGTAGGCTACTTCTCCAAACAGCTTGACAATGTGAGTGCTGGATGGCCCCCATGCCTGCAGGCAGTTGCAGCCACTGTGATGCTGATACAAGAAGCTAGGAAACTCACGATGGGCAGACACATAGATGTCTATGTGCCACACATGGTAACCACTGTTTTAGAGCAAAAGGGAAGCCATTGGCTGTCCCCAAGCAGAATGATGAAATTCCAGGTAATTCTAACCGAGCAAGATGATGTCACACTAAAGACAACTAACCTTTTGAATCCAGCTTTGTTTTTAGGTACCACAATTGAAGAAAGCCCACTGGAACACAATTGTGTGGAAGTGATAGAATATGCCTGTTCAGTTAGAGCAGATTTGAAAGATGTCCCACTGGAACAGGTAGACTGAGAATTGTTTACAGATGGAAGCAGTTTTGTAGAGAATGGAACCAGATATGCTGGATATGCAGTAACAACAATAGGAGCAGTGGTGGAGGCAAAGGCCTTACCAGCAAATGCATCTGCCCAGAGGGCAGAACTGGTTGCTTTAACCAGGGCATTGGAACTGAGTGAAGGGAAAAAGGTAAACATTTGGACTGATTCAAAATATGCTTTTGGAGTGGTACATGTACATGGGGCACTGTGGAAAGAAAGAGGACTGCTGTCTTCTCAAGGCACACACATTAAACATCAAGATGCAGTCCTGCAGTTAATAAAAGCAGTACAAAAGCCTGAGCAAGTAGCAATCATGCATTGCAAAGCTCACCAATCAGGAAGCTCCAAAATTCATGAAGGCAATCGGAAAGCAGACTGGACAGCCCGACAAGTTGCTCGAGACGTACAAACTACAATGGCATTGATACCTTTAAAAACTAATGTATCTCAGTTTAATTTGCCTCCAGAACCAAAATATTCAATAGAAGATGAGAGATTGGGACACTCACTGAATGCACAGAAGAATTCAGAAGGGTGGTATGTGACTGCACAGGGACAAATAGTGGTACGTCCCTTGATAATGAGAGAAATTTTACAAGTTAAACATAACGAATGTCATTGGGGTGCAGAGGCATTGGTGAAATTGTTACAACGAAATTTAATTTCAGTACGGATGTTAACAATGGGAAAATCAGTAATATCAAAATGTGAAATTTGCTTAAAGAACAATCCAGTAGCTAGACAACAAGCACAATTAGGGAGAATTTGAGTAGGAGTAGAACCAGGAGACTATTGGCAAGTGGATTTTGTAGAATTACCAAGAACTCGAGGATACAAATATCTACTGGTGGGGGTTGACACATTTTCAGGATGGCCAGAAGCCCTTCCCTGTCGCACAAATCAAGCAAAAGAGACAGTCAAATGGTTACTGCAAGAAATCATTCCAAGATTTGGGGTGCGTCTAGGAATATCATCAGATAGGGGCCCACATTTTGTAGCCACAGTAGTGAAGGAGGTGAGTAGGTTGCTGGGAATAGCTTGGGATCTCCATACACCATGGAGACCCCAATCTAGTGGACAGGTAGAGAGGATGAATCAGACACTGAAGAGGCAGATTAGCAAAATATGCCAAGAAGCTAAATTGCAGTGGCCACAAGCCTTACCAATAGCACTGCTGAGGATTCTAGTAAAACCCAGGAGCGGGATGTCAGTCAGTCCCTATGAGATATTGTATGGGAAACCATATGAATCTCCTGACCCTAATCCAAATGTACATGTTACAGGGAAACAAGAAGTGTATAATTATGTTCTGTCTCTTGGAAAAGTTCTAGCACGACTTCGGAGCACCCTTGTGTGGAATAGGCCGCTGACTCTTGAAAATCCAGTTCATGATATCCACCCAGGAGATGAAGTGTACGTTAAAACCTGGAACGAAGAACCATTAAAAGAAAGGTGGAATGGACCCTATCAGGTACTGTTAACTACCTTTACAGCAGTTAAAGTAGCTGGACTGGATCCCTGGATACATTACACCAGAGTGAAGATTTCCCCTGCACCGTGGACTGCGCAAACTGTAAAACCAACAAAGCTGTAGATAAAGCAGGTCCCGTGTGAGTTCCGAGTCGGAGGACTCGGTCAGCCCCAGCACAGACGACAACGCCAGACAACGATGGCTCCATAGATATAATCAAAAATTAAGACCAATTTGTGATCAATTGGAACAAGAATTGGGATTAACTAAGGGTAAAGTTGACTGGCGTGATCCACAACTGTTTGTTGCTTTTACTGCTTTACACGAGAAATGGATTGTTAGATACAACAAGGTTACGAAGTTGAAGTGTAGATATTTCAGAGATCGATGTGAATCTCTTGTTGTTGAATGTGGAGGTTGTTATAGGACAATACACAACAGAGGTGATTTTGATTTATTAAGAGGACGTGCTGATTGTACCCATCCTCTCCTCACAGAAAGTCCATATACGGCTTTGCGAGATTGGCTTAATTATCCTGAGGCCACTCAAGCTGAATTGCATCAATTATTTGAAAATGTAGAACAGCAAGAACTTGTTTATACTGCTTATAGGCTACTTAAACTTTTACATTTAGTACGAATTTTTAATAGAACGAGGCTAGTTGCTGCTACTTATTATCAGCTGTGTAAAAAACATAATAAGCAAGGAGGGATTTATTTTAAGAGAAAGAAAAGATGAGAAAGGTGTATTTACTTTTGTGGAAAGTGGCTCTTGTTATAGTTTGGATTCCAGTACAGCCAGAGACACAAGTGATAAAAGTCCCAAACATCATTCAGGCAGAAAATGTAATGATTGGATTAATTAGAGATTTTACCAACATGCAAAACACCAGCAAAATAACTGCCTGTCTGCCAATACCAAAGGCAGCAGGAGATCCTATAAGTTGGGGAATCATAACATCAAAATTACCCGAAATTCAAAAGAATAGAACAATTGCATGCAAGCAGGTGTCAGAAATGAGACAAGTGATTAAAGATACTTGAAAACTAGTGGGAAAATGGATGAAACCTTTGAGCAAACAAGATTGCATTCAGAGTCATAGAAAAGTGGAGAAATTTAAAAAGTTGTCAACATTAGAGATATTAGATCATGACAACGCAATATGGGAATGTGTTTTGACAAAATATCAGAAAGTTAAAGAAAATGTTTCAGATACTGTTCTTGTATGGAGGTGTGAAGGACAAGAAGAGAAAAATCAGGCTGAGACTTGGGACAGTGCATGGTCAATGAGTGTGCTTCAGAAATTTCAATACATGGCAGATACCCCTTGGTGCATTAAGTGGGAAGGCTCTGAAAATAAAACAGATCCAGGCATTCTGAATGTTGCAACCAGCAGTAGAATAGAAGCAGATACAGTAAACTGGTGGTCCTGTAATAGAACCTATGACTGTACTTCTGACGATGAGGAAATAATACAGATGCCACCATTGGTAGTGGCTCTGCAAATTGGCTGTGCCTGTAGAGGAATTAAACACAAACAAGGTGAAATAAATTATAAAATAGGACAGGTGATTCAGAGGAAAATATGTAGCAGAAGTACCATTCAGAGTCCAGGCCAATTTGTATGGGCTGCAAGCGATGGTACCTGGACAACACACCTGCCTGTGGATAGAAAAGTAAGAGATATTATTTTAGGCCTCCCCACTTTATGCCCAATTTGGAAAAGGTCCCCATTCAAAGGAAATCATGAACTTCTGCAAATAAGGACTAGACGAGAAGTTCAAGAGAATGGTGAGACATGGCAAGAACCCTCCAGTGGTGTAAAATTTTGGTGGGCTCTGGAATCCTTGTTTGGTCCAATAGCAAACTATAATAGTAGAGAAATGTTGTACAAACTTACAGGCCAGGTAGAAAGATTGGCAAGAGTTACCAAAGAAGGATTTAGAGATCTAAATGTGCAATTACAAGCCACAACTAAAATGACCCTGCAAAACAGATTGGCTCTAGATGTGTTATTGTTGAAAGAACACGGAGTGTGCGGATACCTAAAAGGACAAATTGATCACTGTTGCATTCACATCCCAAATGTAACTGCAGATGTAGAACATGATATTAATCAGTTAAAACAAAGAGAGCAAGAAGCACAGAAAGAACGAAAAGATCTGACTACAAATGGGTTAGATAAAATCTTTGAAGGGCCAGGATTGAACGTGAGCTCATGGATCAAATCTATCATTGAGAATTTAACAATCCTGCTGATTGTATTTTTAGCAGTCTGGCTAATCTATGCAGTTTTGAAGGGAGAAATAAAGAAAAGAGTATCCTGGAACCAGAAGATAATCAAGGCACTGACACGAGACAGAGATCCACATCCGCATTTGTCATCTCCAGACCCTCTGGTCTCCAGCAACGCTTATGACAACAATGGATTTGAAGATGAACACCAAGTATAAATTCAAAAACAAAAGACTGTATATAGTGAAAGCATTACACTTATTGTAGTAAAGTGAAATACTTTCAAAGGGGGGAAATGTTAGTATAGGGTTAAATGCTTTAAAAATCATGTAGAAGTAGGCCACAAGAATGCTTGGTATTAGGGATGGGTTAAAGGCTTACGGGAATGGGTACTAGGGGATTTCCAAAATATCCACCCCTGATGGGAACTGGTACTTGGGGTCTCCAAGACACCCACCCAGAGATAAGATTTGTACATGATGGTACAAGGGTGGTACAAGGATGGGCTAACTCTCATGAATCAATATGATAAGGTTGTTATAGCGATTACTGATGTAACAGAGTTGTATAACTGCTATAGCTGAAATTGTATAAGTATGTGCACCTTGGACAAAGATGACGGAGCTAGATTTGGGTTGCAATACCCCTAGCTCCCGCGTGCTTCATTAAAAGCACCTACATATAATCAATCCATGATTATGTGTGTTCCTGAACGCTAACAGCAGCATAGGGGAATATGAATCTGGGTTACTAAAGAGTGGAAACACATCACTGCCTGGGTAGAGAAACTATCTGTGAAAGTCTGCCATGTAGATGCCCATGTCCCCAAGAGTAGGGCTAATGAGGAGCAACAAAATATCAACCTGGTAGATCAGGCTGCAGAGATAGAGGTGTGTCACTCGAGCTAGGAGCAGTGAGAAACAATGACACAGAATTTTCTTCAGAAGGCAATAGTAGTGAACCTTTATTGAAGCACACATACACTTTTATAGTGTGTTTCACAGTCTAGAAATGGATTGGTCAACCAAGAACACAGTGAGCTTATTGGTGCAGGAAGGCCAACACCCTTTGGCAAACATCTTAGCATAAGCATCATGTATTTCATGCTGTGGCATTTGAACAAACACCAGGTGCTAAGTTTGTTTAAATTCTTTTCTCATGCTTTTCCTAAGGCCAGCCTGGGAAAGCTCCAGCTGCTTCTCCCTGATCCTGTCTGCATCCGCAAAGGTGTCAAAGATAGATTGGCAACACAAGGAAGAGTTGTTTCTAGCTCAATGTGCCCATGATGCCACTTATAACTGGGCGTGAGATTGAGGGGTGGATTTAGCCGTGGACAGTATTTCGCAGGTTGTTCATGACTGTGAGACGTGTGCTGCGATCAAGCAGTCCAAGTGGGTGAAGCCCCTATGGTATGGTGGGCAGTAGTCCAAATATAAGTATGGGGAGGCCTGGAAAATTGACTACATCACACTGCCACAGACATGCCAAGGCAAGCACTACGTGCTCACAATGGTAGGAGTCACCACAGGATGGTTCGAGACTTACCCTGTGCCTCTCGCTACTGCCCTAGACACCATCCTAGGCCTTGAAAAGCAAGCCCTATGGAGGCATGAGAGGATCCCTGAGAGGACTGAGTCAGTCAACATGACTCATTTCAAGAACAGCCTTATCAACACCTTGGCTAGAAGATGAGACACTGAATGGGTGTACCATATCCCTACCATGCACCAGCTACAGGCAAAGTGGAGAGGTACAATGGACTGTTAAAAACCACCTTGAAAGCATTGGGTGGGGAATCTTTCAAAAATTGGAAGCAGCATCTAGCAAAGGCCACATGGTTAGTAAGCATCTCATGTTCCACCAATTGAGCAGGCCCTGCCCAATCTGAGCCCCTGCATACAGTAGACGGAGACAAAGTCCCAGTGGTATATGTCAGAGGTTTGTTAGGAAAGGCTGTTTGGATTAATTCTGCCTCAAGTACAGACAAACCCACCTGTGGGGTTGTCTTTGCTTAGACACCAGGTTGCACTTGGTGGATAATTCAGAGAGATGGAACAACATGATGTGTACCTCAGGGAAATCTGATTGTTGGGTGAGAACCATGTGTAAATATCACCGTTTGCTGAGTGTCACTGCCAGTACCTGTGTATAGTTGGATACTGTATATACATGTGTATATATATATATGTATGTATGTATAAATGTATGTGTTTGTACAGTTAGAATATATATAAGCTTTTGCAATAAGCTGATGATATAGGGATAAGGGGTGGAATGTCCTGGGGTGACTTTATGACGCTGAATTGTATCCCCATTCGTCTGTGTGTTAGTTGGACCAGCCCCACGGGAGTGAACTGCCTGGCTTTGAAATTGGCAATTATTGGACTAATGAGAAGGCATTTTGTCTCTGTGAATATTACATTTGAAGACGAAACAAAGCCCGGGAAGGCTCTTTCTCTTCCGGTCTGAGTACAGGTAACAGGCCCGGCCCTGTCCCTCCAGCATGGCCAGGACAGGCCAGACAGGCTCTGCTGCAGAGCCAGGACCCTCCCCAGGAGGCCACCTAGCCCAGTCCTGGCAGGACCAGGCTAGGCCCAGTCCGCTGGCCCATGTGGCCGGGCGGGAGAGGGCTGGGCCGAGTCCCAGCAGCTCCCAGACTGAGGGAGGAAAGGACATCAGCCATCCTAATGTGACAGAAGAAACTTCTTTGTGCATCAGCAAATGGCCTAGGGACTATCCTGGAGCCATTGACACCTTTCAGCTGAGACCAGGGGGTGGCTCTGCAAGCCCCGAGTGTAGGTATTAACACTTTCTTGACCAGATAAAACTTCCAAACCATGAATCCTACTTGAATAAGAGAAAGAAGAGACTGAATGAGATGTAGAGAAACATGAGACCTAATGTCAGGAGAGACAGAGAAGAATCATAGGTTGGAAGGAAGATTGAAAAAGTTGCCTAGTTTCAGGCTGGACTGCTCTTCTAAAGCCATAGAAAATGGACTAAATACCCTGTAACTTATGAAATGGTTTCAGGGGGATGCAAAGTTCTTGTCATAACTGTGAGTTGATGTAATTGTGATCTAATGGAGAAATTTGAACAGAGGAAGACTGTCCTGGTTTAGGGCAAGTTTGGGGAGAAACTTCCAAAGGGGCCCCTTCAAAGAGCAGACTCCCATGGACCCCCCCCCCCCCCCCCCACACCCCCCCCCCCCCCCCCGGTTCGGGAAGGATTCCTCGGAGAGAAGTGGAAAGAAACCTGTTTATTTACCAGACAGAGCACCCCTCAACACACAAGATGAACAATCACCGTTCTGAAGGGATAACAAATTCAGACAGTCTCTCTTTGGGGAGTGGTCGCTCTGTTGTTGGTCTCTCCGGCGCTGTGCAGGCTGCTGCAGGACACAGAGTGCAGACTCTCGGTGTTTCCCAGGTCCCAGTCCAGAGCAGGCTTGAATAATTCCATGAAGGAGAGAGGAAAAGGAAAGCAGTCCAGAAGAATCTTGGACTGTCTAGTTAAACTAACTAAAGAGCTAAGCAGGAGTAAAAGCAAGCAAGCAAGCAAGCAAGCAAGCAAGCAGCAGCAAAAGCAGCAGCAAAAGCAGCAGTGTATGTCTGTGTCCCTCCGACTATTATCCGCACGCTGATAACAAAACCAAAACAAAACTTCCCCGAGCCAGTCCTGAAGAACATCTCCTGCCCAAACAGAACAGACGATTGGGGATACAAACCTCACAACATCACCCCAGGACATTCCACCCCTTATCTCCATATCGTCAACATAATAACAACATCATGCATTATATTAGAAACTTACATCTATTCCCCTCAAAAACTGCAGGCAATCCCCACACCTCCACTGCATCCTGGCCCCATACTACAGAGCTGCAGGATTCCCCACTTCATTTTACTCACTCAAAACACCATCTTTCACTTGCTCAGACCTTTAACACTTACATGTCATTCTCGTCCCAAAATCAGATCCCCCTGAGGTACACATCGTGTTGTTCCATCTCTCTGCATAATCCACCATGTACAACCCGGTCCCTGAGCAAAGACAACCACACGAATGGGTTTGTCTGCACTCAAGGCAGAATTGATCCACACAGTCTTTCCTAACAAACCTCTGACATGTACCACTGGGACTTTATCTCCATCTATTATATTCAGGGACTCAGACTGGGCAGGACCTGCTCGGTTGGTGGAATGCCGAGTGTTAACTAGCCAGGTGGCCTTTGCTAAATGCAGCTCTCAATTCTTAAAAGATCCCCCACCTAAGGCTTTCAACTGGGTTTTTAACAGTCCATTGTACCTCTCCAATTTGCCTGCAGCTGGTGCATGGTAGGGGATATGGTACACCCACTCGATGCCATGTTCTCTAGCCAAGGTGTTGATAAGGCTGTTTTTGAAATGAGTCCCATTGTCTGACCCAATCCTCTCAGGGGTGCCATGCCTCCACAGGACCTGCTTTTCCAGGCCCAGGATGGTGTTCCGGGCAGTAGCATGAGGCACAGGGTAGGTCTCTAACCATCCAGTGGTGGCCTCCACCATGGTCAGTACGTAGCGCTTGCCTTGGCGGGTTTGGGGCAGTGTGATGTAATCAGTCTGCCAGGCCTCCCCATACTTGTACTTGGACCACCGCCTATCATACCAGAGGAGCTTCAGCCTCTTGGCCTGTTTGATGGCAGCACACATCTCACAGTCGTGGATAACCTGAGAAATACTGTCCATGGTTAGATCCACCCCTCGGTCTCGTGCCCACTTATAGGTGGCATCCCTACCCTGATGGCCTGAGACATCATGGGCCCATTGAGCTAGGAACAACTCTCCCTTGTGTTCCCAATCTAAGTCTATTTTTGATACTTCTATCTTTGCGGCATGATCTACTTGCTTATTGTTTTGGTGCTCCTCACTAGCTCTACTTTTGGGGACATGAGCATCTACATGGCGGACTTTCACGGGCAACCTCTCTACCCTGGTAGCGATGTCTTTCCACTCTTCAGCAGCCCAGACTGGTTTTCCCCTACGCTGCCAGTTGGCCTCTTTCCACCTCTCCAGCCATCCCCACAAAGCATTGGCTACCATCCATGAATTGGTGTAGAGGTAGAGCTTTGGCCACCTCTGTCTCTCAGCAATGTCCAGAGCCAGTTGAACGGCCTTGAGTTCTGCAAGTTGGCTTGATCCCCTTTCTCCTTCAGTAGCCTCTGCTACCTGTCGTGTGGGGCTCCACACGGCTGATTTCCACTTCCGGGTCGTCCCTACGATGCGACAGGAACCATCAGTGAAAAGAGCGTAGCATTTTTCTTCTGCTGGTAGTTGGTTATATGGTGGAGCTTCTTCAGCATGTGTCACTGGTTCTTGTTCTTCATCTGTGACACTAAAAGTTTCACCTTCGGGCCAGTTTGTAATTATCTCTAAAATCCCAGGGCGATTTGGGTTTCCAATACAGGCACGCTGAGTGATGAGAGCAATCCACTTGCTCCATGGAGCACTGGTGGAATAGTGGGTGGAAGGAACCTTTCCTTTGAACATCCACCCAAGCACTGGTAGTCGGGGTGCCAGGAGGAGTTGTGTTTCTGTCCCAATCACTTCTGAGGCAGCTTGGACTCCTTCATAGGCAGCCAAGATCTCCTTCTCTGTTGGAGTATAGTTGGCTTCTGACCCTCTGTAGTTTTGACTCCAAAATCCAAGTGGTCGACCCCGAGTCTCCCCAGGCATCTTCTGCCAAAGGCTCCAGGACAGACCATGGCTCCCGCCTGCAGAGTAAAGCACATTCCTCACCTCTGGTCCCGTCCTGACTGGGCCAAGGGCTACTGCATGAGCGATCTCCTGCTTGATTTGGGAGAAGGTTTGTTGCTGTTCAGGGCCCCAGTGGAAATCATTCCTTTTACGGGTGACCAGGTAGAAAGAGCTTACGATCTAACTGTACTCTGGAATGTGCATTCCCCAAAAACCTATGGCGCCTAGGAAAGCTTGTGTCTCCTTCTTATTGGTTGGTGGAGACGTCACAGTGATCTTATTGATGACATCCGTTGGAATCTGACGCCATCCATCTTGCCACTTCACTCCTAGAAACTGAATCTCACGAGCTGGCTCTTTAACTTTGCTCTTCTTAATGGCAAAACCAGCTTCCAGGAGGATTTGGATGATTTTCTCTCCTTTCCCGAACACTTCTGCAGCTGTGTTCCCACACACAATGATGTCATCAATGTACTGTAGATGTTCTGGAGCCTCACCCTTTTCCAGTGCAGCCTGGATCAGTCCATGGCAGATGGTGGGACTGTGCTTCCACCCCTGGGGCAGTCGGTTCCAGGTGTACTGCACTCCCCTCCACATGAAGGCAAACTGAGGCCTGCATTCTACTGCCAAAGGAATGCAGAAAAACGCATTGGCAATGTCAATGGTGGCATACCACTTCGCTGTCTTGGACTCCAGCTCATACTGGAGCTCAAATACGTCTGGCACGGCAGCACTCAGTGGTGGAGTCACTTCATTCAATGCACGGTAGTCTACTGTCAATCTCCATTCTCCTTCAGATTTACGCACAGGCCAAATTGGGCTGTTAAAGGGTGAGTGGGTTTTGCTTACCACCCCTTGGCTCTCCAGTTCTCGGATCATCTTATGGATGGGAACCACAGCATCTCTGGTTGTTCTGTACTGTCGGCGGTGCACTATCGAAGTGGCAATTGGTACTTGCTGCTCTTCTCCCCTCAGAAGTCCCACAGTAGATGGGTTCTCGGACAGTCCAGGCAAGGTGTTCAATTGCTGGATGCCCTCAGTCACTACAGCTGCTATTCCAAACGCCCACCGGAGTCCTTTTGGGTCTTTGAAATACCCGCTTTGGAGGTAATCTATGCCCAAAATACATGGGGCTTCTGGGCCAGTCACAATCGAATGTTTCTTCCAGTCATTCCCTGTTAGGCTCACATCAGCTTCCACCAAAGTAAAATCTTGTGAGCCCCCGGTCACACCAACAACGGAAACAGATTCTGTCCCCACATGTCTTGATGGGATCAACGTACACTGCGCACCAGTATCCACAAAAGCTTTATATTTTCGAGGTTCAGATGTGCCAGGCCAACGAACCCACACCGTCCAAAAAACACGGTTTTCCCTAACCTCTACCTGGCTAGAGGCAGGGCCCCTCTAAGCTTGGTTATCCTTTTTCCCTTGGGCATATGTCTTGGAGGTTCCTTCAAGAGGGTCGGACATGGCATCATCATCATCATACTTGGCAGTTCGGCTACGGGCAACTGCAGCTGATTTCCTTTTGGTGGAACTTCCTCTCTGAGCTTTGCTTTCCTTCAATTCATGCACCCGTTGTGCCAGAGCAGCAGTAGATTTTCCATCCCATCTCCTCATGTTCTCTCCGCAGTCACGCAGGAAGAAGCACAGCTCAGCTTGTGGGGTGTACCTTCTCTCTCCATCTGGGGAGCGTCAGCGTTGGGTACCAGAACCTCTGATGTGTACTGCCGAGATTTGGAGAAGGTCCTCTTTAATCTCCTCTCTGAGTTTCTGATGATTCTCCTCTATTTTGTCCTCTAGTTTTTGCAGACATGTTTCCACCGCTGCAATTCTGGCATGTGTTGGGCCATATACAGCATCTGCATATGCTCGGAGCTTTTTTGCCATATCCAGCACAGTCTCATCCCTGTCATCTCGCTTCATTATGGCTAAAGCAGAAGCATACTCGTGTGGCCCAAATCGGACAAGTTTTTGCCACATGACAGATGTACATGGTACCAAGTCTGGATTCCTAGTGGTTATGTCATCAGAGAAGATAATCTCAGCCACTGCCATTTCTCTCAGGCGTTGGATCCCTTGTTCTATGGTCTTCCACTGGGTTTGCTGCACATAAAGATCATCTGCACACAGAGATCTTTGTGCTACACTTTCCAGGACCCGTGCCCAGAGGCTGTGAGGGTTAACCCCCCTCATCATTCCTTGGTCGATGACAGGATCATGTGACAGGGATCCTAAATGCCGTGCTTCAGTGCCATCCAGGATTGTAGCCTCACCTGCAGCATCCCAAAGACGGACTAACCAACTAATTATGGATTCATTAGATTGTCAGGTGTAATCCTTCCTTAGGCTACGAAGGTCGTTCAGGGAAAAGGACTCAATATTGGCTTCTGATCTTGTGCCTGTTGCTTTGACTGATGGTTTTCTGTCAGGATGTGTTGAGGGTCCTTCTCCGCTATCATCATCATCATCATCATCCACTGGTCGATCGGTTTTGTCTGTGCACTTTCCACATCTCGTGCTAGTAGCAACGGCCATTGGTTGAGGCTTACTGGCATGTTTAGCTACTGGCTTCATAACTGAGGGGTTGGCTGCAGCCTGAGTGACTGAGATAGCTGTTGATTTATCTCCCTGCCCCCCTGCCTCTGTCTGCTTCCCTACAGTATCTAGCAGTGTGCGATAAGCATATGCCAGGGCCCAGCTTACTGCAATGATTTTTTCCTCCTTAGGGTCATCATGGTACTTCTCTTTCAGGTATTTCCCCACCTCAGCTGGGTTCTGAATTTGTTCATGTGGAAAGTCCCAGACTATAGGGTCAGAGAATTCCTTCAGGATTTGGCCCATATCCTCCCATTTCCCACACCACTCAGGATTTTCCACACCTGGGTTTACTCCTGGGTTAGGGGTCTCATCAGCTCCTCTAGCAATCTCAGCCCTCATTTTAGAGAAGCTGCAGACTGTATAGAAAAAGCTTACCAGATTAAATACCCGGAAGATAGTCTCTTTAACACTCAGGGGAAACTGAACATTCTCCCATAGGAATGTAACAGATTCAGAGAAGAAGGAAAGCAAAGGCTGAAAAGCCTCATCCCTTGCTCCTCCTCCTCTAACAAACTGCGTGCATAACCATAGCCATGAACCATTCATACCTGAAACAGACCCCAACACCTTTATAAACTTCCTACATATCATTGCCGCCAAACCCAGCAGGATAGCTATTCTAGTCACTGCTCCTCTGCTGTAAAAGCTACGTATGAGGGACAGTATTAGAGCTATTTCTAGATGAGAAAATAAACCTAAGGACCATAGAGGTATTATAATCTCAAAAAACCCTAGGGACCAGAAATACATGCAAGCTTTCACCCCAAGAGATATTATCAGTTCAAAACCCATGACTATTAAATGCTTTATACTAATACAGAGAAATGCCAATTGAAATTCAATCAGAACAGGTTTTTTTCCACTCTCTCGAGCCCCACAGGTTGGGCGCCAATTCTTGTCCTGGTATAGGGCAAGTTTGGGGAGAAACTTCCAAACGGGCCCCTTCAAAGAGCAGACTCCCACGGCCCCTCCCCACCCCCCACGCCCCCCGGTTCGGGAAGGATTCTTCAGAGAGAAGTGGAAAGAAACCTGTTTATTTAACAGACAGAGCACCCCCTCCCCCCAACACACAAGATGAACAATCACCGTTCTTAAGGGATAACAAATTCAGACAGTCTTTCTTTGGGGAGTGGTCGCTCTGTTGGTCTCTCCAGCGCTGGGCAGGCTGCTGCAGGACACAGAGTGCAGACTCTCGGTGTTTCCCAGGTCCCAGTCCAGAGCAGGCTTGAATAATTCCATGAAGGAGAGAGGAAAAGGAAAGCAGTCCAGAAGAATCTTGGACTGTCTAGTTAAACTAACTAAAGAGCTAAGCAGGAGTAAAAGCAAGCAAGCAGCAGCAAAAGCAGCGGCAAAAGCAGCAGTGTATGCCTGTGTCCCTCCGACTATTATCCGCACACTGATAACAAAACCAAAACAAAACTTCCCCGAGCCAGTCTTGAAGAACATCTCCTGCCCAAACAGAACAGACGATTGGGGATACAAACCTAACAACATCACCCCAGGACAAAGACGAAGAGAGAGAGTGAGAGATGATGCCCTCAGCCCAGTGAGGGAAGATGACCTCTGTTTCTTGAGATGAAGATGAGATAGATGAAGAGAGCTTTTGTTTTATACTTGAAAAAGCATTTTTAAACTGTACCCTAGTAATCTGATATGGCCCATGAGTGGCTGTGGAAGACTGTCTCATGGGAGGGGCTTCACAATGGCAGATTTTCTTCCCCTGGGCAGGCCATTTTTTGAAACGAATAAAAGGGCCAGGAGACCTTCTGCTCCCTTTTTAAGCCTTTATTAGATCAGCCTGGGTGGGGGCTCGAAGGATCGTCCTCACTGCCACTGCTCCCTGTGGACAACAAAGAGGAGGAGGCGCAGGCAGCTTTTCCCGAAGGCAGACCTGGGGGCTCCAACCTCCCAGGAGTCCTTTAGGAGATTTCCCAGAGTTTGGCTTGTCGAGGTCTAAGGGGTGACTCTGAGCGAGTTCTGTTTTGGTTATAGCAAGATGACCAAATGGCTCCACAGATAGCCTGTTGTACTGCCCAGTCTTTCAGCATGGTTTTGTAAAATATTTGTGCATCGGCTTTCAAGCTTCAGGGATCTGCATATGGTGGTCTCAGTTCCGGTAGTCGCCTAGATTCATGGGAGTTCACATGGTTTGCATACCGGGTGGAGCCATTAGATCTCATATGTAGAGGAGCAGTGGAGGCGGGACCCGATGGAAACAGGAACCAGGAACAGGATACAATGACTTGGGAGAGGGGATACAGGAACACGAAACAAGATACAGCAACTTAGGGTAAAGGTACAGTGAGGGTACAAGATAAGTGATTGTTTTTTATTGATTAACATTATTTAATAGTCATACTAACTATTAACACAACAAAACATTAACTATGCTGTTGGGACCTTTACAGGGGCCATAAGCCTCCAGCCGGTGTACAAGAGAATCCCGTAATGTGTCTTTGATCATAAATTGTGTGAGACAGAAGGAACAGAAGCTAGACAAAGGAATGTTAAACATAGCAGCCCGAGTTAGGAGGTTACCAGCAGAGAATCACAAGAAAGATAAACAAGACCATAAAAAAGTTCTGCTGGCAGCACGGGAGGGATGAAGCTGAACACCTGGAAGTTTGACCATGAACAGATACATTTTTAGCCTTTGGCACAAACTATGCTGATTGAATCTTGCACGTACAAAAAACATATATAAGGTTTTTCACTTGCTTAATAAACTGGAATCAGTTCCACATCATATTGGTGTGCTGTCTGTCTCCTTCTCCGACAGGGACCTCAATATTTTGGTGACCCCAACGTGACGAAGGGGACAACAGAGTGATGAAGAGTGTCTGCTGAGGTTCGGAGACTGAAGTGATCCCACTGCGGTTGCGACCGGGCTTTCATGAGAGACGTGGTTCCGTGCAGAAGAAGGCACGGGGAAGTCTGCAGTAGACTCGAGTGGCCACGATTCGACCGGTGAGTTAGCAGCCTTGAGCTGGAAATTGTGGGATGGGCAATGCTGTATCAGCCGTGGAGATGGCTGCGATAGATGCCTTGCTCCGATTAAGTCAAAAGGCTGGGAGGCCAGTCGATTGAACATTATTGACTGATCTTTTGTTCTGGGCTACCCGTCATGGGTTATTAACTGATGCAGCTCAGATTTTTAAACCTGAAACATGGAAGAAAATTGGTCTTGAATTGTGGGAAGCTGTGCAAAGTGGGTCTAAAGAAGCAAAGAAATTAGCTGCTACTTATCATCAGATCAGAATGTTAATAGAACAAATGGAAGCAGAGGCTGAGTTAGAAGTGGCAGTGAAAGAGGTGTTTATTGCGGCAGAGGAAAAACTTTGTACTGAAACAACCGATAAATCAGTCAAAGACATGAGTACTTAGCCGCTTGAGCCGCTTGAAACTATCCCCCCTCTCCAGGAAGGTCATATTGCCGCTCCCGCACAAAAAGGTCCTTATGATAATTTAATACCACCGTGGGATGGCGTACCGGCCACTAACCCCACTTCGTCTGCCGTACCTTCTGCACCCCCTGCGCCTATGGAAGTGGACCCTGCAAAAGTTCCATTACCTCCTGATAGTAGTTCAAATAATCCAAACTTGCGGCAACTACTATCTCAACAAGCAGGAATTATGTCACAATTGTTACAAGAGATGCAAAGACTTGACAAAAGTGCCAGAGCAGCAGACGTCAAAATAGCATATAAAAAAGCACATGATGTAATTGTGTCAGGGCTGAAACATATAGAAGATCAATTGCCTAGCTCTACCGTGTGAGGGCCCAGCACAAATTCAAACACACCCTGTTTTAAATCCTACTAAGCGAAGACTTTTGCTAGACTATGTCTGTGACAAGGAATGGACAATTGAAGAAGCAAATAACTATCTGTGCTCGAAATTCAGTAGCACAGCGAGAATAACACCAGAAGAAAGGCAGTCAATACAAAAGTGGTGGCTTGAGCATCCACCCTCTTTAAATCAATTGAAACAAGATACAAGAACTCTCAGTGAAAAACTCGTTGAGTGGGTAAATTGGGCGAAAGAGCCCAAAGCCGCTGCCTTGTCCCCCAGATCAAAGGAAGTGTCCCTGCCAAGTAATCCTAGTTTTGATATAGCTAAGTGATAGAAAGAGATTGTCACCAATGCTGAACTGACCGGCGACTTTCAGTTTGTAGCTGCTGCCACAGTTGTAACCCCTGTGGGAGAAGAATGAAAACCGCTTGACTGGGGAATGGTTTCTCGCCTGCAGAAGGCGGTTATGGACTATGGGATTGACAATAGCTTAGTTCGCAGACAAGTAGAGGCAATTATAAAATATCAGCAAGTTGTGTTGGCAGACATTAAGAGCCTTTTCGAATTGTTTTTGGGTCCCACTAGTTTTATGCTTTTTTTGACAAAATGGAGAGAGCGGCTTGAAGCCCGACAACTTGATAATATACATTTGCCTGATGGGGATCCCCTTCAATTTGCTAATTTAGATTTGCTAATGGGGACGGGTGAATTTCGTGACCCCCGTTGACAAGCTGCGTTTAGTCCACACATTTTAGCGCAGTCGAAAGCCACAGCCCTTGAAGCCTTTGCCTCTTACCCCAAGTTGGAAAACCTCAACAACCCTATTTACATATCTTACAAAAAGCTAATGAACCATTTCTCAGCTTTGTAGATCGAGTAAAAGAGAGGCTTGAAGCAGCCCCGGATATCCCACAAGACATGAAAGACACATTAGTTAAAAAAATAGCGATGCAAAATGCTAATCCAAATTGCAAAAAACTCATTGCCTCTCTGCCTGCGGGAGCATCATTAACGCAAATAATTGAGCAATGCTCACGAGCACCTTTAGAAGAGGAAAAAGAAAAGGCTCAAATTCACACTGCTGCCTTGGCTGCAGCCTTACAGAAAGTTACTGTTCAAGGCAAGGGAGACAAGGGCCCAAAGTGTTTTCAATGTAGGCAAACGGGCCATATAAAGAAAGATTGTCCGGGCAAAAATAAAACAAATGAAGAGACGCCTTCTTTCGCTGGTACTTGTCACCGCTGTAACAAATTTAGCCATTGATCCAATGAGTGTTGCTCAAAATTTAAAAAGGATGGTACTCCTCTATCTAGTCCGGGAAACGGGATGAGCTGCGAGGGGGGCGCGGTGAGACAAAACCCTCCACAGGTGATGGCTGCCTCGCCCGACTTTCTTTAGCAACCAGAGGCAGCGCAGGAGTCGATCTGGCTCTGGCAGAATCAGTCACTCTCGTAGATAATAAAGTGCATGTCGTGCGCTCGACAGAATCAGGACCTTTAGGTTTCGGGTTATCAGCTTTGTTGATTGGTCGTTCTTCCATGTCAAAAGTTGGTCTGTTTGTTTTGCCAGGACTTATCAATGCTGATTACACAGGTGTTATAATAGTAATGGTCTCTACTTTTCAACCACCAGTTACAGTACCTAAAAGGCAGTCGTATTGCTCAGCTAATTCCGTTTCAAGCCCAGGTTCCACAGCCGAACCAGCAAGCTGACAGAGGCACCAGAGCGTTTGGTAGCAGCAGTCCAGCGGTTATGTTTGCAGAAGTCATCAGTGGAAATCGCCCTACACATACAGTAACCATCACTCATGTCAATTCTGTTAACTTAGCCACCAAACAAATTGTTGCTACTATGACGATTGATACAGGCTCGGATGTTACCATAATACCTCGTCAATCGTGGCCCGCTGCCTGGCCTCTTAAAAAGACTGTCTAATATAGTGGGTGTTTCCGGAGCTGCAGAGACATCGGAAAGTGTTAGCTTTGTCAGAATTGAGGACAATGAACAAAATACTGCTTTTGTTCGACCATACGTGATGAATACGCCATTATGGATACTTGGCAGAGATGCCTTATCCCAATGGCATTTAACCCTGACTACAGGGGGTTTCATTAGCGGCCATTGCGCAAAAATCTGTGCCCACCGTGAAATTAACCTGGAAGTCACAAGATCCTATCTGGGTGGCACAATGGCCGCTTTCAGATGAAAAGGTGGGTCATTTAAGTGTACTTGTGAAAGAACAGCTTCAGCTCAAGCACATTCGACCTTCCACCAGCCCATGGAACGCACCTGTTTTTGTAATCCAGAAAAATCTGGAAAATGGCGATTGTTACATGACTTACGTGCAGTTAATGCTCAAATGGAATCTATGGGGGCATTACAACCTGGGGTCCCTTCTCCTACTCCATTGCCTTGTAATTGGTCTTTGTTTGTGATTGATCTTAAAGAT
The DNA here is from genome assembly GCA_018697195.1 of Certhia americana. Classification (NCBI taxonomy): domain Eukaryota; kingdom Metazoa; phylum Chordata; class Aves; order Passeriformes; family Certhiidae; genus Certhia; species Certhia americana. Next base: position 389,741 of record JAGMWU010000050.1, read on the forward strand.
TGTTTTTTCAGTATACCCCTTCATGAAGATGACTGGAAACAGTTTGCATTCAGTGTTCCAGAAATCAACAATGGTACACCCTTAAAACGCTACGAATGGACAGAACTGCCACAAGGCATGAAAAACAGTCCAACCATTTGTCAGTGGTTTGTGGCACAAGCACTGGCAAAGTGGAGGAAGCTGTATCCTGACAAATTAACGTATCACTATATGGATGACACTTTAATAGCTACTCCTCAACCACTTTCTTTGCAAGATGAGGAGTTGCTCATCTCTGAACTAGCCAGATGGGGGCTCTCGATAGCTCCAGAAAAGATTCAGAGATGTGAGCCATGGTCATATCTGGGCATGCAAGTGTGCATGACACGAATTCAGCCAAATCATATTTCTATTCAGCATGCAGTTAACACTGCACATGATGTTCAAAAATTAGTCGGGGATATCCAATGGTTATGAAATTGGGCGGGCATATCTAATTCTGATTTACAACCCTTGTTTGAGTTACTCGCAGGATCTTCAGACCCCCTCGAAAAGCGAACATTGACTCAATCAGCTATTGAGTCTCTGCAGATAATTGAGAATAAGATAAAGCATGCTCAAGCGTACAGATATCAACCAGAATTGCCCTTGTACATATTACTGAAAAACCAATCAGATGAGATCATGGCAGTGATAGGTCAGGTAAACGATGCAAAACAATTTTTTTCTGTTAGAATGGGTTTTTACAGATTTCCGCCCTAAAGTAACAATTTTAGACAGGGCCGAAGGAGTTAGTCATTTGTTATTGAAGGCACGACGACGTGTGCATCATGTGTTTGGAAAAGAAGCTGACAAGATCATTCTCCCTTACAATTCCTTAGATGTATTAACAGAATGGAAACAGGAATCTATATCCTTTGCAACGGCTGTTCATGATGTTCCTTTAGATAACCATAATCCTTCACATCCATTTTTCTCCACTCAAATTAATCTGGCTCCAAAATGAATAATCTCGCGTATGCCTCTTGCTAATGCTGTTTGTGTCTTTACTGACGCCAGTAGTAAAACGAGCAAATTTGGGTATGCTACTCAGAGCAATGGAGAATGAGTAACAAAAATTGAGCAAGAAATTGGCCTTTCTGTACAAGTTTTAGAACTAAAAGCTGTTTTGTTGGCCTTGAGTGATTTTTTGAATAGTCCGTTGAATTTGATTATTGATTCACAGTATGTTGCCTCCCTTACAGAAAGGATTGAATCCGCCTTTTTAGGGCACTTTACAAATCCTGTTTTATTGACTTGTGTTACAAAGTTACATTATTTGATAAACTCACGTCAGGAAAAACTGTTTGTGATGGCGATTCAGAGCCATTGTCAATATCCAGGTTTGTACACGCAAGGCAATGCCTTTATCGATACTGCTGTGTCTGCGGCAGCTGTACAGCAGACAGTATCCCCTCATCAGCAAGCTGTACAATCACATGCCTTTTTTCACCAGTCTGCTAGGGCGCTGCAGCGTGAATTTCAATTATCCCGTGATGCTGCTAGAGCTATTATTGCTGCTTGCCCTGATTGTGCTCAAGTTCCTAATTTGCAAAGCATGGGTGCTAATCCCAGAGGGTTAAAGACTCGTCAAATATACCAAACAGATATTACGCTTTTTGCGAGTTTTGGAAGACTTAAGCACATCCATGTGACCGTAGATACCTTTAGCAAAGCAGTTTGGGCCACTGCCCTTCCTAACGCGACTGCGCGTAGTGCTCGTAAGCACTGGTTGGAGTGTTTTGCAGTTTTAGGCATTCCAGAAGAGATTAAAACTGACAATGGTGCTGCGTACACCAGCAACTTAATCAAGGAATTCTTCCTTATGTAGAATGTCAAACACACACTTAGTGTCCCTTACAATAGTACTGGCCAGGCTATTGTTGAACAATGGCATCAAGATGTCAAACGTCTTTTAACTGTTTTGAAAAAAGAGGGGGAGCTCTCCCCTACTGAAGTGCTTCATAAAGCTTTTCTGGTTCTTAAGTAGAAAAATCCTGTCGGATCAGCAACGATTGGACAGCCCTCTAGAGACATGTTACCCATTCTTTCCCATTTTTCTGCCCCTTCCACAGGCTTGATGGATGTCCATGTAAATGTGTAAACCTGGGACCCCTCCACTAATAAGTGAACGGGACCACATAGGTTGTTGACTTGGGGACGGGGCTATGCTTGTATTTCCACAGGACTTTCATCTCAGTGGATTCCAGCAAAGTGGGTTAAGCCCTGGATCGAATCAGTGAAGCAGAACAGCAATGCCGAAGGCAGTGGAGACGGCGTTTGAATCCTGTGACACAACGTCTTGAGGACTTGTTCACCTTACCTTATACAGCTTTTGTGTTTTCTATTTTTGAATATTATAATCAAATATAAGGTAGACTGAGAGTAATTCTCAGACCCGACTGTGAGTGTTCGGGTGGGGTAATATCTTATGTGTGTTGTAGTGGGTGTTTATCTAACTCCTTTTTTGTAGCTATAGCGAGTGATTTATTTACGGGGTGTGACCGCTTTGCTTTTTATATAAAAATAGCTAAGCATACAGTTATTGTTGACTCTAAGTATCATGCATTGTGCCCCTATCATGATGAAGATTGTGGTCCTTGTACTTCTAGGCTGTTTGATGCCAATGATGAAAGGACAAGGAATTAAAATGAGGTCTAATTTTTGAGTAACTTGGGCAAACCGAACTAATACTCCCTCCTTTTGCTTGCATTCAACTGCTGCGACTGATCCGTTTCGTACCTGTCTAGTTGGAACCCCTGGCTATGATAGCCATGCCTTTGCAGGTTGGGCCAAATTGAATTGTTCACATGCTAAAAATACAAGCCACTGTACCGCTATCTTACTGTCCATGTTAAGTAAATCTCTACCCTAGGATCCACAAGAAATCAATTTACTCAGCAGTAAGCGCCTTCATCCCAATGAAACAGGTTGTATTAATTTTGGTAATTACGTCATGAGTACTGATGAAAAGGTGTTGTGGATGACACCACACCAAACTGAATTAAGCAATGCTTCCTTTCTTTGTGGCCCATCCGGCGTATATGGATGGAAGTCAGGCAATATTCGAATTTATTATAACAACACTGCAAAGGTCCTCCCTCCAAAAGTATATCTTATTTGTGGAGACAGAGCATGGCAAGATGACCCTAAAAAGACAGTTGGTGGACCCTGTTACTTGGGGTTGCTTGCATTGCTTGCCCCGACTAAATCTGAAATAGAGACTTTACGACATGCTAGAGACAAACGTGATATTAATACCCTTTCACCTGATTGTGATGACAACGTCCCACTATGGAGTCACACAGCATGATTCCTTGGGTCATTGGTACCTATGTTTGGCATGGCACAAGCTTTATCTATGATAGAAAAATTAGCTTGTTAGGCAGTAAAACAAGCAAATGTAACCACTGATGTTCTCTATCAAATGTCGCAAGATGTCTAGTTTGCAAAAGGCTGTGATTCAAAATAGACCTGCTATCGAATATTTGCTTTTAGCTCAAGGAAAAGGCTGTGATGAAATAGCAGAAATGTGTTGTTTTAATTTATCTAATCATTCTGAGTCCATTTATTCAAAGCTGCAATAGTTAAAGAAACATACGCAAAAAATAACTGTAAACCATAACCCTTTTGACCATTGACTTGAAAGTTGGAGTCTTACTGCATGGTGGAAAGAAATTGTCAAAACTGTGGGATAGATTTTTCTCATAATTTGTTTAATTTTGTTTGTTGGACCATGTGTCCTAAGGTGTTTCTCTAGTCAAATCTCTGCCATCGCTGATTCGGTTTTTGAAAAAAGAGGGGGAGGTGTAGGGACCTTTACAGGGGCCATAAGCCTCCAGCCGGTGTACAAGAGAATCCTGTAATGTGTCTTTGATCATAAATTGTGTGAGACAGAAGGAACAGAAGCTAGACAAAGGAATGTTAAACATAGCAGCCCAAGTTAGGAGGTTACCGGCAGAGAATCACGAGAAAGATAAACAAGACCATAAAAAAGTTCTGCTGACAGCATGAGAGGAATGAAGCTGAACATCTGGAGATTTGACCATGAACAGATATATTTTTAGGCTTTGGCACAAACTATGCTGATTGTATCTTGCACGTACAAAAAACATATATAAGGTTTTTCACTTGCTTAATAAACTGGAATCAGTTCCACATCATATTGGTGTGCTGTCTGTCCCCTTCTCTGACGCAGACCTCAACACTATGCAACAATAACATAGCAAACAGTAACTCTTAACTCTTTCTTAACAATAGTGAAGTGTGAGAGCAAGAGAACTGGTATCTTGTAGAAAACCTCTATGGTAATCAAGAGAGACTCCTCTCTCCTTAGTGAATTGAGAAATGATTATTTTTAGGGTAGTAACTGACTGAAAATCCCAGGTTTTGTCTTTTTATATTTGAGTAAGAAAAAGAATAGTTGGGGGGGGAAGGAGAAGGGTTTTGAAAGTTTCATTCTGATTCTTGTTCTTTTTTTTTTCTTTTAGTGTTAGTTAATAAAGTTTTTATGACTTTCAAGTTTAAGCCTGCTTTGCTCTTGATTGGGAAATTTCAAATTGGCAAAACCAAACCACACCAGTCTGTTTAGCCCAGAAATAAGTTCTGTACCTTTAAAACTAGAGCTGACAGCGAAGGGGGGGGAAAGGAGAAGTGATGGAATGTCTGAAGCAGCTGTATTCAAAAACTCCTTTTCTATTTTCTAATCTTAGGGGATATTGTTTCTTAGTCACTGGTCTGGCTCCTGTTTGTAGTTCAATTTTAATAGAGTCAGCTAATTTTGATCTTCCCAGAGTATCAGTACCCCATACCTCTGGGTACATCTGATTTAATATTAATTTCAAATTATTTCATGTCTCTGACTCAATTGTTAATCCTAATCTTAGCATACAGACATACACAATCACAGATGGATTATATATGCAAGGTGCTTTATTTATGGTGGCTGGGGAGCTAGGGGTACAAACCCAAATCTAACTCCATCAGCTTTGTTCAAAATGCACATATATATACTATTTAGTTATATAACTGTTAGGAATGAGTTTGCTAAATTGGTTGTAATAAGTTCCTAAGTTTATTAAATTAGTTGTTGGTTGATGCTGTTCTCATGTTAATTGTTAGTTGATGCTGTTCCTAAGTTTGTAAGTCAAATCTCGTGTTGTTAATAGAATAAATTACCTTGTGTCCCCCCTCCCCCCCCAACTGTACTTTCCCTATCCAGTCAGGAAATGCCACCCGCTGCTTCATCCCAAAACAATGCCCGCCACTAAGGAGGGGGAGATAACCACCGTGAATATGCAAATGTGAAAGATGCAAGAGCCCATTTGACGCAAAATGCCTCTAAAACAACGAGCCTACATGACACCTCGAAAAACCAACAACATACTGCACCTGAGAAAAGGCTGAGCAATCCCCCACGGCACTTTCCAGTTCTGAATGTGGTCACCATAACCTAAATGGGAGTCGACTAGAGTGACACCCCTGGACTGTGAGCAACTCATTGTCTTCCCAAGGACTCTGGTGAGGATGGAAGCCCCAGCTCTGCCCTGAGGCAAAGTTGCTACATTCCTCCTCCTCCTCCTCCTCCTCCTCCTCCTCCTCCTCCTCCTCCTCCGCATCGTCTACAGGAGCGGCAGCGGCGGTGTGTGGGTGTGTGCAACCCCTCGGGCTTCCCACCCCAAAGAGCTGATTTCAATAAAGGCCATTTGAAAGAAGCTGGTCTCCTGGCCATTTTTCTTATTTACATCTCAATAACTACATATTTGTTTAAGCAATATTCATCATACTCATATTGTTCTATTATATGAGTTACTACAATAATTACAGGTACATTTAATCACAGGTGCAGTTTCACATGGCCTACTGAAAACAGTGCATAACATTCCTTTCCAACCTCCCTCAGATCTTCGTTTGATTTTTCCCATGATTTTCAGAGCATTTTTAACTCAGAACATTTTAACCCTATACTAACACTAATACTAAAACTAATTTCTCTTCTGTCACTTTAATTTTTTCCCCCTTCTTTAAATTCATTTATTGCTTCCAATTTTTTGAGTAAATCCCTGCCCAACAAAGATTTAGGTGAATTAGGCAAATAGAGGAATTGATGAAATCCCATCCTTTTCCAATTCTGTATTCAAGTAGTTTTAAAAAGAATTAATTTTTGTTTTGGCCCATGGCTCCCTTGAATCTAATGTATTTTTCACTTTTAGGTACCAAAGCTTGATTCAAAACTGAAAATGTGGCTCCAGTATCAATTAAAAATTCAATTTCTTTATCATTCCCTGTTGAGGTTCGTGTCGGAGAAGGAGACAGACAGCACACCAATATGATGTGGAACTGATTCCGATTTATTAAGCAAGTGAAAAACCTTATGTATGTTTTGTGTACGTGCAAGATTCAATCAGCATAGTTTGTGCCAAAGGCTAAAAATATATCTGTTCATGGTCAAACTTCCAGGTGTTCAGCTTCATCCCTCCCGTGCTGCCAGCAGAACTTTTTAATGATCTTGGTTATCTTTCTTGTGATTCTCTGCTGGTAACCTCCTAACTTGGGCTGCTATGTTTAACATTCCTTTGTCTAGCTTCTGTTCCTTCTGCTTCACACAATTTATGATCAAAGACACATTACAGGATTCTCTTGTACACCGGCTGGAGGCTTATGGCCCCTGTAAAAGCCCCAACAATTCCCTAGTTGTATTTTAACCAGCAGGTCTGCTAGGGTCACATTTACTGGTTCCCATCACTCAGTGTTACCTACGGCTGTAGTGACAGCCTCTTGCACTTGATTTGACAAGTCAAAGCACTGGCACTTTAAGTGACCTCTTTTACAAAATGCACAGATTCAGTCTCAGTCTGGGTTGTGATTGATTTGAACCCCCTCTGCTGCTTCCACCCCTGCCTCTGTCTCTGCTCTGTCTTCGACCATGCCCCCCATTCTGGTGCTGATCTAGCACAGCCACTATAGCTGTGGTCAGCTTTTTTTGTTCTTGCTTTTCCCTGTTATTATATACTCTCTAAGCTTCTCCCATTAATGCTTCCAGGTCCCTGCTTGCAGGTTCTCTCATTTTCAATATCACACCAATCAGGGTCCTGGTTCCTTGCAACTAACTCAAACCTTTTTGCAACTTTCCCGAGATCCTCTCTGTAATTTTTAACTTCTTCTCTTCAATTATTCAGATCACTAGTGAAAAAGGGAACTTTCCCTCGCACTGCTTCTTTCCCGGTACTTATTACCTCCCTCAGAGGGGTTATTAAAGGCAAAACCTTTTTCACTTTACTTATTTGTGCTGTTATTGGAGTCCCTGAACTCCTTCCCTCCCCAGGATCATCCATCTCATCTTCACTACCGCTTGGGCTTGATGGGGGGGGAGCAGTTGGAGAAGAGTGTGCAGCTGGCCTTGGATAGTTCAGCTGTAAATCCTGAATGTCTAGAACACTGTCTTCTTCATGCTTGTCTGCTAACTTCAAACACCTCTGCTCTATACTACATGCAGAAAAACATCTTTTTAGCTTCTGCTTGTTATCCTTTTCTAATGCTAACACAAAAGAATCCTGCGGAGCCAAATTTATGCCACATTCCCTCTGCCACTCGGGCTTATTTCTCAGAGTAAAATAAAGATCTGTGTACATTGCCTCATCTTACTTCGATTCTCTCCTTAAAACATTAACTGCAACAAAGTATTGTAATTTAAAGTACTATGCACAGGCCATTTTCCCCCACTGTCTAATCGATAAAGGGGCCACCATTGGTTGCAATATTTTTATAAGTCACTTTTCCTTAGGTTACCTTCTGGAATGTCACCTAATTCCCTCCAATGGGCCAAAAACACACCCTAAAGGGCTCTATTTGACTATTTCTTTACTGCTGGAACTACCCATTTCGGTGTAACCTCAATTGTACATGACTGCACTTTATAGCAAGAATACAAATCCTACTTTTGTCACCTCTCAGCCCCTGCGCACAACACCATGCACACAACGGATACTGGAAGTGTGACAGACTCCTTTTTTTTTTTTTTTTTTTTTTTAACAATTAAAACAATATGCACCCAAGGGTCACAGAACCACGGGACACCAAACTGACACAGTATTGCACACATGAAACAAGGAATTGGGGTCTTATAAATGGAAGGAATGAAACAGAGTATTGGAGTAGGATGGGACATGGATTAAAACTATTAGCAAAGCAAACCATAAAAACTTCTGGCAAACACCCAAACAGTAACAGCTGTAAAGGCACCAACACAGACAGCGAAAACTTTTGGCAGACACACAACAGCCTGTAACAATTGCTAGCACACACAGGGAAAAGAAACACTAATTTTATTCAAAATAGACAAAACAACACATACAATGATGAAACTCAAAATTCCAAGACCAAAATCTGTAGTAAAAGTCATCAGACTTCTTTCAGGGACTCTAACCCCTTGCATCTCTTTCAGGGACTCCAACCCCTTTTTTCAGGGACTCTAACCCCTTTGTATCAACTTCAGGAATTCTCCTGTGATACAGCGCCCAGCAAGAGACATCTCCCCTGTCTTTCAGGAGTTTCCTAACCAAACATACCAAGAACATTTTAAATCAAATTACAAATATCTTGAATTTTTGCAGTCAGTCAGCTCTTGTCTGCCCCAGCAGAGAGCCAGTGAAGTGCGGATTCCCCCCCGAGAAAAAGTCAGGGTGCGCCAAGGGAGTCCCAACTCAAACGGATCTTGAAGCCAGGCAGAGAGGTCCTGCTGCACTAGGTTGCCAAAACTGATGCCCAAAAGATAGGCTGGAAATAAATCCCCATAGACCGGTGTCTATAGAGCAGGTATTTGTTTATTGCAGCGCTGGTGGTGAGTGGGATATCTCCACCTAACTCACCCACCTTTGTCAAGTGCTGTGGTATATTTATACAGTAAGTATTGCTCAGTGTCACTGTGTCATAATAACATCATCATATACACACCAGAACTAATTTACATAGTATAATCTCATGGTTATTAGATAGTTCTTTTGCACTGCACTTGCGCCTCCCCAATTCGGGGCTCCTCTGGGGTTTTTGATGAAGGCTTCCAAGGTCTTCTTCACATCTGAACTTTTCAACTTTGTCTTTGGAGCATGTGCTGTTAGTGTTCCTTGTCCTGTCTCGTTCTAACTGGTCTAAGTTCTTGATTTTGTGTCTAACTGGCTTTGCATTTGCCATTTTCTCATTAGTACTATACTTATCTATCTCTAAAGCTATCCATCTGGTGAGTTTTTCTCTTCTTTTTTGCCTATTCAGCATTAAGCAACAAGTTAACCATCTACTAGTCATTACATTGTACAGAAAGTTATTTATATCAGGTTATATAGGTATAAAAAGCTATGATTCAGGTTATATAGGTATAAAAGTTATGATCCAGGTTATATTGATATCAAGTTATATAGATATATCAGGTTATATTGATATATTATAACTCAAGCTATATAAGCAAGCACCTTGTAACATTGACCTAAGTTATACTGACACCTGGAAAAGGCTGACCTGGAACAGATACTAGACAGAGCAAAAGGACAAAGTAGGTATTTATTAAAAGGCCTCAATAGATACACCTTGGGCAGTAAAAGAGCCCGGCCAGGCTACATCCAAGATGAACCTCAAAATGGTCACAAAATGGATGACCGGTCACAAGGTCCCACACTTCTATAAGTTTTGGTCATTTAGCACATTGGAGTCAATTGTCCAATTATAACTTCAGGTTATGAAGTTCCATCCTCCTTGTTTTTCTCTCTTCAATTCACCATTGTTTATGCTCTTGGGCCTGAAAGTAGTATCGGTTGTCCTTGGTCCCAAGCTAGAAAAGGAATTGTTTTGTTTACCTACTCTGGAAATAGAGAGCCTACCAGCACCTAACATGAAACCCAGAACCACACACTAAAACAGCACAGAATCTGAAAAATATAAAAACTAAAACTTAAGGAATCATTTAGGCATCACTACTAGTAGTGTTTCTTTAGTTTATCCTGTGTAGTAAGTAATCTATTAAAGTCTTATGTCTGTTAAATTTTGTCTATTAAATAAATAATTCATTTTGTAACAGACTTAATTTGCCATTATTAAGAACCTACGAGTGAGAGTGATCTGGGGTGCAGGCTGCCCCATAAAAGAGTAAAGCGTCCGATTCTAACCCGGATGAGATAACCGGTGCTTCGTCTCAGGTCACCCACCCTTGGCATCTTTGTGAGAGAGACACTCTAATTCGGTCATCCAGAAACAGAACTTTTTAATAACGGGAAAATAACAAACTATAAGCCGCACACTGTACAAGGGAACGGACCGAAAAAGAGCGGGAAGGTCCAGGGTAACAGCATTCTTAAACACGAACATGGGGGAGGGGTTTAGGGTGGAGAAAGGAGGGATAATCCAATGGGGGAAGGCGATTAGGAATATGGAAAATATTGCAGCAAAATACAACCAATAACAACAACGAGAACTGAGAACTTTCTGGAAATGATTTCCATAAACCAAATGAGGTAATTGGGGTGGGTACCAGCTCACCCTGACTGAGAGCTGACCCATATTTTGGAGTTAAGATTTCCACCCTTATCTGCAGGGCAGACCACTACAAAAGAGCTACTGACAGAGATCCAAGTAAAAGGCAGGACTTGTTTAAGCTCTCCTCTCCATTTATAACAAATTTATACAAAAAATGCCTACCCAATAATGACTTTGGGAAGTTTGGCATATAGAGGAATTGGTGAGTCACCCAGTGTTTTCCCAACTTAAATTTTAAAGGTTGGAAGTGTCTTGGTTTGGAAAGACAAGGGTGTCTGCTAGGAACTAAAAAAAGAAATGGAAACTGGAAACTTTCCTTGGGGTTTGTTATAATTCCAAAATTAAAGGGGGGGGGGGTCTCAGGCAACGATAAAGAGGGTAGGAATAACAGTTCTTTACTAGTCAGTCTAACAAGGTAAATTAACAATAATTACAATATTGACAACAAACAGAACTAGAGAAGAAAAAAAACCAAAACAACAAATCAGTCACAGTTTTTCCTCTGGTAACCCCCCACCACCCCCCTCAGTACCGTCACAAGCTAAATAGGCTAGCAGCAGCTCTGGGAGGGTGAGATGATTCCGAGGGTTCACAGTGGCTGGAGCTGTTGGAAAAGTGTCCCGGCTGTCAGGGGCTGCAGAAACACAGCGTGGGGAGACCTCGAGCAGAACTGAAGAAACCGTGGGTGCAAGGCAGGGAGGAAATGGGTTCCCAAAATCCCAGGGGACACACGAAGAGACGGTGGTCTGACGGAGTCCCAGGTGAAGGGAATGGTGAGAGCTCTCTGCCTCGCCGAGATGAGCAGCCCTGGCAGTTCCCCCAAAGCAGAACACTGCCCCGAGTAAAGTGAAATCAATGTCTCTGGGTAGCTGATTCTTTTGTTTCACCCTGAGCACCCATAAGTACCGAAAAGCACTCAGCCATTAGCTTCTTAGCAACTTCTGGGAAAAAATTCTATAAGAAATCAACCCAACCCCCAACAGGAAGGAAGTCCTTGTTCCACTTATCCCTGTGGCGCTGATCACATTTACAGTATCATGACTCAGTTTCTCTTTTAAAGTATTTGCACAGAATATGTTGCCTCCATATCCACCAGAAATTCACCATCATCTTTTCCCAGCTTAACTACAACTGATGGTCCTGCTGGGGGCTTTAACCCCTTTGATCCCTGTCAGTTCCCATTCACAGCTAATTCAGGAGCTGGGGTTGTCCTTTTTGCCAGCATCAGACGCTTGTTCTTCCAATGTCCCTTTTTCTTGCAAATAGCACATTGATCTTTGTCTAGAGGTAGAGTACTCCTTTTTGATGTGTTAGATGACTTTCCCCTATCACACCTTCTATTCTGCTGGCTATTTATCCCTGTCTGTTGAATCTCTATTTTGATATACTTTCCAGGCCGTATTCAACAATTTACCTATGTCATGCTTCTCATCCATCTTTTGCAGTTTTTTCCTTATGTCATCTGCAAATTGGTATATAAACAAATGAGCTAGGTGGGTGTGCTCTGCAGGTGCCTTGAAGTCCATATTAATGTATTTTAGTGCAGCCTTTTAAGCCTCTTTAAGAAGTCTGTAGGTGTTTCATTTTTGTCTTGTCTGACTGTATAATTTGGACCAATTCACTGCTTTAGGAATGGCACATTTTAGACCAAGTACTATCCAATTCTGATAAGGTTTTAACCATGCCATTTGTTCTGCTACATTAGGGTCTGTCTTGGTTTAGGGCAAATTCAGGGAGAAACCTCCAAGTGGGGTCCCTCTAGAAAGCAAATCCAACTGACCCCTCCCCCAACATGTTCAGGAAAAAATTTTCCTTGGAGGAAAGTGGAAAAAAATGGTTTATTTAACAAGCAAAGCACTCCACAGCACAACAAACGAACAATACTAAACAACAAAAACTCTCGCCGGTCCAAAGAGATGATGAATTCAGAAAGTCTCTCTCTCATGGGCTGTAGCTCGGCTCACTCAGTTCCTGTCAGTCCCTCCATGCTGGGAAATGCTGGCCCCAGGCCAGGCCAGGTGGGCCACGGGTGTGAGCTCCTGGTGCTCTGCTGGGTTTTTAGTCAAGTGCAAGTTCAAATAGTTCCAAAAAAAAGGAGGGGGGGAAAAATAATCCCCACAGTCCAGAGAATTTCTTTGCTTCAGCTAGCCAAAAACTAACAAAAAGCAAGAGAGCTCTGTCCCACCGTCTGCACTGCAGACAACACAGGCTGTGTGGAAAAAAACCCTGAAAACTCTTATGTTTTGGAAACAACCACCTCAGATAGTCCACTGCTTCTCCTTCAATCTCATATCCAGTTTTAAAGGTGCAAGACTTATTTCTGAGCTAAACAGATGATTGGGGATACAATTCAACATCAACCCAGGACAGGGTCCCACCCTGGGTCATATAAAGGGAAAATATCATTAACTGGCTATCCTGGGGTGACTGTATGGTCCAGTATCCCCATCGTCTGCTTTTTTGTCCAGATATAAGTCCTGTGCATTTAAGAGTGAAGGGGGGAAAAAGTGGTGGAATGGTTTTTTGTGTGTGCAGATCCTTCACTTCCTCCCCCAGATTTCTCTCTTGGTGTGCTGTCTTCAGCATGGAGAGGGAGGACAGCTTTCCTTTGCTTTTTAAGCTAGCTTCTCTTCATTAGCTGAGGCAAGAAAAGTCTTCCTGGGACTGTGGCTTCTTCTTCTGGAACTGTTCAGCTTTTCTCCAGTCCCGAACACCAGGACATTGCCCCGGGGGGGGGGGG
>JAGMWU010000050.1:403119-437086 GCA_018697195.1 Certhia americana
CATGAGCCCTGGAGAGACTGAGAGAGAGCCGAGCCACACCCACAGAAAGGACTCTCTGATTTACCAGCAGCTAGAGGTTTTATTATTTAATATTATTCATTTTTTCATGCTTGTGAGTACTTTTCTTGTTAAATAAACAAGTTTTTTTCCATTTTCTCCTAGGAGATTTTCTCCTGAACTGGTTGGGGGAGGGGCTGCTGGAATCTGCCCTATCAGAGGAGACACCCTTTGGACATTTCCTCCCGAATTTGTCTCAAACTGGGACAAATATATTCGGTGCCCAATCTGGGGCTTGAGAAAGTGGGACACTGGCCCTTGACTATTTCCAACTGCAATTAGTCTTTAGCAGATATAGCAGTCCTATTAAATATCTCTCTTTCTGTTTCATCTAATAATGTGTCTAGCATTACATTCAGATCACCCGAGTCTGGTTTTGTGTCTTAATAGCCCTATCTACAAGATTATCTATCTTCTCTGGATTGTCTTTATACCGTCCAACTGAGACTTTCCACTACTGTAGCTCCACGAGGGAAAACGGTATTATTTTGTAAATCACATCTTGATTCCCAACAGTTTGCCTTATAGGAGCTTGTACGGCATGCTCCTACCTTTCTGATTCCTCCGGTTTAGATCTGGTACTCTTTGCTACTGGCCTGGATGCTTCTATGGCCTCTCGGGCTGCTTTTCCCCTTTTCCTTCTGGCTACAGTGGCTGCAGCAGCTTTGTCCTTGGTTTCATCTTCTGAGGAACTATCTGTATCGGAACCACCCTGCTGACTTTTAATCGGGGCTGTTCCACTGGTACTGGGTGTTATATGAGCTAAGTGCTGGTCGGGGGGTGTTCCATTAGTTCTTGCCCTAACCGTGCCGCAGGGTGGCGGCAGTGGCAGGGCACTGTCTCCAGCTCCGGGGTGGCCAGGGGTGGTGGCAAGCCCGACTCTGTCTCTGCCCCAGTCATGCCCTCGGGTTAGCCGGGGGAGGTGGTGAGCCCCCTCCTATCTTGTCTCTTGTCACCGCTGCTGGGGCAGGAGGAGACAACGGTCGCAGGACCCACTCCACCCCCACCAGTGGGGCAGCAAGAGAGGGGTGCCCCCCCCCCCCCAAAGCAGGTGCCACTATATCCACATCATCCATGTCAGACTGATCAACACAGACCAGGCTAGCAAGAGGCTCCTCCTTCTTATCCCTTCTCTTCCCTCTTAAGACAATCATAAAACAGTGTTTCTCTGGTTCATATACCTCTGCTCTGTTTAAAAACTTTGTAAGTAATTCTTCATATCTTATTTCATCCCACCTCTTCTGAGATGGAAGTTCTAATAATAATTCTATTATTAATTCACTTTCTAGGCTGCCAAAGCAAGGGCAGATCCGTCCTCCCTCTAACTGTTGCACCAGACAGAACTCTGTACAGACACGAACCTATTCTTCCATGATAAGAGGTGACCTTTTACGTTTTAGGGAACACCAGTGTTTTACTATTTAGTCTAACAGGGAGCCATGAGGTATCTGAATACCTTCGTTGGAATATACACACTCCATGTTTTTATTCATAAACAGAAAAAAACCCTGAGAAAAGAGCTACCAGCCACAGAGTCTGAGCCATGATTCAAACTCAGACTTCCCACTACCAAAGTGAACTACCTAAACTATGTGTTATACCTTTAACAAGCAATAACAGTGTAAGAAATAGACTGTAAAGAAAGCAAAAGAGTGCACATGCAAAACCCGTCTTTCTGGGATTCGAACCATCGCCACCCAGCTGTTCAACCACTAACTCCTCTATGCCACAGCCTATGCTGTGCAGCTGCAGCCTTCAGGCAGTGTCCAGAGAAAGGTGTTCCACTTCCCCCACAGCCTCTGTATGGGAACAGGGATCGACCCACCTCCGCTGCAGGCCCCCCTGGCTGCTTCCCTCCCCAACAGAACCACCAGAAAACTCTAGATACAGAACCCACAAATGCTAGCAATAAAATAGTGCCTTTTTATCGTACCTTCCTTCCGTGCCGAACCTTTCTGGAACTTCTGCAATTCTGAGCAGTTCTCAGACCGCCACAAAATCCCTGTTGTAAAATGCCAGCAGAGTTGGGGGGGTGTGGGGGTGTGGGGTGGTGTGGTCCTCGATCTGAGAAGCTGTATCAAGAAGTCCCTTCTTTCTCAGCACAGTTTGCCAGAAACTGATGCCTTTTCCACTGGTCCTAGAATTACGAGCCAGACACAGGTAGGGTGATAAAAAGGGGTTACCTTTATACAAGGATCCTTAGGTGCACAATTTGTCAGGTGGAAAACGTTGAAGATATACACCCACATGATGCATATACAATTTTTATAGATTTGCAAATTATCTAACAAGAATCCCCAAGTAGAAGCATACTCAGTGGAGTCATCCCCCCAGTTCTAGTACCTTCTAAATCCTCCCCCCTCAGATGGAAACTGAACTTTGTTTATAAAAATATGTCTTGAAGAGCTCATCTCAACCTTGGTTCCTAGGGAGAACCAAGATAGGATAGGGGCCTTGGAATGTGTTTTGTCTTTCTGCCTAAGAAAATACTGAAGCTAAGCTACAATAATAGACCACAGAGCTACAAATACATGTGTAAAGAATACAAAGAATATATAAAAGAAAAAAGAAAAAATCAGTATGCACCAATGATAATCCAAAGTTTTCACCATTAGGCCAGTTTGTGATGATTTCCAAGATCCCTGGGCAACTGGGGTTTCCTATTCAAGCTCACCATGTGATCAGCAGGACACACTAACTCCATGTAGCATTAGTGGCATGATGTGTGGAAGGGACTTTCCCTTTAAACATCCAGCCCAGCACTAGTAGTTGGGATGCCAGGAGGAGCTGTGCTTCAGTGCTAATCACTTCTGAAGCAGCTCAAACCACTTCATAAGATACAAGGCTCTCTTTTTCAGTTGGGGTGTAGCAGGCCTCAGATCCTTTGTGTCTCCAACTCCAGAACCCCAGGGGTCATCATTCGGCCTCCCCAGGAACTTTTTTCCAGAGACTCCAAGAAGGACCCTTCTCCCCAGCTGCATTGCAGAGCACATTTTTTACATCCTGTCCTGTCCTGACTGGTCCAAGGCCTATTGCATAAACAATCTCTTCTTAAATTTGATCAAAAGCTTGTTGATGTTGCTCGGGGCCCCAGCTGAAAGCATTTGTCTTCTGTGTCACATGATAGAGAGGCCTTACAATCTGACTGAATTCTGGAATATGCATCCTCCAAAAACACAGAGTTCCTAGGAAAGCCTGTGTTTCCTTCTTGCTGGTTGGTGGGGTCATAGCTGCTATTTTGTTGACCATGTCCATTGGAATCTGATGACACCCATCTTGCTATTTTGCTTCTAAGAACTGAATTTCCTGGGCAGGTCCCTTGACCTTACTTTGTTTTATGGCAAAACTGGCTTTTAGGAGCACCTGGATTATCTTCTCCCTTTTCTCAAAAACCTCCTCTGCTGTGTTGCCCCATTCGATGATGTAATCAATGTATTGCAAGTGTTCTGGACCCTCACCCTTTTCCAGTGCAGTCTGGATCAGTCCATGGCAAATAGTGGGGCTGTGTTTCCCCCCGGTGGAGTTGGTTCCAGGTGTACTGGATGTCCTTCCAGGTAAAAGCAAACTGTGGCCTGCACTCTGCTGCTAAAGAAATGAAGAAAAATTCATTAGTAATAGCGATGGTGGCACCACTTTGCTGCTTTGGACTCCAGTTCGTACTGAAGTTCCAGCATGTCCAGCACAGCAGCACTCAGTGGTGGCATGACTTCATTCAGCATCAACCCAGGACACCATGATAGTCCATTGTCAGTCTCCACTCTCCACTGGACTTATGCACTGACCATATAGGTCTGTTGAAGTGTGAGCGAGTCATGCTGATCTCTCCCGGGCTCTCCAGTTTACAAATAATCTCATGGACGGTGGTCACAAAATCCCAGTTGGTGCAGTATAGTTGTCAATGTACTGTTGTGGTAGCCATTGGCACCTGTTTGTGGGGACTGAATCGGATGGGACGGATTGTAATTTAGCCCAGGCTTGGTATTCAGACAGTATTAATATGAGGCCTTGGGAAATGGGATACTGAAAGGTGGTTACCATGGGGTGGGTCATGTCTCAAGTTCTACCCCTCTGTTAGTTCAAGATGGTCTGGTGTTGACGTCTGCCCTGCAGAGGAGGGTAGAGACCTTGGCTGTAAGCCATGGGTAAGCTCTCAATCAGAGTGAGCTAAGACCCACCCCTGAATACCTCATTTGGTATATGAAAACTGTTTCTAGAAAGTTCTCAGTTCTCGTTATTATTATTGGTTGTATTTTGCCGCAATATTTTCCATATTCCTAATCGCTTTCCCCCATTGGACTGTCCCCACAAATCCCCGCCTTAACCCCGTTCTCTCGTATGTGCATAAAACCGATGTACACCCTGGACCCTGTGCTTTTTTTGGTCCGATCCCTGTACTGTGCATGGCGTCTAGTTTGTTATTTTTCCCTTATTAAAAGTTCTGTTTCCAGACAACTGAATCAGCGTAGACTCTCTCATAAAGTCACCGAAGGTGAGTGACCCCAAGGAAGCTACCGGTTAAATTATCCAGGCTAAACCCAGACGCTTCGGTCTGATCCCTGTCCTGGACACACGATTGGATGTCTTTCCTCAGGTAACCCTATGTATTGTTTAGCTAACCACACCCCTGGGTCTTTTGCAAGCAAGCCCTTGACCCACATGGTCGATGAAGGTAGCTCTCAGGCCTTGCAGGCCTAGATACTGCCTTCTGACCATGTGGCTGCACTGATGCATTAAAGATACCTTTGGCTACAGCTTTGGACCTGTCCCGTTTATTAAGCCACTCTCCCTGGCCAAACTGGGTTTGATGTAACAGAAGAAACCTTGAGGAAGCATGTTACACCTGTTGTTTTTTAATCCTCAGCAATCCCGCAGCAGAAGGGTCTTCTTAGAGACCAGGGAAGGTATTCAGCTGTTTAATTTCCTCTGTCTCTACAGCAGCTATCCCAAAAACCCAACAATGGCCTTTGGGGTTCTTGAAATACCCTCTCCTGAGGTAATCTATGCCAAGGATACAGGGGCCTTCTGGGCTAGTCACAATGGTTTATTTTTGCCATTTGCTCCTGTGAGAGACTGAAATGCTATGGTTAATGGCTTAAACATTGTTATGAAGGATTTTTTTGCCCATTATGCCAAAACTGTATAAAGAAACTTCGATCACCAAAGCCTACCCCTCCTTTAATATGCATCCTGACTGGAACTTTGGTCTGTGAGTTAAATCACCTAATGGGAATGTGAGATAAGATAAAGGTCACACTATTGTCCAATTATCTCAGGTCTAGGAAGAAGTAAACAAGGTTGAGGGAGAAGAATGCAATCACAAAGAAAGCCAAAACCCAGCAGCTGTCCTGAAAGCCAACCCTAGCTGGGATAGGGGCAGAGGGGGATGAGGAGAATTTTTGGATGTGTGGTGTAACCTCTGACCAGAGGGACTATGTGGATCTGATGGCCTGGCACATCAGACCCACAAGAGGATAATTCTTTAGGTGACACCAGCACACAATGTCCACTAGAGAACTGCATACAGTATCATAAAGTCACCCTAAGACAATGTGATACAAAGTGGTGCAACAGATGCAGTCTGTTACAAGACACAGTGAAAAACTTGCCTTCTTGCAGGCGAGGTACCTGGGCATTTCCACCTTGCCTTAACATATATTAATCCATGGAATTCTATGCTTTGCACGACTCACCACCGAGAAGACCAAAAGAAGAGTGTATTTGGTCTGAGTTGGAGTTCACATCTCTCACAGTGCTGTGGTTTGCATTGGTAGCTGGAAGGGTGATGATAACGATGCCAAAATTATTTCTGCTTTTATATTTCCTTCATATATATTTGTAGCTCTGTAGACTATTGTATAGTTATATTGTTCCTAGCTAGCTCCAGTACTTTTCCCTACTTTTTCCTTACCCTGATAGGCAGAAAGACAAAACACATTCTTCAGTACCCAAGCTCCAAGAGGTCTATGCTGATCTATCTTGGTTCTTCCTGGGAGCCAAGGTTGAAACAAGCTCTTTGAGACACATTTTCATAAACAAAGTTTAGTTCCTATGTAAAGGGGAGCTATAGAAGAGGTGGAACTGTTGCCAGAATGATTTTTGCTTTTATATCTTCTTTATATTCCTTACACATATATTTGTAGTTCTGTAGCCTATTATTGTATCCGTAGCTAGTCACAGTACTTTCCCCTACCCTCATAGGCAGAGAAACAAAACACATTCCAGAAGCTCCAAGCACCAAGGCCCCTATCCTATCTTGGTTCTTCTGATATGGAAAACATGTATGTATATGAAAATTCAGAATTTTAGAAGCATATAATGTGCTTAAGTGGGTGGAGGGGAAACAAAAATATATACAGCTTATTTAGCAATTTTGTTGAAGCAGGGAAACAACTTGTAACAGGATATATAGGAATGTAACTTGTTAAGTAGAAACAACTTGGAGCAGAACATATAGAGAATCAGCTGCTAGATAAAGGCCATAAAGATAAGAGGTATATTGTGAAAACCCAATAAAGCAGAACCTGTGGTGTTGGAACCCTGAATGCTGAAAACATCAGGCTTTCTGCTTTGACAGGTAGTGATCCTCAGATGGATATTGCCTTTGTCCTGAGGCCATGGAAATGGCTTCCAAAACTGAGTGATAGCACTGATGGTGTGTGTGTGTTTAGTTGCATAGAAGTGTGTAATGTCACAGGGGGAAATATTTAAGGTTTGGGGTTTTAGCCTATAGAATCATATAAGAGACAATATGGAGGGATTTAGGTGTTGTCTGAGTCCTTCTTCACTTTCTTCTTCCACCTTCTTCTTGGGTTTAAGGGACATTTTTTCTAATTGGTTATTAAAAGTCACATTGCGGACATTGATTGATCTTTAATTGGGTTATAAATAAAAATATCTTAGGTGCCAGGTTTTAATTGGTTTTGCTTGTTGTTTAAAAGTCCTTGAAACTAAGTAGAAGAGGCAATTTTTCTTGCTGTGTAAAACAGAGCTCACGTCATGTGAGACTGTACTATAGATAAGGTATAATAAACATCTGAGTCCGAATGAGATACCTTTAAGTCTAGTGTCGTCTGTCCAGACCTAACTAAACCTAGCAAAGTCAAACAGTAACACTGTGGTTTAGGTATATTGTGAAAACTCACAGAACAGGACTTAGGTATTGTGAAAACCCAACAAAGCAGAACCTGTGGTTTAAGAAACCAGCAAGAACCAGGCTCCTGGTTTTGGCCAGGGTAAACTGACCTGGAAGGGAGCTGAACGTCCACTGTGCCTGCCCAGAGATGGAGATCAAACAGCGAACATCTGAAGAAGACCTTGGTTACTTCATCAAAGACCTCCCAAGACCCTTGCCCACAATTACCCAGAGGCATCACAACACAAAAGACTTAATTATAATATGAAGCGCAAGAAGGCAGAGAGTGGGTGGGGAATGGGCGGGAAGGGAGGAGTGGGTCTGTGGGATCAATGTGTATTTATACCTGAAACCTGTCTCAAACAGGTCCGCATATTTTGGTGGAAATATCCCCACACGTCCCAGCTGGAATAAACATACCTGCTTTACAATTTTAATTGTAAAGTCCTTATTCCACAACACACTTCCTGGGAACCAAGACTGAAAACAGCTCTTTGAGACACATTTTCATAAACAAAGTTTAGCTCTTGTCTGAGAGGGGAGGATTTAGAAAAGAGTTGAACCGGGGGGGGGGGGGGGTGGGGGGGAATTTACTTAATTTCTTGTGCTTCTAATTGGGGATTCTTGTCAATTATGCTAATTTGCTAAACCTATAAAACTGTATTCACTCCATGCTGAGTTGGGCATCATTTAGGCATTTTCCATATCTGCCCCTTGGAGGCCTCCAATAAAGACCAGCCTTTATATTACCTCCCATAATAATATCTCAAAAGTGTGTTGTTTTATTTCTCAGTTCTTTAAGGCATCACAGCAAGAGCATGAAAGTACACAAAAGTGTGTTATTTCTAGGGTCTTTAAGGCATCAATAACACACCAAAATTTTGGCTAATGCTGAGCAGTGTTGTCCCTCTAACATTCCTTCCCCCATCCTGGGAGGGGACACAACCAGGCCAATTGACCCAAATTAACCAAGGGGATATTCCATACCATATGATGTCAACTCAGATATAAACACTAAGGGAAAGAGGAGGAACAGGGAGGCATTCCAGTTTCTTAGATGTTTGCCTTCTGGAGAAACCACTACGCATGCTGAAGCCCTGCTTCCTGGGAAGTGTCTGAACATTACTCGCTGATGGGAAGTAGAAATTAACTTTTCCCTTCACTTATGCACATTAAAACTTTTGTTTTTTGTTTTTTGCTTTAGTAAACAGCCTTATCTCAACCAACTGGTTGTTCTCCATCTTATTCTCTCCCCTGTCCCAATGGGAAAGGGAGTGATAGAGGGTTTTAGTGGGGAGCTGGTACCCAGCAAAGATCAAACCAATACAAATAAGATCAATGGGGACTCTTCAGGATGCATGGAGTGGTGGTGATATTTTCTACTTAATCTCTCTATGTGTGTGTTGGTTTTGCATGGCCTGATTTTTGGTAGTGGGGGAACCGCAGAGACGGCTTCTGTGAGAAGCTGTTAGAAGCTCCCACCATGTCTGGCAGACCCAGTCCCTGATGGCTCTGAAGATGGACATGCTGATGACCAAGGCTGGGCCAATTAGAGATGGTGGCAATGTCTCTGTGATAACATATTGTCCTGGTTTCGGACAAATTTGTAAGGTAACTTCCCAAAGGGATGTTTCCCCAAAGGGCAGAATTCAGCAGCCCCTCCCCCAACCACTTCAGGAGATAATGTCCTTGGAGAAAGTGGAAAAAACTGTATTTAACAAGCAAAGTATTCACTAGCATGAGAAAATGAATAATATTAAACAATGGAACCTCTCATTGTTCTGAAGAGATGGCAAATTCAGAGAGTCCTTCTGTGGGGTGTGGCTCAGCTCACTCAGTCTTTCTCAGTCCCTCTGGGGCTCAGACTTGGTGTCCAGGGTGCAGAGCAGCTTGGGCTGGGGAGGGTGGGTGACTGTCTTGGTATTCTGGATGGGACAGAAGCTGAAAAGTTACAGAAAAAAACCAGTCCTGGAAAAACCTTTCTTGCCATAACTAACGAGGAAAACCATAAAAAAAACCTAAGGAAAACTCCCTGTTTCTCTCTCTCTCTCTCTCTCTCTCTCTGCAGTGAAGCACACAGCACTGCCGCGAGCTTGGAGAAAGTTGAACTCTTATCTCTATGTTTTGAATACAGCAGGAAAAAATACCATCACTCCTCCCCTTCTCTGTTTCTCTCTCTGGGCCTAGCTTAAAGCTACGAGACCCATTTCTGAGCAAAACCACAGATGATAGGGATACCAGCATCATAAAGTCACCCCAGGACACATATTTAAGAAGAAATCAAAACAAAAGTAGGGGCAGCAATATCCTGCCACAATGAAGCAGCCCAGATGGATTTATCCCTGCGTTGCCAATTGCTCTTCTTCTGCTGCTGCAGCCCCCCCCCCCCCCCCCCCCTCCCATAGGGCATTAGCCACCATCCAGGAGTTGGTACAGAGATAGAGTACAGGCCACCTTTTTCACTCAGCAATCTCTAGGGATAGTTGAATGGCTTTCACCTCCGCAAATTTGCTTGATTCACCTTCTCCTTCAGCAGCCTCAATGACTTGCTGTGTGGGACTCCACATAGCAGCTTTCCACCTCTGATGGTTTCCTATCACACAGAAGGATCCATCAGTAAATAAAGCATAGCCTCTTTCATGTTCTGGTAACTCATTATATGGTGGTGCTTCTTGGGCATGAGTCACCTTCTCAGGCAGTGCTCCAAAATCTCTGGCTTCTGCCCAATCTTAAATCTCTTCTAGGATTCCTGGGAAACTGGGTTTTCCCATTCAGGCTCATTGTATAATTAATTCTACCCGCTTAACTCCATGTAGCACTGGTTGCATGATTGGTTATGGGGCTGTTTCCTTTGAACATCCAGTGTAGGACAGGCAATCATGGTGCCGAGAGAAGACACATTTCTGTCCCAGCATCTTCTGAGGCAGGTTAAACCCCCTCATAAGCTGCCAGTATCTCTTTCTCAGTTGGAATATAGTGGGCTTTTGATCCTCAATAACTCTGGCTCCAAAACCTGGTTGATCTTGGGTTGCTCCTGAGGTCCTCTGCCAGAGGCTCCAGGTGAGATCCTGCTCCCCAGCTGCAGTGTAGAGTATATTTTGCACAGCTGGTCCTGTCTGAACAGGCCCAAGAGCTGTCCTGTTGGATCTCCTCAAAGGCCTGTTGTTGCTCAAGACCCCACCCAAAGTGGTTCTTCTTCTGGGCCACTAAATAGAGGGGTCTCACAAGCAGACTATAACCTGGAATATGCATTCTCCAGAACCCCACAAAGCTTGTGTTTCCTTCTTGCTAGCTGGTGAAGACATAACTGCAATTTTTAACCACCTCTGTAGGCACATGACGGCATCTATCCCGCCATTTGACACCCAAGAACTTGATGTCCTGTGCAGGTCCCTTTACCTTACTTTGTTTTTAGGCAAGATCAGCTTTTAGAATTTGGATTATTTTCTTCCCTTCCTAAAAACCTTCTTTTGCTGTATTGCCCCACACAATGATATCATCAATATATTGTAGGTGTTCTGGAGCTCCACCCTGTTCCAGGGCAGTCTGGGTCAGTCTATGGCAAATAGTGGGGCTGTGTTTCAACCCTTGGTGGAGTTGGTTCCAGGTGTACTGGATGTCCCTCCAGGTAAAAGAAAACTGTGGCCTGTACTCTGCTTCCAGATGGATGAAGAAAAGTGCATTAGCTATATCAATTGTGGCATACCATTTGGCTGCTTTTGACTCCAGCTCCTATTGAAGTTCCAACATGTCTGGTACGGCAGCACTCAAAGGTGGTGTGACTTCATTCAGGCCCCAATAGTCTACTGTCAGCTTCCATTCCCCATTAGACTTTCACACTGGACATATTGGGCTGTTGATGGGTGAATGGGTTCTGTTGATTATTCCTTGGGTCTCCAGTCAACAAATTAGTTCATGGATAGAAGTTGCAGAGACTCGGTTGGTGCAATACTGTCACTGGTGCACTCTCCTGGCAGCAATTGGCACCTGTTGGTCTTCAATTCACACCAATCCCACAATGAAGGGGTCTTCTGAGGGGCCAGGCAGAGTGGATAACTTTGATCTTCTCTGTATTCACTGCAGCTACACCAAAAGCCTATCAATACCCTTTTGGATCCTTGAAGTACCCTCTTCTGAGGTAATCAATGCCAAGGATACAAGGGGCCCCATGGCCAGTCAGAGTGGGGTGCTTTTGCCATCTGTCCCCTGTTAAGCTCACTTCAGCCTCTACAACAGAGAACTCTTAGCATCCCCCTGTTACTCCAGAGATCCAGATGGGATCCACACTCTTGTGCCTTGATGGCATCAGTGTACACTGTGCACGGGTATCTGCTAAAGCTTTATACTTCTGTGGATCTGATGTGCCAGGCTATTGAATCCACACAGTCCAGTATGCCCGGTTGTGGAGGTTGGTGAACACTGAGAGGCATTCCCTAAGTCAGGAAGATGTAAGAGGCTTCTCTCACACGATACCCTGTTCTGTTATGCCAATGTACTCTTGTTCTGCTCCCTCAGTCAGCCCTGTTAGCCCCCTCCCTGTCCCTGTGTCCCTCAGTCACTCCCTCCCAATTTCCCCATTGGCTCCCTTACCCCAACCCCGCCTTTGTATTGCCTCATGCCCCCTGACAATTGGTCCCTGATTGTCGGAGTCTGGAATTATGAGGAATATCTCTTTGCATGTTTAAGAGATTTTAGAATCTCTGACAGTGTTTTTAACCTTTGTTCATGGAAAAAGGGCTTTTAAGCTCTGGAATGAAGCAGAATTTTCAAGAGTGTGTATTAGTAGAATAGTGTGTAGTTTTATCACAGGGTGAGAATTTTAGCTATATGGGGTTTTTAGGATGGTAAGCAGGTGAAGGCAAGATGGAGGAAGCACATGGCTTTTGGGTTTCTTCCTTCTTCAACTGACTCCATGTTCTGCAGTGAGGTGGCACATTGTAGTTGGTTTAGAATAGAGTTTAACCTAGCATAGATAATAGTTATTGGAGTAGAATTATAAATACTGATTATGTAGATTGTAGTATAAATATCCATGCCACCCTGAGGGTGGGGCATTTTGTAATGAGCATTTTAGTATGGAGCATTAGGCATTAGGTAGTTAGTAGTTGGAGCATTTTGCATTTTCTATTTGGTAATGGGGCTTTGGAGGTTCGTGCCTTGAACTGACCTGCAATGAAGAACTCTGCAGGTCAAGAACAGATTGTAATGATAAGAAATAATGAACAGAATGAAGAAAACACAAGAGAAAAGACTCGCAGCCTTTCCTTCAAGATCTCTGGCTGGGGAAAACAAAACTGTATACATTCTTGGGTGACAGAAGAAAAACAGCCAGCCGGCAGAGAAACAAAAAAAATATTTTTTATATAATTCTGAGACCTAATGCTCTCCCAGCCCCTACCACCCATACACTTGAACCTGAACCTGGACCCTTCCCATGAGCCCTGCCTTTAACCCTGGACAATCTGCGTGCATGGCTAGAATAAACATCTCTGTGGAATCCATACAAAGGCCCTTCCTGCCTCTTTGCCATCATCATATCAACAGCTATCTTGGTTTGCAACACCTAGTCATCCCTTTCCTCCTCTTGTATGGAGGCAGGGACCCTCTATTCCCATTCCTGGTCAGAGTATTCACTGTCTGACCTTTGCGATGCCAGATCAGGAGTTCCCTCACTAGGATCAATGGAGGTGATTTCAGTTCTTTTATGTCTGGGAGAACACTGATTGCCTTTTTGTCTTTCTATGGCAACTACACTGACAGTCTTCTTGGGTGTTCCCTTCTTAACAGCTCTCTTTGCTCTCAGTTCATGGACACAGGCTTTCAGCCTAAAAGTGGGTTCACCATCCCACTTCCTCATGTCCTCCCCCTGGTCACACAGTCTCGGGATCATAAAAAAAAATATTTTTGTGTTTGTCTCTGCTGATCGGATGTTTACCGCTGACCTGAGAATGCAAAGTTTTGTTTTCCCCAGCCAGAGATCTTGAAAGAAAGGCTGCAAGTCATTTCTTCTTATATTTTCTCTTCATAGTTTATTATTTCTTATCATTACATTCTGTTCCTGACCAGCAGAGCTCTTTTCTTGCAGGTCAGTCCAAGGCACAAATCCCAAAAAGCCCCTCACACAGGGTGGTGAGTACATTTATACTACAATCTACGTAATCAGTATTTATAATACTTCTCCAATAGCTATTATCTATTTTAGAAGGTTAAACTCTATTCTAAGCCAACTATAATGTGCCACCTCACAGCAGAAGATGGAGGCAGATGAGGAAGAAGAAGAAACCCAAAAGCCATGTGCTTCCTCCATCTTGCCTTCACCTGCTTACCATCCTAAAACCCCCATATAGCTAAAATTCTCACCCTGTGATAAAACTGCACACTATTCTACTATCTAATACCCACTCCTGAAAACTCTGCTTCATTCCAGAGCTTAAAAGCCCTTTTTCCATGAACAAAGGTTAAAAACACTGTTTGTCAGAGATTCTTAAAATCTCTTAAACATGCAAAGAAACATTTCTCATAGTTCCAGACTCTGAAAACACAGAAAGAACCAGAGATTGTTATGTGGCCTGCGCTTGGGGCATCCCTTCCCTCTGACCAGGACAGGAGAGGAGCAATCTCTTGGGCTGCTGCTAAAATCTGGGGTGCTGGGTCATAGAGATGTAGAAGTACCCAGAGTTTCTTCTACATTTTGGAGCCAGGAGGATGCCACCTCTACAGTTGGTGTATCCATTTGTGGGTAATACAGTGCTCCCAAGGTGCTGGAATATGATGTGGGTGTGCTTTGAACCACCTTCTTCCACCATGACCAGTATGCAAGGGACATTGTCTGTATCTTTAGAGACACTCTCATTCTTTAGATCACTATAGACAACTTTCAGCACTGCTAGTTCTCTCAAGTACTGGATACCTTCTTCTACAGTAGTCCACTTCCCTGGGGATTTCACAAGATCTTCCTTAAAAGGATATCTTGCCCTCATGCTTGAGAGAAGCCATTTCCAAAGGCTGAAAACTGCTCCTTTTTCAAGTCCCCTTTCAATTTCCTGATCTTTATCAAAGGATCCCAGCTGTTTGGCTTCATGACCTTCTAACTGCTGACTGTTGGACCCATTATCCTAGCATCGCAGCAGCCATGAAGAAATCTGCTCACCTGGCTGGCGGCTGTACTCTTTTTGAAAGTCTCAAAGTTCTGATGAGGTCAGGGACCGAGGAACTTCAGTTTCCTCATTGACTTGACTCACTTCCTTCGATTTCCTTGTTGAAGGGCCTGCCTCCTGGTCTAATTTCTTGGTTTGAAAGACAGGTGTCTGCCAAGGAGGGCGGGAACCTCCCTTGGAATGGAAAAATATGACCCCATTCCCTCAAATTTTTTATAACCTTGAAATTACAGGGCTATTAGGCAAAGATATGGGAAAAGGAATAACAGTTCTTTACTACTATATATATGTATAACAACACAAACAAACAACAACAAACAAAACCAGAATCCAAGTAAAAGTCTTCTCTCCGCTGTCAAGCATTTTCCCCTTTGGTGTAGTTATGGTCACAGCCAACAGGGGCGCTGTTGGCTCCTGGAGAGGCAGGGCAGGTGCAATGATTCCCCCGTGGCTGCAGGAGGTGCTGTGGCACGAGCTCAGCTGCCTCTCCACCCGGTTAATGTTCACTCAGCGGGAGAGAGAGAAAAGGGGTTCCCTTTTGCAGACTCGCAGGGAGCAGCGGGTCCCAGGGCCACTCTGGGCAGCAAAATGGACTGCAGCAGGAATCTTGGAGCAGCAGGCTGCAATGGCAGAGGAGAGCAGACCCCTGGGGCAGTGAATCGAAGTGTAGCATTAAGCCCCAAGCGATGGCAAAAGCCAAAGCAGTGGGGTCCTGGCGGATGCTGGGTGTCAGGCTAAAGTGTAGCAAAAGCCCTGAAGCAGCATCAGAAAAACAGCAGGGGCTGGGCAGGGATTGCTCCTTTGCATGGTTCACTGGCAAGGCAGTGGCCCAGTGGAGGAAGAGGTGCTCCCGGGTCTTGGCACAGCACGCACCAGCCCTAGGCTCCTGTTGGGGGTTGAGTTGTTTTCTTATAGAATTTTTTCCCAGAAAGTTGCTAAGAAGCTGATTGCTGGGTGCTTGTGGGTACTCATGGGTGCTTGGGAAAAAAACAAAGGAAACAGCTAGGTGAGAGACAGGGTGGCACTGACTTCACTTGCTCTGGGCAGTTTTTTGCTCTCTGAGGAAACTGTCAGGACTGCTCATCTTTGGGACAGCAGAGGGGAGATCTCACCATCCCTCACCTGGAGCTCAGCTCGGAGTGACCCACCACCGTCTCTTTGTGTGTCCCCTGGGATTTCAGAACCTGTCCTCTCCCTGCCCTGCCGGGAGCTCTTGCCCCATTGCCTTGCACTCGCTGCTTCTTCAGTTTTGTTCGAGGTTTCCCCATGCTGTGTTCTACACCCTGTGCCTAGCCAGGACATTTCTACAGCTCCAGCCACCGCCACCGAGCCTCGGATACATCTCATCCCCCGGGACTGCTTCTCGCTCTGGTAGCTTGTGATGGTACTGAGGGGGGAAGGTGCCAGAGGAAAACTGTAACTGGGTTGTTGTTTGGTTTTTTTTTTCTTTCTCTCTAGTTCTGTTTGTTGTCAACACTATAGTTACTGTTGTTAACTTACCTTGTTAGACGCACTAGTAAAGAACTGTTATTCCTACCCTCACATCTTTGCCTGAGATCCCTTTAATTTTAGAATTATAACAAGTCCAAAGGAAGTTTCCATTTTTAGTTCCCTAGCAGACACCCCTGTCTTTCCAAACTAAAACAGCTCCCAAGGGGTAGAGGAGTAAAGAAGCAAGATGGCAAGCCCTATTCAACAGTGCTGAATAAAAGAAAAAAATAAATAAAAAGGAGGGAAGGAAAAAAAAAGGCAAAAACCACAGGGCAGTGGGATCACCAGTCAGAGGCACCGTGCCACATGGCTGCCAAGTCAATCACTCCACTGGAAGAAAGCAGCATCCCAGGCTGCTCCTCACCCATCATGATTTTTCTGGAGCTGGAAGAGGCAGTGATCATTCTGGGCACAAAAGCAAAACAAAACCAAAAATAGATATGGGATATAAACCATCCCCAAGACATCTAACCCCTGTTTTCCTGCTATTACTTCTTCTTCTTCCTTTACTAATCAATGGTATGGGCCTGCAACTTGCCTTGTCCATTTTTTTGTTTTCACTACTGGGGCAATTACTGTAATTGCTGCAGTTTGAGTCCCTGTCTCAGTCATAGTTGCTGTAGCTTGAGTCCATGCCTCAGCCTTAGTGTCCTCAAACACAGTTTGGGTTCCTGCCTCAACTACAGTCCTCTGAGAGTATTGAATAGAGACTCATATGCCCAGGCCAGGCCCCAGTAAGTGGCGAGAAGCTGCTCGCATTTGTGGGGGTAAACAAGACACCCTTCTAACAGTTTGTTAGGATTGTTAACGTGTTCAGGAGTAAAGTCGCAGACAATGGGAGGTGATAACAGCCCTAGGAACCTTCCTGTCTTAGGTTATGATGTAAGATGTAACCAAAAGTATGTATTTTATCACCATTTTCATAAACTGTTAAAAACAGGTGGAGCAGTGTTCTTGATCTCCTCCAAGACTCATCCCTGATAACTCCCCCCAGGGACTATCTTCTGCTAATGGACCATCAAGCCTCACTACATGATTCAAAAAATTATATCATCCCACTGTAAGATGCTCTGCCCAGAGGGAGGAACCAAGCATTCCTACCTGGACATAATCTGAGATTTGGAACACCAGAGCAGCCCTACCTACTGGATTCCCAGAGGACAAGAACTACATAACCACCACTGGACATTTAGAGGAAGACCAGACCCTTCTACAGGATCACTACTTCAACAGAACCACATCTACCACTCCAACAGGACTGCAGGCACTATTTAATTGGACTGCTACCACCACCCTGACATCCAAAAGGATGTCAGGTTGTATTCTGAAACGCTCAGTTTAAGACAGTGTGTCGTCCTGATTTTGCATGTTTTTCTTAGCCTTCTGATGTTTGCATTTCTTGTAGTCAGATTCTCATGCACTTTCATGTGAACACTGATTGTTTTTGCATTCCTCTTTAGAGGAAGTGAGAATTGATGGACTCTTGGTTTGACCTGTGTGGTTGGAGAGGTGGAAACTTCATCCTCCAATTCCTGGTCACCTTTGGACTGATATATATATCGAGGTCACACAATAAACTGTCTTTCTTTCCCTCCTTTCTCAGCGAAGAGAGTTGTCATGAGTGCGTGTGTTTATTTGTGTTGTATAGCGACATCTGGTGACTGCTGAGTGAAGGACAGCCATGGGTGAGGTCTTGCCTGTTACCCCTCCCCTTTCGTTATCCGCGCGGTGATTGAGAGCCGTTGGCCAGTTTGCCTGCAGCTCTTGTGACAATGGAGACCTCCGTGCTCTTTGCGAAAGAATCTCTGGTCCTGGTCCTCTGGGCACGGTTTCTTGACCAAAACCGAGTTCCTATCTCCCGGAGTGAGTTCAAAAAGTTATTCCTGTAGGCTAGAAGGAACGGGTTCTTTCCGGAGCATGAGGGGGTGTTCTCGAGGGAGGCGTGGTCTTTAGTTGGAGACCGTCTCATGGAGACTCTCTTTGCTGAGTATAGTGTAGACGTAGAAAAGTTGTTGGTACACTGTAAGTCAGTGGACCTGGCTTTGGAGATATACCCCTGTGGCTCCTCTCAGGTCTCCGTGGTTTTGCAGAGTTCCCAGGGCGATCTCTCTAATTCGGATGCGGATGGGGGAGAGGAGGGAGATTTCGAATTTCTACGTGAGGCAGACCCCTCGCCTACCCCCCGTGATGTTGCGCTGGGAGACGTTCCCGTCTCGGATTGCGGCTTTTGTCCTCTCGGCCAGCGAATGGACGGAGCCCTGCGGGCTTCTGAGGGTCCCAAGGGTTTGGCTCGGCCAGCCCCGTCTTCTCCCGTGCCGCGGCGGCAGTGCGGGGGGGAACCGCCCTCCCTCTGTGCCTTCCCAGTGCTGGGGAAGTACAGGGGGGGCCTGGCTCAGCCTCCGGCCATGACTGGGTCTGAGTCGGTGACCACACTGTGCCCACACTGTGGTAATCCCACTACATATACCCTGGATGTGGCGGGAGAGGAGTCCGGCCCTTCGCCACTGATTTTACTGTCGGAGGGGGCAGCGGTGCGGGCCTCCGCTTCTGAGCAGCCTATTGGAAGCCGCCGGAGGAGGGGCAGTGATTGATTTTTTGTCAAGCCCCGTCAGGATGGGCGATCAGTCCGCCCTGCTCCGCTCGGGGTGGGCGGTGCCTGCGGTCGGGTACCCCGCGAAGGATGGGACCCTTCTGGGGGCGGTCCCAGACCCTCTTTTCTCTGCACCGACCCCGCCGAGCGCGGTGGGTGATGGTGCATGCGTGGCTGAGGGATGGAGCAGTGATGTGGCTCCGGCAGTAGCGTCTCTCTCTGCGTCCCGTTCCCCTCCCACGCTCAAGGGAAGTGGACCTGCGACGGCCCCGGTCCACTCCGCACCGAGCACAGGCTCTGCTGGGACTGGTGTGGCCCCGACAGAGCCTGATTTGTGTCCACAGTCCCAGCCTCCTGCGGACGCCGGGGCCACAGCAGCTGCAGGCGCTGCGGTGTTCACCTTTGGCGCGGATGGGGACGCGGCCAGCGGGAGACCAATGGCCCCCTGGGGCCGAGGGTCTGCATCAACAGCATTGTGGACACTTCCCCCGTATCAGGTGACTGTCCACTCGAGGGAATACGGACGGTTAAAATCAAGGCAGAGGCAATGGTCGATAGTGCTTCTGCACCTCGCCCCCAGGATCGCGGAAATGGCTCCTCTGGCCCTGCTGATGCTGCAGGGGGCGCTGCATCGGGCTGTGTCGAGCTGACTCCCAGTCAGGCATCTGCCTCTGTCCTTGTGGGATCCACGGGACAAGAATTAGCGGGTGCTGCGACCCTACCAGGGGGCTCTCAGGCTTTCCCTGTGCTTAGAGGTGTTACGAGTAACACCTATCAGCCTTTATCATGGACAGCTATGCTGGAAGTCCATGATGAGGTTGGAAAATTTGGTCTGGGGTCTGCTGAAGTCATGCAGCTGCTTTGAGTGTTTGCTGCTGATGTACTGCTACCCCATGACATCCGCAGTTTGGCTCGCATTCTTTTTGATCTTGTAGAATATGACTTTCGGATTAGAAAAAATGATTTTTTTGTGTTTCTCTGTTGGCCAGCTGTTTTTCTTCTGTCACCCGAGAATGTAAAGATTTCTTTTCCCCAGCCTGAGAGTTTGAAAGAGCAGGTCCGTGAGACTTTTCTTCTTTTTTCTCTTCATTATTTATTGTTTCTTATCATTACATTCTGTTCCTGACCTGCAGAGCTCTTCCTTGCAGGTCAATTCAAGGCACAAAACTCCAAATACCAAAGCTAACTACCTAATGCCCCATGCTTAATACTCAACTACCTAATGCCTAATGCTAAAAGCTCCCACCCTCAGGGTGGCATGGATATTTATACTACAATCCACGTAATCAGTATTTATAATTCTACTCCAATAACTGTTATCTATGTTAGAAGGTTAGACTCTAAGCCAACTATAATGTGCCACCTCACAGCAGAAGATGGAGGCAAGGAAGAAGAAGGAAGAAACCCAAAAGCCATGTGCTTCTTCCATCTTGCCTTCACCTGTCTGCTATCCTAAAAACCCCATATATCTAAAATTCTCACCCTGTGATAAAACTACACACTATTCTACTATTTAATACACACTCTTGAAAGCTCTGCTTCATTCCAGAGCCTAAAAGCCCTTTTTCCATGAACAAAGGTTAAAAACACTGTTTGTCAGAGATTCTTAAGTCTCTCAAACATGCAAAGAGATATTCCTCATAATTCCAGACTCTGACATACGACCTTTTCGAGTCCAAATGGACTCAACTGGCAGCCAGAGCAGTGCAGTGGAATGCTACACTGGGTCAACAGGATCCCAGGTGTGTGATTGGCACTGATGTGGTGTTGGGTCTAGGTAATTGCACTGCTCTTAACGGGCAAGCTGGTTTTGATCCCCTTGTGCTCGAGTAGTACAGCGTTGATTCAAACCATGGAATTGGCTGCTCCAAAGGAGGCATTTGCGACTGTCATCCAGGGAGCTGATGAGTCCTTCCTATGATTTGCAGGGAGATTGACTGCCTCTGTGGAGAGGCAAGTGGGAGATCCAGAAGCAAGGAAGCTCTTGCTTGGATACCTTGTGAGAAGTAATTGCAATGCTGATTGTAGGAGAATCATAGAGGCTCTTCCTGGTGATCCTTCTGTCTCCAACATGGTGGAAGCCTGTGCGAAGGTAGGCACCTTTGGCCATAAGGTGGCTGCCTAGGCAACTGCTGTGCAACCGGTTTGGAAAGCGCTGCAGGGTGGACAGCTGTGGCAAGGCAATGCTAGGACCAATAGGAAACATAAAAAGAAGGGGCAGAAGGTCACAACTCCCTTGTGTTTTTGTGGTCAGTGTGGAAGGCTGAACCATACTGCAAATGTCTGTAAGGTGACTGTTCATGCTAACAGCCAGGTTTTGCTGAGTTCGGGAAACAGGAAGCAGAACGCGAAGGGGAGTCGTGCTCACACACAAGCTTCTCTCCAAGTTCAGGAGCCGATGGAGGTCTGCTTAGCCGGCTTGCAGCCAGCACCCGTGGCTCAACAGGTGTTGATGTCTGCACAGCAGCAGCAATTGTCTTAGAGTCTGAAAAAATACACAAGGTCCCCCTGGATGCCATTGGTCCCATGGGTGAAGGCATGAGTGCTCTCCTTATGGGGAGATTTAGTGCCACCCTTCAGGGCATCATTGTGCACATGGGACTCATTGATGCAGATTTCACAGGACAGATTCATGCTATGATATCCACACCCACCCCCCCGTCACTATCCCAAAAGGAACACGGATTACTCAACTTGTGTCTTTTACGTCTTCTGTTCCTAGGGCAGGTGACTGGTCACAGGGAGATGGCAGCTTTGGATCCACTGGGCCGCCTCAGGTCCACTGGACCCCTGTCCTGACTGAAGACCATCCCAAGAAGGTGTGCACCCTGTCCATTCCTGGAGTGGCATCGCCGGAGATCCGTCTCCATGGGCTTATGGACACCGGCCCGGATGTCATGGTTCTCTCCCTTGCTGCCTGACCCCCGGACTGTCCTTTGGAGCCAGTGCAGACGCCTGTCATGGAACTGGGAGGAACAACGCAATGCTACATGAGCCAGCTGCCCGTGCAGATCACGAACCCAGAGGGACAGACGGCCATGGTTTGGCCTCATGTGACTGCATGTCTTGCTAACCTCTGGGGGAGGGATGCTCTATCTGCGTGGAGTGCGCATCAGGACGGATTTTTGATGGGGGCCACTGTGATGAAAGGTGCAGAGTGTCCTACACCTCCTTTATGGTGGCTGGTGGACAAACCCGTCTGGGCAAACCAGTGGCCCCTCCCTCAAGAAAAATTAGTCGCCCTTCGAAACCTGGTGCAGAAGCAGTTGGACCAGAGTCATCTGGAGCCTTCTACCAGCCCCTGGAACACTCCTGTCTTTTGCATCAAGAAGAAGTCTGGGAAATGGAGGTTGCTACAAGACCTCCGAAAGGTCAATGCCATGATGGAAAGCATGAGAACACTGCAGGCGGGCATGCCATCGCCTACCATGCTTCCTGCAGATTGGTCAATCCTCACTGTGGATTTGAAGGAATGTTTTTAACAATTCCTTTGCATCCCGATGACAGACCAAAATTTGTCTTCTCGGTGCCAGTAATTAACAATGCTGAGCCGGCACAGCGATATCAATGGCGAGTTTTGCCCGAGGGTGTGTGGAACAGTCTGGCCATATGCCAATGGTATGTGGCCCATGCCTTGTCTAGAGTTCACAAGCAGTTTCCTGATGCCCGTCTGTATTATTATATGGATGACGTTTTGGTGGCTATGTTCACCCAGGATGAACTGCTGAGGATACAGCCTCAGTTGCTCGATGCTTTGCATTCTAATGGGCTGCAGGTAGCTCCAGAAAAGGTTCAACAACAACCTCCATGGAAGTATTTGGGGGTCAAAATTCTGGAACGGACAATCTGACACCAGGAGGTGCAATTTGTACATTCGGTGAAGACACTGAAGGATGCCCAGAAATTGGTAGGTGTCATCACCTGGTTACGTCTATATTTGGGACTGACCAATGCACAGCTGTCTCCTGTGTTTGATATATTGAAGGGAGACTCTGATTTAAAGTCACCTTGAGCATTGACCCCTGAGGCACGTCAGGTGCTGGTGGAGGTTCAGCAAGCTGTTTCTGCTTGCCAGGTTCATCGCATTGATCCTGCCATTGATATCACTGTGTGTTCATTACCGCTCCGGATTTGCATCCCACAGACATCATTGGACAATGGAGTGACGAATTGTCTGATTCCTTGCACATCTTGGAATGGGTCTTCCTGCCCCATCAGCTGCAGAAGACAGCGACCTCAGTGTTTGAGCTAATTGCTCGTTTGATAATCAAGTGCCAGCAACAGTGTTTGCAATTGATCGGTGTGGATCCTGCAAAGATCATACTCCTGGTACAGCAGGAGGATTTTGACTGGAGCTTTGTGAACAATGTGTCCCTGCAAAGTGCTCTGGAAAACTTTTCAGGGCAGATCACTTGTCATCTGCCCAGCCACAAGCTACTGCAGGTAGCAAAATTTACAAAAATCTCATTGCGGCCCCAAAATAGCCAGGAACCAGTGCAAGCACCCACCGTCTTCACTGATGGTTTGGGGAAAACAGGGATGGCCATTGTTACCTGGAGGGATGGATCTGAGTGGCAGGTCCTGGAAGGTCATTAAGATGGGTCAGCCCAAGTGGTTGAATTGAGGGCTGCTGTCATGGCATTTGAGAGATTTTCCCAGGAAACTTTCAGTTTGGTCACACATTCTGCCTATGTGGCTGACATTGCACAGCGGTTGGGTTATTCAGTTTTGAAGGAGGTCAGTAATCCTGCTTTGTTTCATTTGTTGAAGACCTTGTAGTGTTCCATTCAGGACCGTGTTCATCCATACTACGTCCTGCATGTGAGGAGTCACCCTGATTTGCCAGGGTTTGTAGCAGAAGGTAACGCAAGGGCTGACAAATTGGCTAACCCAGCATGGGTAGCACCTCAGCCTGACACGCCTGAGCAGGCCAAGGCATCGCATGGGTTTTTCCATCAGAATGCACATACCTTGCAGAAGTAGTTTCAGGTGACGCCTACTGAGGCTCATAACATTGTTGAGTCATGTGACAACTGTCACGCGCTGGCTGCGCCTTTGCTGGAAGGAGTGAACCCCAGAGGCCTTAGGGCCTTGGAGCTTTGACAGACTGATGTCACCCAGATTTCCGAGTTCGGCCAGGTCAGGTATGTGCATGTCACGGTGGACACGTTCTCCTCTGCGATGTGGGCCTCTGCTCACACTGGAGAAAAGGCCCGCCATGTCCTTGCCCACTGGAGGCAGGCGTTTGCCGTTCTAGGCATACCTTCTGCTGTGAAAACCAAAAATGGTCCTGCTTACGCATCTCAGCAGGTGCAGCAGTTCCTGTAGTCGTGGGGTGTGTCACACAAGTTTGGTATCCCTCATTCTCTGACTTGTCAAGCTATTTTATAACGCTCTCATGGTACTCCGAAGTGGGTTCTTCAAAAACAAAAATGGGGAATGCAGGGTGAAATACAGCAGAGTTAGTTGGAAAAGGCTTTGTATACCATCAATTGTCTTACTGTGCCGCAGAATTCAAATAACCCTCTAATTTTGAATCATCATCTCTCATTGCAGGCTTTGGACGAGACACCTCAGCCTTGAGCGAAGGTTTGGGTGTGGAATTTAGTCACCAAACAGTGGGAACGTCCCTATGACCTTATCGCTTTGGGGCGTGGGTATGCGTGTGTATCCACAGATACTGGAGTATGCTGGGTACCTTTGAGGTGTGTTCGTCCTGACCTGCGATTGCAGAGACAGAATCCAGCCGATGGGCAACGTGGAAACCGTGACCAAACTGAAAGTCACCAAGTGGATGGATCATCGAGTGATAACTCAGATGCAGACTACACAAGTGATCACTCTGATGATTCCTCCACAAATGGACACTGAACATTGTTCATTTTCTCTTTTAACATTGTTCATTTTTCCTTTTTTATTTTTCTTTTTTTAAACAGAAAAAGGGTGAGATGTCGCCCTGATTTTGCATGTTTTTCTTAGCCTTCTGATGTTTGCATTTCTTGTAGTCAGATTCTCATGCACTTTCATGTAAGCAGTGATTGCTTTTGCATTCCTCTTTAGAGGAAGCAAGAATTGATGGACTCTTGGTTTACCAGTGTGGTTGGAGAGGTGGAAACTTCATCCTCCAATCCCTGGTCACCTTTGGACTGATATATATATCGAGGTCACACAATAAACTTTCTTTCTTTTTCCTCCTTTCTCTGAGAAGAGAGTTGTGAGTGTGTTTGTTTATTTCTGTTGTATAGCGACAACAGTGTTTCTTTATTATTGCCTTTATTTTAATTTTTACTATTAAATTGTAGTTCTGACTTGGAATCTCCCACTGGTTTGCTTTCAAACTAGTACAAGGGACCACTGACTTGTACGGTATTGGGGCAGGGTGACCTCAGTAGTGGGGGTCCTTATCCTATTAGCCTCCACAACTTTACCAGCATTCTAAATTTCTGAGTAGGCTGTTTATCCCTCAATTCCCAAGGGATACCCTTTGCAATCCCTCCCTCCATAGCTGAATTAAAGATTTGCTTTCTCCATCCAACTCTTTGAACTGAGAAAACTTTCCCCTCAGTTCTGTCCTGAAGACAGCAGCCTGATTTCTCACTTAACTTCCAATAAATCCTACCTGTCTGCTGTAAGTTGCCAACTCCTCTGTTATTTCCCCCCATGTAAGACCTGGTCCTGCTTCCAGTCCCCCCACATGATTAGTTCTAAGCTATTATTGCAATTGGGTGGTATAAAGCTTTAACAAGTTGGGCAAACCTTTCATGAGGGGATTCATCCTATCTGGGTTAGTGATCAACAACATGGAGAGAGGCTGATGGGGTACAAGCTGCCTGTTGTGTATTATTTGAAGGCAAGCAGCCTTTTGCACGCTCTCAATGAATTTACCCAACATTTCAGTGTGGATAGAGATGGTGTTGATACACCTGGTGGATGAGGGGAAGGCTGTGGATATTGTCTACCTGGACTTCAGCAAAGCCTTTGACACTGTGTCTCAGCATTCTCCTGGAACAGCTGGCAGCCTGCGACTTGGACAAGTGCATTCTTCACTGGATTAAGAATTGTCTGGATGGCTGGGCCGAGAGAGTGGTGGTGAATGGTGCTGCATCCAGTTGGCAGATAGTCACTAGTGGTATTTCCCAGAGATCAGTGTTGGGCTCAGTCCTGTTTAATATCTTTATTGATGATCTGGATGAGGGGATTGAGTCCACCACTAGCAAATTTGCAGATGACACCAAGCTGGCTCTGTGTGTTGATCTGTAGGAGGGTAAGAGGGATCTGCAAAGGGACCTGGACAGGCTGGATAGATGGGCCAAATCCAACAATATGATGTTTAACAAGTCCAATTGCCATGTCCTATACTTTGGCCACAACAACCCCCTGCAGGACTACAGATGGGGGACAGAGTGGCTGGGCAGCAGCCAAGCAGAAAGGGACCTTAGGGAACTGATCAACAGCAGGCTGGACATGAGCCAGCAGTGTGCCCTGGTGGACAAGAAGGCCAATGGCATCCTGGCCTATATCAGGAATAGTGGGGCCAGCAGGACCAGGGAAGTCATTCTTCCCCTCTACTTGGCACTGGTGAGGTCACACCTTGAGTACTGTGTCCAGTTCTGGGCTCCTCAGTTTAGGAAGGATGTTGAGACACTTGAACGCATCCAGAGGAGAGCAATGAGGCTGGTGAGGGGCTTGGAACGCAAGCCCTATGAGGAATGACTGAGGGAGCTGGGGTTGTTTATCCTGGAGAAAAGGAGGCTCAGGGGTGACCTTATCACTCTCTACAACTTCCTGAAAGGTGGCTGTAGTCAGGTGGGGGTTGGTCTCCCAGGCAGCCAGTGACAGGATAAGAGGACACAGTCTTAAGCTGTGCCAGGGAAGGTTTAGGCTGGACATTAGGAAAAAATTCTTCACAGAAAGAGTGACTGGGCATTGGAATCGTCTGCCCAGGGAGGTCGTGGAGTCACTGTCCATGGAGGTGTTTATAAAAAGATAAGATGTTGCACTTAGTGCCATGGTTAAGTTGATAAGGTGGTGTTAGGTCATAGGTTATGTGAGAAATGACGCTCAGTTTAACAGTTCAAAGGTTTATTAAACCTTAACAAAATGCAGCAAAAGACTGACTAAGGAGAAAGGGCAGCACTGGGAGCAAAGGACTCAACCTCCATGTCCTTGTCCACAAAATGGATGCTCCGCTTTTTATACCCCTAGCCTTTCTCAATGTCTTGTTAGTCAACTCCTTCTTCACTGTCCATTGGTGGAAATCATCTTCTTACATCTTGATTGGAGGTCAGGTGTTGCCATAGTAACAAGTCAACCCTCCCCAAATGTCCTGACTACCAAGGCCATCCTGTGACAACAATGCAAGGGGGAGGGGAAAGAGGACTACAGGAGGACATATTGCAGTAACATAACTATACATCTACAAAACTCTTAACGTACACATAACATTTACCCCTTACTTGTGAGAGCCAACCATCACATTACTCATCTATAACAAAGGAGGTGTTTATAAAAAGATCAGATGTGGCACTTAGTGCCGTGGTTTAGTAGATAAAGTGGTGTTAGGTCATAGGTTGGACTCAATGATCTCAAAGATCTTTTCTAACCTAGTTAATTCTGTCATTCTTGTATTTTTCAGTGTGTGAAAAATTAATAGACAAGTCACTTAAGAGTATAATTTTAGTTGAAAGAAATGGGGGAGATATGGGAAGTAAGACAGAGAGAACTGTGGATTTAAATAGCATAAGCAGACTGATAACCAAGATGCCTTGGCAAGAGCAAACAGAGCTTTAAAGATTGCAAGAAGATTGGATCAAGTCTGGTGACAGGGAACGAAGATGGGATTAAGTAAAAATGTTTCAAAATGTATAAGTTTGTTTGTATGATGTCTAGCTCAAATCAATGCAGTAAAACATTAATAGCCTTCCTAGAATAATATATAAGCATATGTAGCTCACAGTGAAATCGGATTCTGATCACCAACCATGTCCCCATCTCTCTCTCAGTCGCTGATAGACCCTATGGCCTCACAGGGGATGTACTCCTCTCCCAGAGCAGCAGAAGAAAATTTTGGTGATGAACTGACCAAAACCCCCATGCCCTGTCTCCCTGCGCTGTTGGTGGGAAGGAGGGAAGGGCTGGGAGGAAAAAGGTGTTTAAGAGCTTATTTTTTTTCTCATTATCCTCCTCTGATTCTGTTAGTAATAAAATTCACACTGCAACATTAAGTTGAACCTGTTGTGCCCTTGAAGTGTTTTCTCACAGTCCTGTTTCACCTTGGGCACCCTTCGTTAACTTTTTTTCCTTCTTCCCTCCTCTGCTCAGCTGTGGCAAGGGAAGGTGAGCAAGTGACTCTCGTGGGTGCCTGGTGTTGAGCCAGTGTCAAATCAAGATGATATGTCATCACAGAGGTGTATTAACTTCTTATTTGGGTGAGTAGCATGTCCATCTTCAGAGCCATCAGAGATTGGCTCTGATGGACACTGTGGAATTTTCTAGCAGTTTTCACAGAAAGCTTCCCCCCCACCAAAAAATCAGTCTGTGTGTCCTGGTTTAGGGCAAGTTTGGGGAGAAACTTCCAAAGGGGCCCCTTCAAAGAGCAGACTCCCACGGCCCCTCCCCACCCCCACCGGTTCGGGAAGGATTCCTCGGAGAGAAGTGGAAAGAAACCTGTTTATTTAACAGACAGAGCACCCCCCAACACACAAGATGAACAATCACCGTTCTGAAGGGATAACAATTCAGACAGTCTCTCTTTGGGGAGTGGTCGCTCTGTTGTTGGTCTCTCCGGCGCTGGGCAGGCTGCTGCAGGACACAGAGTGCAGACTCTCGGTGTTTCCCAGGTCCCAGTCCAGAGCAGGCTTGAATAATTCCATGAAGGAGAGAGGAAAAGGAAAGCAGTCCAGAAGAATCTTGGACTGTCTAGTTAAACTAACTAAAGAGCTAAGCAGGAGTAAAAGCAAGCAAGCAAGCAAGCAAGCAAGCAGCAGCAAAAGCAGCAGCAAAAGCAGCGGTGTATGTCTGTGTCCCTCCAACTGTTATCCGCACACTGATAACAAAACCAAAACAAAACTTCCCCGAGAATGTCTTGAAGAACATCTCCAGCCCAAACAAAACAGACGATTGGGGATACAAACCTCACAACATCACCCCAGGACATTCCACCCCTTATCTCCATATCGTCAACATAATACCAACATCATGCATTTTATTAGAAACTTCCATCTATTCCCCTCAAAAATTACAGGCAATCCCCACTTCATTTTACTCACTCAAAACACCATCTTTCACTTGCTCGGACCTTCAACACACATTTCCTTCTCCATCATTCACTTGCTCAGACCTTTAACACTTACATATCATTCTCGTCCCAAAATCAGATCCCGCTGA
The DNA here is from genome assembly GCA_018697195.1 of Certhia americana. Taxonomy (NCBI): domain Eukaryota; kingdom Metazoa; phylum Chordata; class Aves; order Passeriformes; family Certhiidae; genus Certhia; species Certhia americana. The sequence continues at coordinate 431,933 of JAGMWU010000050.1, forward strand.
GGTACACATCGTGTTGTTCCATCTCTCTGCATAATCCACCATGTACAACCCGGTCCCTGAGCAAAGAAAACCCCACGAATGGGTTTGTCTGCACTCGAGGCAGACTTGATACACACAGTCTTTCCTAACAAACCTCTGACATGTACCACTGGGACTTTATCTCCATCTATTATATTCAGGGACTCAGACTGGGCAGAACCTGCTCGGTTGGTGGAACCCCGAGTGTTAACTAGCCAGGTGGCCTTTGCTAAATGCTGCTCCCAATTCTTAAAAGATCCCCCACCCAAGGCTTTCAACTGGGTTTTTAACAGTCCATTGTACCTCTCCACCTTGCCTGCAGCTGGTGCATGGTAGGGGATATGGTACACCCACTCGATGCCATGTTCTCTAGCCAAGGTGTTGATAAGGCTGTTTTTGAAATGAGTCCCATTGTCTGACTCAATCCTCTCAGGGGTACCATGCCTCCACAGGACCTGCTTTTCCAGGCCCAGGATGGTGTTCCGGGCAGTAGCATGAGGCACAGGGTAGGTCTCTAACCATCCAGTGGTGGCCTCCACCATGGTCAGTACGTAGCGCTTGCCTTGGCGGGTTTGGGGCAGTGTGATGTAATCAATCTGCCAGGCTTTCCCATACTTGTACTTGGACCACCGCCCACCGTACCAGAGGGGCTTCAGCCTCTTGGCCTGTTTGATGGCAGCACACGTCTCACAGTCGGGGATAACCTGTGAAATACTGTCCATGGTTAGATCCACCCCTCGGTCTCATGCCCACTTATAGGTGGCATCCCTACCCTGATGCCCTGAGGCATCATGGGCCCATCGGGCTAGGAACAACTCTCCCTTGTGTTCCCAATCTAAGTCTATCTTTGACACCTCTATCTTTGCAACATGATCTACCTGATCATTGTGTTGGTGGTCCTCATTAGCTCGACTCTTGGGGACATGGGCATCTACATGATGAACTTTCACAGGGAGCTTCTCTACTTGAGTGGCAATGTCTTTCCACTCCTCAGCAGCCCAGATTGGTTTTCCCTCTACGCTGCCAGCTGGCCTTTATCCACAGTTCTAGCCACTCTCACAGAGCATTGGCTACCATCTATGAGTTAGTGTAGAGGTAGAGCTTGGGCCACCACTCTCTCTCAGCAATGTCCAGACCCAGTTGAATGGCTCTGAGCTCGGCAAATTGACTTGATCCCCCTTCTCCTTCAGTAGCCTCTGCTACCTGTCGTGTGGGGCTCCACACGGCTGATTTCCACTTCCGGTTCATCCCTACAATGTGACAGGAACCATCAGTGAAAAGAGCGTAGCGTTTTTCCTCGGCTGGTAGTTGGTTATATGGTGGAGCTTCTTCAGCACGTGTCACTGGTTCTTGTTCTTTATCTGTGACACTAAAAGTTTCACCTTCGGGCCAGTTTGTAATTATCTCTAAAATCCCAGGGTGATTTGGGTTTCCAATACGGGCACGCTGAGTGATAAGAGCGATCCATTTGCTCCGTGAAGCACTGGTGGCATGGTGGGTGGAAGGAACCTTTCCTTTGAACATCCACCCCAGCACTGGTAGTCGGGGTGCCAGAAGGAGTTGGGTTTCTGTCCCAAACACTTCTGAGGCAGCTTGGACTCCTTCATAGGCAGCCAAGATTTCTTTCTCTGTTGGAGTATAGTTGGCTTCTGACCCTTTGTAGCTTCGACTCCAAAATCCAAGTGGTCAACCCCGAGTCTCCCCAGGCACCTTCTGCCAAAGGCTCCAGGACAGACCATGGCTCCCGGCTGCAGAGTAAAGCACATTCCTCACCTCTGGTCCCGTCCTGACTGGGCCAAGGGCTACTGCATGAGCGATCTCTTGCTTGATTTGGGAGAAGGCTTGTTGCTGTTCAGGGCCCCAGTGGAAATCATTCTTTTTACGGGTGACCAGGTAAAGAGGGCTCACGATCTGACTGTACTCTGGAATGTGCATTCTCCAAAAACCTATGGCGCCTAGGAAAGCTTGTGTCTCCTTCTTGTTGGTTGGTGGAGACATCGCAGTGATCTTGTTGACGACATCCGTAGGAATCTGACGCCGTCCATCTTGCCACATCACTCCTAGAAACTGGATCTCATGAGCTGGCCCTTTAACTTTGCTCTTCTTAATGGCAAAGCCAGCTTCCAGGAGGATTTGAATGATTTTCTCTCCTTTCCCAAACACTTCTGCAGCTGTGTTCCCCCATACAATGATGTCATCAATGTACTGTAGATGTTCTGGAGCCTCACCCTTTTCCAGTACAGCCTGGATCAGTCCATGGCAGATGGTGGGACTGTGCTTCCACCCCTGGAGCACTCGGTTCCAGGTGTACTGCACTCCCCTCCACGTGAAGGCAAACTGAGGCCTGCATTCTGCTGCCAAAGGAATGGAGAAAAACGCATTGGCAATGTCAATAGTGGCATACCATTTCGCTGCCTTGGACTCCAGCTCATACTGGAGTTCTAGCATGTCTGGCACAGCAGCACTCAGTGGTGGAGTCACTTCATTCAAGCCACGATAGTCCACAGTCAATCTCCATTCTCCTTCAGATTTGCGCACAGGCCAGATAGGGCTGTTGAAGGGTGAGTGGGTTTTGCTGACCACCCCATGGCTCTCCAGCTCACGGATCATTTTGTGGATGGGGATCACGGCATCTCGATTCGTCTGGTACTGCCGGCGGTGCACTGTTGAGGTGGCAATTGGCACCTGTTGCTCTTCTGCCTTCAGGAGTCCTACTGCAGATGGGTTCTCTGACAGACCAGGCAAGGTGTTCAACTGCTTAATGTCCTCTGTCTCCACAGCGGCTATTCCAAAAGCCCACCGGAGTCCCTTTGGGTCTTTGTAATAGCCATTCCGGAGGTAGTCCATGCCCAGGATACTCGGGGCCTCTGGGCCAGTCACAATTGGGTGTTTCTGTCACTCTTTCCTGGTCAGGCTCTCCTCAGCTTCCAACAGTCAATTCCTGTGATCCCCTTGTCACCCCGGCAATAGAAACAGGTTCTGCCCCTACATGCCTCGATGGCATCAGTGTACATTGTGCACCAGTGTCATCCAACGCTTTGTATTTTTGTGGCTCTGATGTGCCAGGCCATCTGATCCACACTGTCCAAAAGACCCGGTTGTCCCGTGCCTCTTCCTGGCTAGAGGCAGGGCCCCTCTAACCCTGGTTATTATTTCCTTCTTGAGCATACATAGTAGAGGTTCCTTCAAGGGGGTCTGACAAATCATCTTCCCTTCTGTAATACCCAGCAGATCGGTCCTGGGAGGTTGAGGCTACCTTCATTTTTGTGGAACCCCCTCGATTACTATTTCCCTCCTTGAGTTGACGCATCCGTGCTGCCAGGACAGAAGTGGGTTTCCCATCCCACTTTCCCATGTCTTCCCCATGGTCACGCAGAAAGAACCACAGGTCAGCTCGTGGGGTGTATCCTCTTTCTTTAGCTGGGGAATGTTGGACTCTGACTTTGGGGCCTGTGACTCGCACTGGTGCTGTGTTGATCTTCCTCATTTCCTCCCTCATCTCCCTCATCTCCTCTTTAAACTCCTCTTTAAGTTCCTTAACCACAGCAGAGACATGAGCATGCATCTGGCCATTGACCATACTTTCATAATTCCTAAGCTTGTTGGCCACAGAACCCACTGTCTCTCGGTTGTTATCTGCATTAATTGTTGCAATGAAGGTGGTGCATTGAGTTGGCCCTAGATTTGCCAGACTCCACAACATTTGCCCTGTGCACCTGACTTTGTCAGGGTCATTATCGTGCTGTCCACCCCTCCTAAAGAGTACTTCTAGCACCGCCACTTCTCTCAGCTGTTGGATCCCTTCCTCAAGGGTCTTCCAGCGCATCTTATGATGGTGCTCCTGCATTCTCTCTCTGTGGACAAACCTTTCTCTTACACTTATTAAAAGACGCTCCCAGAGGGAAAGGGGCCCAGACTCCCTTACAAATACCTGATCCACACCTGAGTCTTGGGTCAAAGGTCACAAATTCCTGGCCTCACTACCATCCAGCTGCACACCTGTACCCGTAAAGTCCCAGACCCGGAGTAACCAGGCTGTATAAGCCTCACGTTCCCGTCGTACAATGTCCTTCCGCAGGTTACGGAGAGTTTCATACAACAGAGACTCAGTGACAATCTCTACCTCTGGCTCCCCTGCATGTTGTGAGGTCCCTCCTTTCTTATCTGATTTCATCTTAGCCTTTCTTGTTTCCACAGGGGCGACTGCTGCTGGCTGTGATTTCCCTTGTGGTTCAGCTGGAGCCTGGACAGATGTAACATCTGTGAGTTCCACTGCTGCACCACAAGAGTCTTCCTTTTTGAGGCAGCAGGAGGGATTCTCACTAGTGGGGGAGGTGTGCTCCTTCAGCATCTGGCCTATGTCCTTCACCAGAACCCCCACCCAATCTGGCTGGTTTATTTCTGAGGTGGTCTTTGGGGCAGGGTCAGGTTCTGGGGCAGCATCCTTAATCTCTGGGGCAGTGTCCAGCTCTGTGGTAGTGTCAGGCTGTCTGGCAGCATCCCTGTTCTCTGGGGTAGGTATCAGGGTGGTTATCCAAGCCAATCTCCCCTTATCTATGAATGCTAAATAGAACAGGCATATCAGCAACACCAGCCACTGTATGACATTATTAGCATTCAGAGAAAATATGAACCCTTCGAAAACTGGTGGGGTAGACCCAAAGATCCAGGTGAAGGGTTGGGAGAAAATTTCCCCCGGTGTCATTTCTTCACAGTAGGTGCCATTATTAAAGTAACCCCAAAAACATTCAGTTAGTATGCGATAGCTCTGAATCCATGTTCCTGCCTTCCAGAGGAAGTTAAAAATCCATGAATTCCTCACCTTATCAACCCACAAAATAAACTGGATAACAACCACGGTAGCTTTAGTTATGGGACCCATGTTTAGATAAGGGGCTACAAATGGAAGAAATATAGCTGTGGCCACATGCCATCCAAACCAGGGTACGCTAGACAACATTGTTCTACTTGATGAAGTTCTTAAATTCAGCACACAAAAAATTAGATTACTTAAGCTGTTATTCCTTTTTTACACTTTTTCTCTCGATGTCCTCAGACCCCACCGTTGGGCGCCAAAATCTGTCTTGGTTTGGAAAGACAGGGGTGTCTGCTAGGAAACCAAAAAAAAAAAAAAAA
>JAGMWU010000050.1:442450-510716 GCA_018697195.1 Certhia americana
ACTGATTGAGGTCTCTGAGTGTTGTTTTCTGTACATTGTCAGTTAGAAAGAAAAGAAAACATGGGGAGGGAAGAGGAGTGTTCTGAAAGTTTAATTCTGATTCTTGTTTTTTTCGTTCTCCTTTTAGTGTTAGTTAATAAAGTTTTATTACTTTTAAGCTTAAACCTGCTTTGCTCTTGATGAGAAATTTCAAATTGGCAAACCAAAACTATGACACAAAATTGGTGTTTCCACCTGGTTTCAAACTGAAACCACATCAACTTTAGTACATTGGCCGAGAAATCGAACTGAACCCTCGACAGCAGCCTATGACTTCGTAAATAGTTTGGGTTGCTGAGATTAATATATGTAACTTCAGAATAAAATTTTTGTTAGTTATCTTTGGAAAATCCTTTCAGAAGCCTTAAGCTTACACCCAGGATGATTGCTGGCTGTCAGGCTGGAGTACAATAGCCTTTCAAAGGATCACTGTGAATATGAATAAGGTTATTATGAACATCAGTGAGTGATGGGTCAGACAGAATCATTTAAAAAGCTTCAATGCTTGTGCAGGCACCTGATGAGCATTAGTCAATCAAAATGCATATTTGTATTTGAATTTGACCTTTTACGTTTGCATCTCTGCTTTTAGACACAGAAACAGAAAAAGCAGAGAGAGCACAGCACTGAGCAACCAGGCTGATAATTTTTCCAGTGTTTGATTCCCATTCCACTGTGTAGTGCCATTTAGATGTGTTTACATTAAGGCAAATAAGCTCTGTTTGCTGTGGTAGCTGAACAGGTTATCAGTACCCACCTCTGTTTCCCACCTTAACAACATGAACATAATTTAACCTATTAAATTCAGAAGGGTGTTTCCTCACTATAAACAATAAAGCAGTGTATATAATAAACAATAAACACCACTGAACAAAAATACATACAAATGCCTAAATGCTTTACCTTCACCCAGGGCCTGTCATAGTTGGACTTGGATAGCCTTTTCCAGAACAAGGCTTCCAAGTTTACCTCAAAAAGAGGGTTCAGCTTTTAAAAGACCCAATTTACAAGTCAAAGTGACTTGGTTTCATTTTTAGGATAAAATCACCTGGGATTTATGGCATACTTCCCCTGTCAGCCAAGATCAGGGCTTGGCCAGAGCCAAGACCTCAACTGGGAGGGGGGCTCCCTAACACATCTCACAAGCAAACCTTTACTAATATTTACTAAAAAAGTTCCTCAACATAAACAATTTACGAGTAACCAAAGGAATATGTAATATGAAATAATATCTTATGGCTGGATCCCTGTGTGTAGCAGGCATTGAGTTTAAAGCTTAGTAAAAACAAACACTTAAGAGACAAGGTCACATTTAGATTTTGATTTCAGTTTTGTCCGATGTTGCTAAAATTTTGCAGATGCATCATCAGTATACTTAACAAGCTGTCCTTTTAGATTGGTGGGGCACAAAGATCCATTCTAGAATGTGTAGTGGGTCAGACAACTGTGTGTCCCATTGAACAATAATTCCAGTAGGATATAAATTAACAATGACAATAAACACTATAATATAAACTTCAGGACATATCTGGCAAACTTGTGTGCAGCAGTGACATAGGGAAGGGCTGTGGTTTTTTGTCCCTCTGGATTCTTGACTAACACCAGTTTACTGCTTAAATAACTGTGTGGTGCCCCCAAGGCCAGCAACAGCAGTTCCCACAGCTGTGGTAAGCCAGGTTTGGGGCCATGTGTTAGCAGATATGATGGTGACATCTGCTCTGATGTCAATCATCCCACTAATTTTAATGTGGGATGGAGTTGCCCAAGGCATTGTAAGTGTACAAACTATGTTTGGTCTCCGATCGGAAATGACCTGAGTCCAGTGCACTTGAGGCTTTCCCATCGATCCGAAGCCTCAGTCTCCTCCTCCTCACATCTTCAAATCTGTTTTAGGAACACAAGACTTAAAAGGAATGAGTTGGGCAATACGAGTTTTAGCTGGGATAGTCACACGAGGGATAGGTGTTGACACCATGGCACAAATCTGTCCCATGTAGTCAGCATCTATAATACCTGGATGAACAAAAATGCCTTGTAACATTGCACTTGACCTTCCTAAAAATAGTGCACTCAGTCCTTTCCCTATAGGCCCATAGGCCTCAAGGGGGGCCTTATGTACTTGTAATGAGTCTATAGCTATTGCATTGTCTGTGGAAGCATCCATGCCAGCTGAGCTTCTTGTTCTCCCTGGCAGCTGGACACATAGGCTTGGGCTTGGGGACGGGAAGGTGCTTGTGTCTTCAGGTGCTGTCCTGCTACTTTGCAGGACCAGGAATGATGCAATTGTCCTGCCCCCTTTCTGCCAGTCCTCTGATGATAGCAAAGGCACAAGCACAGAAATTCAGTCACCCCCTCTGTATCCCTACTTGTAACCACCATTCATTTTACCTCCTTCCAGAAATTAAGCACATCATGTTTTGTCATGTAGATGCTATCCAGTACCAGTAATGCAGCAGAGTGCTCTCCACCATTTTGAGCAACCAGCACAGGCATCTTAGCAGCTGTTTTTGCATTTCTCTTAGTTTTTATCAATTTTAGTGTCCCTCAATGTCCTTCAGGTAGTTAAAACACTTATAGAGATTTCACCGCCTCTAGAGGCATAGTCAAAAATCAATTGTCTTGCTCGTTCCCAGGTTTTAACACTAAAGGCAGTATCTATGGTGATTTCTACACCTTGGCTCCTGCAAAACTGTAATAACATCTCTAGAGCCTCTTCATCGTGCTCAACTCCTCTTTTACTTAAGAACAGAGTTCAAATATTCACTATGGATTGGTCCTCTGCAGAAATTGTAGCATCCATCATACCCAGCAGTAGTTTGTTGAAGCAATGCCAGAGAAGCCCCAACTAGCCCTTTCCTGGACCATGCCAAGATTGGCTGGCCCCTGACCAGAATTGATCTGGGTGACGGTAGAGCAGGGCTGCTGAAGAACACAGCAGAAGGGCTACTCTCAACAACACCAGATGTATCAGCATCAAGGATCAGAGCAAAGAATAGGGAGGGATCTTTCATGTGGTTCCCAAAAGAAGTTTATTCCAGGAGAGGGGCAGGGATAAAAGACAAAAAACAGCACTGTGCACAGTCTTTTAAAAGGGGGAGGGTACAATTCTTCAACCAGTAGGGATTGAACAAGGGATAAACAAGAGGGACTCACAGAACTACAACCAATGAGGGAAAACAAGGTGAGGATATAACCTGAGTGAACTATTATTACATCGAGGAACATAGAAATTTCTAGACTTTAATCTGCTAGGATTGACAACTTGACAGACAACTGGGAAAGGGAGGAGAAAACTTGGACCAAACCAACCAACCTGGGGAAACCAGGAACGATCCATTAAAGAAATTACAATACAAACCCACATGAAATAAAAACACACCACCACGGCTCACCCTTTTATGTCCTCTTCTAGATGATAGCAGGTCCTCAGCTGTCCGACAGCTCTCTGGCTATCTCCTTCACACAGCTCTCCAGGCTGTAGCTCTCTGGCTGCATTCCTTAACAGCTCTCAGGCTGTTTTTCTCTCACAGGTCTGTCTGCTTTCTTTTGCGGTTCTGGCTGTAACATCTCTCTAGCTGTAGCTTGCCAGCTTTATTTTCCTCTCTGGCACTCTTTCTCCTTTGTTTTCTCATGACTTAGTTATCACGTCTCAGGGTCACCATATATTGCAGTGGTAGGAGACATAACAGTCATGGTTCATGCAGCAGAGAGAGTGTTTAATAGCACGTCTGGTTCTTAGATAGGCTATTCAAAAGACTCTGTGTTCAAGCATGATTGGTTACCACCCAGCTCAGTGGCCAATAGCTACCTGCTTACATTCTGTAGCCAAACCCCTCCTCCTCTTATGAAGCATACAGTCCAGCTGTATCGTTGTCATACCAGCCTATACATCCAAATGGAGGGCTGATTTTTTCATTCATGGGGGATGCGCCATGTCATGGGTATTCCACATTCCCTTACCGGTCAAGCAACTGTTGAATGGGCCCATAGTACTCTCAAGTCCATGTTGTTAAAACAAAAAAAGGGGGAGTGTAGGGATGCAATATACCTCCCACAAAAGACTGCAAAAAGCCTTATATGTTCTTAATTTTTTGAACTGCATTCAGAATGACCTAACTGTTATCCAATGCCATTTTAGTGGATCACAGGCTCACTCAGAAAAAGCTCAAGTGCTTATTAAGAAGCTTGAAAGTGGAAAATGGGAAAGACCCTTTCCGTTGATTGTTGCAACAGGCTTCTCATTAGGGGTAGAAATGATCTATGACACAGACTCACATTTAACAACGTGAAAAGGGTCCTGGTTTATTCTTCTTTGCAGCTTAGCCATCCTGACTCTGACTACAACAAGCTCCTACTGTAGGGTCCAACTGTAAACTCTCACTGCCGGCTTTTACCTAGTTCAACTATGACTGCATGCCACAATAGCAGGCTCTAACTCCATCAGACCCAGACTGACCTCGTAGGAGACCTTCTACAGCAGCAACTCTCTTCCTTGTTTCGTTCATCTTTAGGTGTCTCTGGATCGTTCCTTCTTCCTCAGGGCTCCTCTACCTCCTCAAGGTCCTCTTTCTCCAGGTCTTCTTCCTCAAGGTCCCTTCTTCAAAGGACTTCCCTTACCAGCCAACCTGCCCCTTTTATCACACTTATCTTTATTAGTCACAGCTGTGACCCATTAAGGGCAAGGCTGTTCCTCTTCTTTGGTAATTAGTACAACTGTGACTTATCAGGATGAGGTTGCCTGTAATCCCTTCTTCTACAACTACAGTTGATAACCTGAGGGTGAGGATATGCTTGTGTTTTCACAGATTCTGGTCCATGATGGGTACCTGCAAGGGTGGTCTGACCAGCCTTGGGTGCTCCAACTTCATCAGCAGCTCATGGGGAAACTGAGGGAACAAGATGAATGGAGCTTGTTTGGGCCATGGGTCAAAAACATTCTAACATTGGAAGTGTTTTATTTCATGATTCTTGTTTGTATAGTTGATCAAGCACTGAAAAAAGTTATGGTAGTACAGTTTAAAAACAAAAACAGGGGTGATCTCGAAAGAGATAAGATAGAATTGAGCTACAGGCTGTGGGACATGCCTGCACAACTCCATGGCAGCACAGAGAAGCTTGTCTCAGCCTCACCTTAGGAGGAGATGTGACGTGGCAGACACCCTACGGAGAGGAGCCTGCCAGACAAGTGAACAATGCATGATCACCCCCATATAAGAACATTAAAGTATGTTGCTGATGTGACAATGTGTGACAGGTCGCTTAGTAAAGAAATACTGTATAAGGAAACACTGTATCTTGAAGAAGTGCATAAAACCAGCTTGTTTCTTGCAATAAACACCTTAGTATCCTCACTGATCTGAGTCTGTGCAATTAGTTGTCACGCTGGGGCAAAACTTGATGAATCAATTTCCTTCTGTGGCACCACTGTTAAGGTGCCCTTTTTTGCCCACCTACCCCCCCTTACTATTTTATCAACAAAATGATTATCGAATTTGGGTATTGTTTTCCTGTTTTGATGAGTTTTGCAATGCATAAAAGCTGCTTTTCTAGGCTTTCAAATACTCTGTAGCAGTGCATGGATCTGTTCAGTATGTTCCATCCCGCTGGAGTCTGGAATTATGAGAAATATTTCTTTGCATGTTTAAGAGATTTTAAGATCTCTGACAAACCTTTGTTCATAGAAAAAGGGCTTTTAGGCTCTGGAATGAAGCAGAGTTTTCAAGAATGTGTATTAGTAGAATAGTGTGTAGTTTTATCACTGGGTGAGAATTTTAGATATATGGGGGTTTTAGGCTGGCAGACAGGTGAAGGCAAGATGAAGAAGTCCATGTGGCTTTTGGGCTTCCTCCTTCTTCCTCATCTGCCTCCATGTTCTGCAGTGAGGTGGCACATTATGGTTGGTTTGGAGTAGAGTCTAACTTTCTAACATGGATAATAGTTATTGGAGAAGTATTATAAATACTGATTACGTGGATTGTAGTATAAATGTACGCACCACCCTGTGTGGGTGGTATTCGGGAATTCGGGGGGAGAGTGCCTGAATGTGATCTGCTGCACAGATCTCTGCAGGTCAGGAGAAGAATGTATTGATAAGAAATAATAAACAATGAAGAAAACATAAGAGGTGACTCACGGCCCAGTTCTTCAAAATCTCTGGCTGGGGAAACAAAACTTTACATTCTTGGGTCACGGAAAACAGCCGGCAGAGAAAAACACAGAAAAATATTTATATGAAAACCCGAGACCATCCCATTACCTTGAATAGTCAGCAGTCCTCTTTCCCTTCAGGTGACTCCACTAACATACACAACATTAAATGCATATTCAAAATTAGTCCATATTTTACCTTCTTTTCTTCGCTCAGTTCTAGATCTTTCATTGATGTAATCAGTTCAGTTCTCTGTAAGGATGCATCTGATGGCAAGGCCTTTACCTTGATTACCTTCTCCATGGTTGTCACTGCATAAACTGTCATCTGCCATCTCACACAAAGCTGTTCTTGTCTGCATACAGCTCCCAATCTAGATCTTCTGGAGACACGTCCTTCAGATCTAGTCTGCTGGAATAGGCCTCTTTGATGGTCTGTAAACAGTCATACTCAGATACATTATCAGTTAGTGTTGGGAATAGAGACATACCAGGACTGATAGCAAACGTTTTCAAAATAACATTACTCTGTTCCATTAACATGGCATGGGATACCTGTCGGTGATGTTCACAGAACAAACTTACAGTGAGTTGGATGCAACTGTTGGATGCAGCAGTTCTTGGCTGCTGGTCAAATGCAGCAATTATTAGCTGCTGCCTTCTCCAGTTCTCAAGTTCCTTTGCCAGCTAATTTCTGAATATAGTTGGGCTGTTTTTTAAAACCTCAGGTAAGACTGTCTTGGTGAGCTGGCTCCTTTTCCCTATTTCAGGATTCTTCCACTAAATAGCAAAGAGTTCTTGGACTTTCTTATTCACAGGAATGCAGGAGAAGGTATTTTTAAAATAGAATATAGTTATAGTTATATTAAGTTATCTGGTATTCTCCCTCCTTTGCTAAATTTCAACAGACTTTTCTTAGGAGAATTTGGCAAATAGAGAAACTGATGAACCACACAGTGTATTCCCAATTCATATTTCAAAGGCTGGAAGAAAGGTCTCATCTCACTGTTATAAATGTACAGAGCCAATTTACAATTAATTAATAAATTTATTGAGAATGACAAGCAAGCAGTGCCGGGCGACCATTAGAGTCTGCGCTCTAACAATGGCTTGCAAATTGCATTTGCAGTTGGTCTTAGTTTTATACTGTTATAGGACTCATTTCCTGTCAGTTCCGGCCTAGTTTCGTTTCTTCAGTTTTTTGTCTTCAAGATTGTACTGCACAGACTCTCTGCTGTTGCTAGGGGGTCTTCTTCCCTCCTTCGGGGGTCGCTGGATGATGGGGACTTATTTTCCTCAATGACCTCGCGTTCAACTTTTCTTTGAACAAGCGTACATTACTAAAGCATCAAGAAAGAAAAAAAGCAGCTAATCCTATACAAATAACCACATCCTGTTTCATCCTGTCTCTATCTTTATTTAGTATCATTGCAGCTGGACTTCTCTCTTGTGACTTTAGCTACCTTGCAAATTTCGCCTCAACAGAGCTGACATTTATCAAACACGAATTGCATACACATATTTTACAGTCCCTCATATCCTGTTTATCAATTTCCCTGATTTGTGTTTTTAATTTTAAAACTGCTGCTCCAGCAGCACTAATAATTGGTTTCTTTGATTATCATCAACTCATGGGTTGTTCCAATCTAAGTGAACTCTGGGTCAATTGGCACTGCTGATATTTGCATCCCTTGAATTACGGAGTGGATTAACCTTATTAAGCATGGTATAAAATACATGAGATAAATAATAAGCTGTCCTGGTTTAGGGCAAGTTTGGGGAGAAACTCCCAAAGGGGCCCCTCCAGAGAGCAAACCCCCACGGCCCTTCCCCACCCCCACCGGTTCGGGAAGGATTCCTCGGAGAGATGTGGAAAGAAACCTGTTTATTTAACAGACAGAGCACCCCCCAACACACAAGATGAACAATCACCGTTCTGATGAGATAACAAATTCAGACAGTCTCTCTTTGGGGAAAGGTCGCTCTGTTGTTGATCTCTCCGGCGCTGGGCAGACTGCTGCAGGCCACAGAGTGCAGGCTCTCGGTGTTTCCCAGGTCCCAGTCCAGAGCAGGCTTGAATGATTCCACGAAAGGAGAGAGGGAAAGAAAAGCAGTCCGGAGGAATCTTGGACTGTCTAGCTAAACTATCTAAAGAGCTAAGCAGAAGCAAGAGCAAGCAAGCAAAGCAGCAAAGCAGCAGCAAAAGCAGCAGCAAAAAACAGCACCCTGTGTCTGTATCCCTCCGACTATTATCTGCACACTGATAACAAAACCAAAACAAAACTTCCCCGAGCCAGTCTTGAAGAACATCTCCAGCCCAAACAGAACAGACGATTGGGGATACAAACCTCACAACATCACCCCAGGACATAAGCCTAAGACTGCACACAATATCATAAATCCTATCCTTTTCCACCATGTACCTCCAAATAATTCATTCCACCAATCACCTCTTCAGATGGAATTCCAACGTTGGACAGGAACATGGGCTATTCTTTTAATTTTTTCTGTAATTTTAGTAATAGACTGCCCATTATCATCAATCTCTAAGCAACATTCAGAGGTGCTAAATTTTCCACACATGGTTCCTTCTTCATCCAATAAATAATGTGAAGCCAATTGGTTCTGATAAACAGAGGCCTTGGTTTGTGACAGCTGTCTGGCTGTGAGTTTTAAGGCTTCAGCTGTTTGATTGGTTACTACTTCAACAACTGCTTGTAATCTAATGATTCTATTTAACATATAAATCGGAGTTCTATAACCCCAACTCCCATCTTGGGCCCAGGTTGCTGGGTCATAGTACTTTATAATTCTTTTGGGAGGCCACTTGTCATCTTCCCAGGTCTGCCTACCTCCAATTTTAATCTTTCTTTTTCTTTTATGTAAGGTTTTGTACAAAGGTACTCCTAAATTCTTCTCTTTCCTTTAGGCAATAAAAAGAAGGCAGGCTGTATAGTGCCGATAGTGCAAGAACCCTTCCAGTTTTTAGGTAGTACATTATATGCTCTTTTATCATAAATCTAAAATAATCCATCAGGTGCTTTCCATGCAGTGGAACTTCTCCCAGGATTTTCCCAGAATAACTTTAATTCACTAATCTCAGTATAGGGATTGGCTCCCTCATGGTTCTTCCAACATAGTATCTTTTCAGCTTTACAATTAGTAGACCAATATGCCTGGGGTGGTCTTGGTCACCATGTCTCTTTTCCTTTTGTAGAGTTAGTGGTATCATTTTACACGGAGTCTGTCCTAAATATTTACTAAATTGATTACCTTCTCATGAAATGCATATTTGTCTAATTATATCATTACTCAATGCCCATCCATCTGGTCTTATAATGTTTGAAACATGGGTACGATTCTATTTTAATAATTGCATTGGCTTAACACCCTCTCCTCTCCAGGGCCATTGTTCTGTCATCTGGGATCCCCCACATATCCAGCATGATGATACATTTAACTCTGAGGCAATTTCTTGCATGAGATTGACAAAAAGGTTCTGTCCTCCTGTGGGAAGATTCTGGCTTTCCAATGTTTTCCTGACTTCATCATAAAGGGAGACCTTAGATTTTTTTCTTAGAGGGGGTCAGCTCTCTAAGTAGGGTAGTTGCATTCCTGACTATCTCTTCTCCATGCCTGTCTTGTACCCTCCCCATTATCATGATAGCCTATCCATCCTTCTTTAGTAAAACAGAGATATTCTTTTCTTCTTGGACAACTTTGTTATGCTGATGGAGCTCATCCTCCTTTTCCTAAGTTCTTAGCTACTCAGTAACTTTTCCCTTGAATATTACAGGTTTCTAATGATGCTCTGTTATAACAATCTGTGCTGACGTGCATGTGCTGTGAAAGTATAGAGTACCTGTGATCCCCATTGAACATTTTGGTAACACTTTGAGCATGGATTTGCGATCCCACCAGGTATCAGACTCATTATCATGAGTAGTATTATTCCTCACCTTTTTCCTCCTCTGCCTCCTTCACCTACCAGACCGCCCCCGGCAGCGAGGTAATCCATCTTCTTGGCAGCAGGGGTATTCTTCAGGGGAGCCATAGGTGGATTGCCTGATCTCATGCTTTCGTTTGTAAACCTCCCAGGTCTTAGCCTTTTCAGGGGAGTCCCACAAGGTACTCAATTCGATCTCCAGCACTCCACTCACACTATGTTTGTAGACAAATGTAATTTCCCTCTAACTCCCTTAATAAACAATTCCCACCACTGGAGCCAATCTAATTTTATGTTCCCTATTTCTACCACTATCTTCAAAGTTACTTCGGTTAAGAGTCAAACAATCTGGACAAAGTCTTTTAGAAGGATGACTCCTTGGGCAATGATAATACCACTTTTTTTTACAATAGTGACATTTAGAACGTGAAAGAAACATGCGAAAATTTTTGATGTAAAATGTGTCCCTTGGTCGGAGTCTATTACGGATAAGATTCTAAACCGGGGGATCACTTCTTCTAATAGACTTTTTGCAACCGTCTTAGTTACGGCTCTTGCCACAGAAAAGGCCTTTGCTCAGTGAATTAGTTGATCTACTATAACCAATAGATACTTCTATCTCCCTACCTTGGGCAGTTCACTAAAATCTACTTGTATGTGAAACATTTACAACTTTCATTGGGACATCTTATCTCCTGGGTTGGCATGGGTTGTTTTGTTGAATCTTCAACTTTAGATCAACTTTTATAGGTCCCTTTATTTTTGAGGTGTGAGTCCACCGTTTTTCAGCAGTCCTGACAGCAGTTTCTGTAGTGAGAAGAACAAGGGAAGGACCTTCCCAACACAGTGATAAGGTGGATTTTTTCCAAACTTTAATGTAAACATGGTCTCCCAGTTGTTCCTTATGGATGGCAAATTTAAGAGGGGTGTTTTGAGCCATTATACCTTTTGCTCTTAAATTTTGAAGGTGTTTCATTAAAGTTACAATATAGGTCTGGATAGAACTATCCTCTATTTTGGGATGTTTTAAGGGAATGCCTTGAGTATAAGGTACCCCATATAACATCTCATAGGGGGATATCCCTGTTTCCGAGTGGGGTTGGGTCTGAATATTCAATAAAGCTAATGGCAAACACTTGACCCAGGACATTTTAGTTTCTAACATTAACTTGGTAAGTTGTGCCTTGATGATCCTATTCATCTTCTCGACTCTCCCAGAACTCTGGGGGTGCCATGGGGTGTGGTATTCCCATCTAATACCTATTGTTTCAGTTATTTCTTTCAAAATTTTTGATGTAAAATGTGTCCCTTGGTTGGAATATATTACAGATAAGATTCTAAACCAGGGATCACTTCTTCTAATAGACTTTTTGCAACCATTTTATTTGTGGCTCTTGCCACAGGAAAGGCCTCTGCCCAGTGAGTTAGTTGGTCTACTTTAACCAATAGATACTTATATCTCCCTACCTTGGGCAGTTCAGTAAAATCTTCTTGTCTTTTCTCAAAGGGTCTAAATACAAGGGTTCTTCTAGTCAATTTCTCTTTCAAATTAGCCTTATTCACTTTCTGGCATATAATACACCCATGAATCTCTTGTTTGTCTGTTTCATAAATTTCTATACACTCATAAAATTTAAATAAAAGTAAATTGGTCCACTAGTGCCTGAGTTCCCCAATGTGTCTTTTGGTGCAAACCAGCAATCACTCGTTTAGCATATGATTTGGGTAGCATTTTTCTTCTGTCTCATAATACCCATACAGTCTCCTGTTGTTTTATTCCTAGTTTCTCAAACTTATCCATCTCCTCCTTAGAGAAACTTTTGAGCTTTCCAGAGGATTCAGCCTCTTTCTCTCCTATAACTAATTTGGCAGCTCTTTTTTCCTCCTGATCTGCTTGATTGTTTCTTCTCATTGAAAATTTAGTACCCTTCTGATGGCCCTTTACATGTACTATGGCAATCTTTTCTGGTTTTCTGATAGCACATAAAATTTGCCTTATTATCTCCTCATGTATTAACCCTTTTCTTTGAGTATTAATTAATCTCCTCTCTTCTCAAATTTTTCGAAATGTATGCACAACTCTGAAGGCATATTTAGAATCAGTATATATAGTCCCTTTGCGGTTATTTAGCAGTAACAAGGCCCTCAGCAGGGCATGTAGGTCACAGGCCTGTGCTGACCAACTAGGACTCAATGCCCCAGATTCCAAAACTTCCACTGTGGCCCCATCCACAACTGCATACTCAGATTTCCTTTTTCCTTCTACTACTCTTGAAGATCTATCTATAAACCATTTTTTTTTTCTTTTCTCAATTCCTCTTCTTTTAAATCCATACAAATTTTTGTCTAGCTTTCTATTGAGTCAATACAATTATGAACAGGTTTTCTTTCAATCATTTTATAGAAAAATTGGGTCGGTTTTTGAGCTGATGTCATTTCTAATTCTAAATTTGGAGAATGGATTGTCACATATACTTTAGAGGGGTTTTCTTTTGCCTTTACTACCATCATGCGGTCTCTATTGGAATAGCAACCAGTGGGAAATTTTTGAATATTTGTTCTCTTTGCCCCGGTATCTACTAGGAATGCTACTTCCTCTCGGTGGGGACCTAATTTCAACTTCACCAGAGGCTCCTGAGATGCCCCGGTCCCCAAAAGACAGAGCACCCGACCCTCCCAGTCCTCCCTGAACACTTGCTCATCTTGCTGTTCTCTCTCCATCCCTACGCACGTACACCCTCTGAGCTTCTTTCAAAAGCCTATCTAACCCTCTATCCTGCTAATCCTCCATCCCCTCCAATTTTCTTCAAATGTCCACTCAAGACTCAGCCACAAACTGGGCTCTCAACAGCACTTGCCCCACCGGGGTAGCTGGGTCCACCTCTGAATACAGTTGTACGCTCTTTCCCAATCTCTTGAGCAAGTCAGTAGGGGCCCCGCCCCCACCATCCCCCCACCCCACCCCCCCGATGTTCACTAAAAGCTTTATTAATATTCTGGCCCCTGGGGACTGCTTTCTCAATTCCTTGGATTATGATACCTCTTAAATCAACCATATTAGCCTGGTCCCTATAATTTTGATTTTTCCAATTGGGCCTTTGATTAGGCCACTTTTGATCTGCTGTGGGTCTATGTCGATGCCGTTGATCCCAATTACATATTCCTGTTCTCCTTTTCATCTCTCTTTCTTCTGCAGTAAATAGGATTTTTAGTATGGCTTGGATCTCATCCCAGGTATAGATACTGGGTCCAAGGAATTGATCCATCTTTTCTGACACTCCTAAGGGATCCTCCAGGAGATTACCTATTTCTTTTTTAAACTCCTTCACATCACCTGAATTTAAGGGTACAGATACAAACCCTACTCCCCCTTGATTTCCCCCCATGGCTACCTCACTCAAAGGTAACAAGCTAGCTTCCTCATTTAATGTCTTTATTTGTTCTCTTTTTGCCCTTCCCCTAGTTCTTACTCCAGATCCTGATTCTGAAACAGGGGCCGAGGGACTGGGAGAAGGGGGAAAAGAAGAGTAAAGCTCCTTTTTCTTAACTTGTCCCCTCCTGGGACCAGGCAAAAAGCAAGGCGGGGGTGAAGGCTGGGGATCTGGGGGTAAGGGATTGGGGATGGGGGCATAGGGAGGAGGAGAGGAATGCTCTACAGGATCCCAGGAATCCTTTTCTTTTTCAAATTTCTTTTTATCTTTTAGAGCAAATATGTACATTCTAGCAGAGGACATAATCTATATGCTAGCATATTTGTTTTCTTCCAAGCTATAAAGTTCTTTACGGTTGACATAGATGTTTATTGCTTGGCAAATTCAGTTATCAAAAGACACAAAAATGGGTAAAAAAAAAAAAAAAAAAAAAAAAAAAAAAGCTCTGATTTGCTTCCCTCCCCATATTTCCATACAGTAATGCACCATTTTCTCCTTACTTTTTTCCCTGCATGATGGCCAATTGTTCCAGTGTTTAATCATTAACCCTAGTGGACCGTCCATTGTTATATCTAGTAACATGCTCCCCTCCTTTTCTGTGGGACATCTCCGTGGGTTCCTACCCAGGCCAGAATTCTTACTTTTTTTCTGTCCCATCCTCCCAGGGTGCCTTCTTTAACTCCTCAAGCCTCTCACTTCCCTCCGTCAGTGGCCAAGACCCTTGCGGGAGATTGGAACCACACCTATAGGAGGTCCACACTCACTTTGCAGTATGCACTGCGCCTCATTCACTTGCACACCTGAGGTATCCTTTTTCCCAACCAGACAGGAAATCTTTAAATACTTACAGCCTGCCGCCTTCTGCCTGGGTCTTCGTGCACAAAGATTACAGGACTAATACTGCAGTCAGGGGAGCTCAAGTTTCCTTGCTTACCACGCTCAGAATTTTTGGGTTCATGTGGTTAGAGTGAACCGGCAGTGAGACCCTCCACTCCAGGATCATCCGAAGATGGGGCGCCCTCCCAGAGTGGGGTCCACGCACCAGGTTGACTCTATCATGTTGAGTTCACCAAAATTTGTTATAAATGAACAGAGCCAATTTACAATTAATTAATACATTTTATTGAGAATGGCAAGCAAGCAGTGCTGGGTGGCTAGAGAGATCTCGCTCTACCAATGGCTCACAAATTTCATTCACAGTTTGTCCTGGTTTTATGCTGTTGCAGGTCTCGTTTCCCTTCAGTTCCCTCCCAGTTTTGTTTCTTCAGTTTTTCATCTTCAAGATTGTACCGTGCAGACTCTCTGCTGTTGCTAGGGGTCTTCCCTCTTTCAGGGGTCGCTGGATGAAAGGGACTTATCTTCTTCAATGACCTTGCATTCCAATTTCCTTTTGTGCAAGTGCACTTTACGAAAGCATTAAGCAAGCAAGCAAAAAAAAAAAAAAGAAAAAGCAGCTAATCCTATGCAAATAATCACATCCAGTTTCATCCTATCTCTATCTTTATTTATTATCATTGCAGCTGGACTTCTCTCTTGTGACTTTAGCTACCTTGTAAATTTCACCTTAACAGAGCTTACATTTATCAAACACTAATCATGTACACATATTTTACCCGTGTAAAACTTGTAACTTCCTTTTAATGTCCTGTGCTGAGTTCCCTATAAATATGGAAGCCAGCTGTACAGCTTCTCCAGATTTTTCCTGATTGATATTAGTGTATCTCTTGGCAGCTACTTTAAGGCACTCCTCAAATTCACTCAGTGTCTCATGCGGTCCTTGTATCACCTCATTCAGTTTAAGCCAATTGATTACCTTTGGCATTGCATATTTCGAGCCAAATAATATCCACTTTTGATATTGTTCTAGTAAAACTCTCCCTTTCCTGGTGTTGGGGTCCCAATGGGGGTCCCAGGAGGGAAAATGCTCTTCAACAGTTCCTGGTAACTTCCCCTCTGTGTCTATCCTGTCCACCTCTTTCTTAGCAGTCCTGAGTACCACCTCTCTTTCTGTAGAATCTAATAGATTATTTAGCAGAATTTTGATCTACCCCCAGTCTGGATTCTGAGTTTTGAGAATGGTTTCAAATACTTTAGCTACCTTCTCTGAATCTTCTCTATATGTTCCTGCCCATCTTACCCATGCCTCAAGGTTGATGGGGAGAACAGTACCTTTACCACAACCAGGGCCTGAGATCTCAGCTTCTCCCAGAACTAAGCCCTCACCTCCTGTTCACCCCTTTCTTTCTTACTGTCTTTCTGTTTACCCCTCTCCTCCTTACCATCTTGTCTGCTCACTTCCTGTTTCCCCCAGGTCCATCCCACCACTAGTCTTGAAAGCAACTCCTAGCTCCTTCCCGACTGACCTTCCCCTCCTTGTACTCTTCCAGTCTCAGACACAGACAAACCCTCTATCTCCCTATCTTCCACATCTGGTGCCACCATCATCTCTACATCATCCTCTTGTCTGATACTGCAGGAGGAACAACATTGCTTCATTCTCTTCTTTGCCCTTTCCTTTTCTAAATCTAACATGAGACAGTCTGAAGGAGCAGGTAGGCATCCCTTTTGCAATTCTGGGTGCTTTCTCAACTTAAAGACTAAATCTACATAAAGCACTTCATTCTACTTTCTTTCCCTTCTACAAAACAATATAATCTGTAAAAAGGTTTTATAATCTAAGGTACCATTCTCTGTCCACTGAGACTGGCAGTTTAACTTATATATTGCCCATAAATGATTATAATATTTAATTAATTTAGGTTTACTTGGTTACTCTCCCCCTATCTTTTTTCCAATGGTTCAATATACATTTCAACGGAGAAATTTAAATATCATATCCTACTTTAGTTTTAGAAGAAACTGTCCCCATATTCAATAATTAAAAATACACGAGCTCTTATTTTAGAAGAGAATGACGGGAGAGGGGGGAATAGCCAAGCCTGCAATCACTAAAACCAACATAAGAGAGCATTCTAAGACCACAAATGAAACCTCAGTCACAGATATACGGTGACCGCTAAAATTGCACTGCAACATTCTCTCCGCAAACAGGTTTTTTTAGACATACCATGAGCGTCCCCATGATCTTATATGCCAGAAACCTCAAATTAACACACACTACTCTCATACACAAACACACTCCCGAGTTCAAGAAAAATGCAAAGAATACAAAGCAATTGAACAGACTTCTCTCCAGCCAAGGCTGGAGCTGGGCTCCGCTCATAAACTGAGCCCGAGGTTTTTCTCTTCTTTCTTTGCCCAAATCAAGATAGCAACGGCACTACAACATGGTGAAACTACGAGCTCCGTCTGATGATACCTTTCGGGAACAACGTCCAATAATTACTAGGGAATTTGAACCCCTATATCCTTTTCTTTTTCCAGAGGGCCTGAATCTCTAATACCCAGAAGGGGAGAAACTCTGTGGGGGAGGGGGAATTACTCTATAAACCCCCCTTACACCCTCCTTTTTTTGGTAAATTTTCTGAGGGGCTCTGAAACCCAGATTACTTGTGAACCTGTGACCCCCTTACTCTTCCCTGTTCTGGGGACTCAAAACCCCCTTTCTAGTAACTCCTATATACTCCTTACCAATATCCCCAAAATAATAAATAATGCCTTTACTCACCCAGGGATTCTGCCTGAGCCCCAGGAGACGAACAAAAGTCAAAGTTATCCTTCAGAATCCCTCAGAGCCAGCTGGAGATCTATTAGCCACAGAAGTCCCACCCAGCTGTGGTGCCAAATTCCCATTACCAAATGTCCAAAATATCAGAATAATATTGTCTCTCCAACAGCAAAATTGTACTAAGGAGGGCATCATTTATTCAGGCCTGAGGTGCACACAGGAGAGTCTAACCTAACATGGACGCATGACATGGTAGCATGATTGCTACCTATATACAGTCCCTACATGCATAGTACAGTTCACCCATTGCCATAAATCCCACCCCAAATACCCAGAAATTCAGTCCTTGGTTTTGTTTGTCGCTGCATTCTTGGACCAAATGTCTTCTTATCTCCCAACCATCCTTGATAAAAGCAGCTTTTGAAGGCCTTGCTTCTCTGCTAAAAGTTTCACAGGTACAGTAAAAACTGAGTTAACCCTTTTAGTATCAGGTACAGCTGGACTTAATTTCTGATTATACCCAATTCATCACTATAAGTGTGTTCAAGATCCCAGATGCACCAATAATGTCAGTTATACTATGTCTGCTCTTATTCACAATTACAGATTCATCAATAATGTAGTTCACCACTTCAACACTATATATCTGGTCAAGTTCAATAAGAACTTTCATGAAAACAGGTTCACAAGTAGTGTGGTTTATTGTAGCAGCGGATTATAGATTCTTTTAGATTGCTGGTGATAAATTCACTAGACCTGCAAAATATAAGTATATAGGGCTATGTGCAAGTGCCCCCGAACATACTACAACACAGTCGGAGGTGCAAATCTTAGCAAAGACATGTCCCTACTTTTGGGAGAAGAGCAAGCCTGTCAACTAGTCTGTAAGGTGGTTGTATTCTCATCTTCATATTGAGGAGTAAGAAGGAAATGCGCTGCAAGCAGAAGAAGGGACATGTGACCTGAAAAGGGTACAGGGATACGGTTCAGATGTGTAGGGATGGGATCAGGTGTTACAATTCAATTTAAGTACTAAAACCTAAGCGGTATGTAACAAAAGGTTAACCACAAGTAATATTACAACAAGATGTGCAGGTAAAGCAAGCAAGATAGCAGACCTAACAAGACAGCAGAGCAAGTGATATTATAAGTGCCATCAAAAGCAAGATAGCAAGTTTTAAGAGAACTAACAAACTGCAAAATTAGCAAAAAAGTTAGACTGAAAAACAAGAAGCACCAGGCATGCGCTGAAGATAGAGGAAAAAAGTTCAAACACCAGGAGGACTACAGAAGTCTTCATAAAAAAAAACACCAGAAGACTGATAACCATCACAGAAGGAACTGACGCATGCACAACAGCAACAAACTGATGACAGCTTTAAGAAAATATGAGTATGCTAATGATATGTTGTAATCGCAACATTGCATGGAAGGACTTTTAAAATGTAACTTGAAGGCTAAAGAAGATTGAGTGAGGTTTTGGCAGAGAGATCCCCCTCACTCACAGTGCTGAATAAATGAATACCAGCTATGTAGCCGTTTGACTAGTTTTATTTTCTTGCCTAGTTTAGGGCATTGGTACAGAAGAACAAAGAAAACTAAATCTCTGTGAATAAAATGGATCGAACCCAGAAATATTCAAAAATATACCCCAAAATTTGATTAAAACCAAGGGAGGTTAGATGTTGGTGCCAAAAAAAGTTGATATCATTAATAGTACAAGAGGCAAAGAGAAAGAGAGAAGAAAGAGACAGAGAGACACAGAGACAGAGATACACAGAGAGAGAGAGAGAGAGAAAGAGTGAGAGAGGGAGAGAGAGAGAGAGGAATGTGCGGAAGGAATGTGCAGAAGGAATGTGCGGAAGTAAGGAATGTGAGGAAGGAAGGAATGTGCGGAAGGAATGTGCGGAAGGAATGTGCGGAAGGAATGTGCGGAATGTGCGGAATGTGCAGAAGGAAGGAAGGAAGGAAGGAAGGAAGGAAGGAAGGAAGGAAGGAAGGAAGGAAGGAAGGAAGGGGGATTAGGTAGAAACGTCACCTTTCTAGGGATGTAAATGACATCTCGTTCCTCCCCTCCATCTGGTGGTCTTGGTCATGAGGCTCCCCCCCCACCCCATGCCATGGAAATACGTATAAAATCCAAAGGATTGATATATGCTTGGGCCAGGTGGGAATGCCCAGGACCCTCCTCTAAGAAGGTCAAGTTTGACACTGTGAAATACAAAGTTATAGTTCGTGTCAGGTAAATAAAAATAATTGGTGCAATTGTGATTGTGAAACATGTGGAATACAGTCACGGGACAGTTATAAAGATGAGTTATAATAAACATAGAAAACAAAGCATGGAAGAAGGCTCTTTGAATTAATCTTTTGTTCACAATTTACTACTATAGATCTTAAGTTGTAAGAATGTGTGAATTATAACTTTAGATATTGCTTTTCTTTTAACAAATACTTTCTCCTTGTAATTAAGCCTTAAGCTGTTTTAGAATATTGCTTTGTACTAAAAATTTTTAAAACTATAGCTTTAGAATGTGTAAAAAATTTAAAGACCAACGAAAAAGTAAGCCTATCTCACCATTTCTAACAAAACAGTGAAGAAAGCCTGAGAAAGGAAGATGGACATTGAATCTCTGACACATAGTTTCAAAAAAAGGAAGCTAGACATCACAATTATAGATTAATAGTCCTAAAAACTAGAAACTGGACCTCAACATCTAGACAAACACATCCTAGAATGTATATTCTAAGAAAAATAGATCACAATGAAGTATAAAAATTATGAAGACACCAGCTATCAATATCATTGATTTACATCCTGAAATATGCACCCTGAGAGGAATGAAGCACAGCGAAGTATAGAAATTGTGAAAGAACTAGCTATCTGAAGTATAAAATTGTGACGCAAAAACTAGAATTAAAATTGCTGAGAAAGCCTCCAGATATACATATAAATACCAGCAGGCCTCAGAAGTCAGTGTGCAGTTAGAGGGAGAGATCCCACTTCTGCATCCAGCACTGCTTTGCTTATATTTTATCATATTAATTAATAAATTGAATTACTGCTTGATATATTGGCTGACTCAAGCTCCTCATTTCTAACAACACTGTCCCTTGCAATACTGTGGCTCTATTGCATCATCTGCAGTGTTCTGGTGCAGGGTCTGGGAACCCCTTTGAGGGGGCATTTGATGAGCCATGACCTCCCCCTCTGCTGTCCTTCACATGAATACAGATTTCCCGAAGTGAAGGGGCCCCACAGTTGAGCTGGTCTGCACAGCGTAGGATGGGTGTTCACTGCCTCTGACCAGAGGCTTTTTTGCTACACACCCAAAAGCTCTCCTCCTCCCCTGCCCTCCCCTTCCCCCTCACACTTTGGTGCAAGGCCCTGTGCAAGCCGACAGCTGTGGTCTCCACCCTGAAAGTGCTAAACAATCTTTTTGTGAATGTATTCTCCCCCAGCCCAGAACTGAGTCACTTTATCTTATCTCCATCAACTTGCAGTCCAGGGCCTCAGTCAGGGCCTCAGTCAGGGTGTGGTGGTTGTCCTTGCAGCTTTTGTTATACAGTTTTGCTATAATAGGTGAAAGTCCTGCATGATGATGTTTAAGTCATAAATTATAACATTTCAGTCTCCACATAAGGAAAGCCAAGGCATAGATGGAACGGGGCTTGGCAAGGGATGTGAAGAATAACAAGAAGCAATTTTATAAGTACATTAGGTCAGAGAAGAAAGGCCAAGGAAAGTGTACCCTTGTAAGGCCCCAAAATCTTGCTCAACAAGACACTTGAAAGGGCTTACTGTTTTTCATGCACTCTGAGTTAGACACAGAAGAAATACTTACAAGGTATTCTCAAGAGGTCAAAACAACAAAAAACTTTACTGGCAACTTCAGAAAATCAGAGAATTTTGGCAAAAGTTTAGACCACCATTCAATCAATACAAAATGAGAGGAATGATGGATTTGTCTTTACAAACAATCTGTGGGTCTGCTGATACATAAAACTAGCACTGAGAGATAAAGGAAACAATGGGAAGGATTCCACTGATTGATGAATGGAAAAAAGGTATTTGCCTTACAAACAAACTGTAGGTTTGCTGATAAATGAAATTGGATATTGAAAGATGAAAGAAACAATGGGGAAAAAACATAAACTCCATAAGAATTAAAAATTAAAAGGGAGGGTTATACATTAGAGGGGAATCTTAGATATCAGGCCTTCTGAGAAGTCTGTACCTCTCAAGTACCTCAGCCAATGGGGGAAGAGAGAGAGAAATGCAGCTGGGAAATTAGGATAAAAGGGAGGCTGCATCCTCCAAAAATTTGAGAGACCCCAGGGGAACTCCTCTGTCTCCTTTTTAAACATAAACTTCTGGTGTTTGTGGATTAATTTTCCTGACAGGTGCAAGGCTTCAGGAATGACTCTGGAGTGCACTTTGGGGGGCATTTGATGGATTAAGGCACCCCCTCAGTTGTTTCTCATGTGAATGTCCTGTGGATGTGGCCTTCCCGGGTCTGGGGATTCCACAGCCCGTTTGCATACGGAAGGATGGGTTCACCCTGAGCAGAGGTTATGACATACTGAAACTTTTTCCTCCCACCTTGGTTGGGGGAGAAATCTCTGCAAACCTGCTCCCAGCAAAATGGGTTTGTGGGTTACAGCCTCCCATACCCCAAATCAAGTCAGACATGATTCCTAGTATGGCTGCTGGGTTTGACTTGCATTCTTTTCCTTGTTTGTTTACTTCTTCATGGGCCTGAGATAATTGAAGAATAGGTTTCTTTTTATCTAATCTCAGCAGTTTGACTTTAAGGCCAAAGTTTCAGTCAGGCATTCTTTAGGGAGGGGTGGACTTTGATGGCTCCTTTATACAGTTTTTTTTATAATGAGCAAAACTTTATATCAGTGTTTGAGGCATGAACTATTTCAGTCTCTGACAGTTCCCTCCCAGCTCCTTGTGCAGTTCCTCACTTGCAGAGCATAAGACACTGAAAAGCCCTTGACTTAGGGTAAGCACTGCTCAGCAACAGCCAAAACATCACTGTGTTATCAACATTATTCTCATAGTGAATCTAAACCACAGCACTGTAGCAGCTACTGAGAAGAAAATGAACTCTAGCCCAGATAAAACCAGGAGAACTGTCATGGTTTAGCTTTGATTGAACAATTGTGTAATATTGACACCTGATTAAACCAATGAAAAGGGTGGATATGCCTCTAGTGAATACACATTTTAAGGTGAAAATCCAGAAATAGCTCTCTTCTGGTTTCCGGTGGGGGTGAGTCACAGAGCCTCGGCCCGGCCGTTCTTCATGGCCGGGCCGGGCCGGGCTGAGGTTCCCTTCTTCCCTCCCCCAGCACCCCTGGTAGGCAAAGGAGAAGGGAGGGGGGGGGGGGGGGAAAAGAAGGCCCACCCCAGCCTTGGATGCTGAAATCTGCTAATTTAGGACTGCCCATGCAGCAACTGGGGGCTGAGCCAGGCCCGGCATCTGCCGAGCAGGAAAAAAAGGAGGAAGCCCGGGTGTGAGACATCTGAAGCCTGACCGGGCTGGAAGGGGGATCCTGGCCTCCTTCTCTCAGCACAGCTGGAACTGGAGGGCAGCAGTCAGGCCGTGATTAAGATCCTGGATTAGCTCCAGCACTACTGCAATGCACTGTGTGACTGCCTTGTCCTGGCTGCAGCCTGGGTGAATTTTTTTTTCTTGACCAGATGAAACTTCTAAAGCATAAATTTTACCAAGAGAAAAAGAGAGACCGGATGAAATGTAAAAAGACACAGCATAAAACTTGATGTCAGAAGAAGTGAGAAAAGAATCTAAATGAAAAGGAAGATTAAAGGAGTTGCCTAGTTAAGTTAGACTTCTTTTGTAAGGCCATAGAAAATAGACTTAAATACTCTGTAACTTATAGAGTGTGTTTTAGGGTGATGCCAGGTTCTAGACATAGCTGTGAGCTGCTGGAAAAAATTGAACAAAGGAAGACTAAAAAAGTAAGAGATAAAGCTATACCCATTGAGGGAAGATGACTTCTGTTCCTTGGGATGAAGAGAACTTTTGTTTTATACTACAAGAAGCATCTTTAAACTGTATCCTAATAAACTGATATAGCCCATGAAGTGCTGTGGCAGGCTGTTTCATAAGAGAGACTTCACAAATAGCAACATTTCCCCCGGGCGGGCCAAGTGTGGAGTGTAGAAGCAAGAGAACTGGTATTTTGTGGAAAATCTCCATAGTATCCAAGAGAGACGCCTTTCTCCTTGATGAATTAAGAACTAATTATTTTAAGAGTGATAACTGACTGAGAATCCCAAGTTTTGTCTTTTTACATTGAAATAAAAAGTAAATAGTTGGTGAAGGGAGGAGAAGTATTTTAAAGGTTTCATTCTAATTTCTTTTTTTTTCCTTTTAGTGTTAGTTAATAAAGTTCTATTCCTTTTAAGTTCAAGCCTGCTTTGCTCTTGATTTGAGAAATTTTGAATTGGCAAAATAAAACTGAGACAAAAATTAGTGTTTCTACCTGGTTTCAAACTGAAACCATGACAACAACTTAGGATGATAATAGGTAGCAGTGAGGAGCATGTTTACACAAACTTTAAACTTTTCATTTCTTCAGTTCTTACTTTACTATTTTTATTTTATTTTTTCAAATAGACATGAATGTTCTTTTGTCTTCTAGGAAACTGTAGTGAGTTGACATTGGCCAGATGGCAGGCACACACCAAAGATGCTCTCTCCCTCCCCTCTACAGCCAGACAAAGGAGAGAAAATAGAACAGAAGGCTCCTGGGTGGAGATAAGGACAGAGAGAGATCACTCACCAATTACAGTCATGGGCAAAACAGACTCGACTTAGGGAAATTAATTGAATTTATTACAATCAAATCAGAGTAGGATAATAAGAAATTAAAAAAAAATCTTAAAATCATCTTGCCCTCACCCCTGCCTTCTTCATGGGCTTAATTTCACTCCCAAATTCTCTACTTGCTTCCCCCAGTGGCACAGTGTGATGGGGAATGGGGGTTGTGGTCAGTTCATCACATGCTGTTTCTGCCTCTCCTTCCTCAGGGAAAGCACTCCTCACACGCTTCCCTTGTTCCAGTATGGGGTCCCTCCAAAAGGAGATAGTCCGACACAAACTTCTCCAATGTGAGTCCTTATGGGCTGGAGCTCTTCACGAACAGCTTCTCCATGGGTCCCTTCCATGGGGGCCACAGGTCCTGCCAGAAGCCTGCTCCAGTGCAGGCTTCCCACAGGGCCATAGCCTCCTTTGGGCATCCACTTGCTCCAGTATGGATCTCCTCTACACACTGCAGATGGATCTCTGCATCCCCATGGACCTCCATGGGCTGCAGGGAGACAGCTGCTTCAACATGGTCTTCACTGTGAGCTGCAGCAGAATCTCTGTTCCAGTGCCTGAAGCACTGCCTCCCCCTCCTTCTTCACTGCCCTTGGTGTCTTCAGGGTTGTTTCTCTTATATTCTCACTCCTCTCTCTGGCTGCAGTTGCCGTTGTGAAGGTTTTTCCCCCCTTCTTAAATATGTTATCCCAGAAGCACTACCACCATCACTTATGCCTTGGCCAGCAGGGGGTGTCTTCTAGCTGATAGGCACAGGATCTATCAGACATAGGGGAAGCTTCTTGCATCTTCTCACAGAAGCCACCCCTGTAGCCCTGCCACTACCAAAACCTTGCCACACAAACCTGATACAATAACTAATCATGAGAAAATAAAAATACTGAAACATTTATGGTCTAATATTTTGATTGAGCTATGCAGAGGATTTAAAAATGAGAAATAAATCAATTTTATAAAAAATCCTCATAAAGCAGTTTGAGTGTGATCACATACATTTTTGTGTGTGAAATTCATATTTGGGTTTAGACAACTGATATTACTTACCCTTATTACCTTTCTACAGCTTACTAAAGTCAAACATGTGGTCAAACTGTGACTCTTAGAATGACTCCCTCAGGTTTAACTAGTTGGACCAGACAAGGTCTAGAAGAGAGTTCTGGAGAGTTCACTTGTTTGCTTGCTTTGTCTGGGAAGGCATATTGACCCCTTCTGTTCTTTGAGCGGCAAAGTGCAGTCTTGTTGTCTTGGTTTGAAAGACAGATGTCTGCTAAGGAAGGCAGGACCCGCCCTTGGAATGGAAAATATGACCGACTCCCTTCCGAATTATTATAATTTTGAAATTAAGGGGCTTTTGAGCAAAGATATGGGAAAAGGATAACAGTTCTTTACTAGTATGTATAACAAGGCAAACAAACAACAACAATGTCAGTGACAACAAACAGAACCATAAACCAAATAACAGCATTCTCAGCTGCAGGCACTTTCCCTTTTGGTGTAGTGATGGTCACAGCCGGCAGGGGCGCTGCTGGCTCCTGGTGGGAAGGATAGGTGCGATGATTCCCCCACAGCTGCAGGGGGTGCCTCGGTGCAAGGATGGGGAGGACACGGTAATGGTGGCTTGACCAAGATGGGAAGGGATGGAGAAAGGGCTTGCTTTACAAACCACACGAGGGCAGCTGATCCCAGTGCCCCAGCAGGACTCTAGGAAGAAGCAAGCTGGAATGGCAGGACCTCCTGGCAGGCAGAGGGTGAAAAGCTACAGTATAGCACAAACACGGAGCAATGGCAGAGGTACGGTGGGGATTGGGCAGTAGCACTCCAGCTCCTGAATGTAGTGTGAAAAACACAGTTCACTTTCCTGGCAAAATTTAAAGAGATTAATAAAAGATAATAAGAGACAAACAATAAAGCAAAGGTTTCTTGCAGCCGGGTGCTTGGCATTCTGCCAAGAGCACACCTACTGTGTCTGAGACACCCCCCTTGAATACACCAGTTGTTGCATATTCACAAATCTACATACATATTCAAACTTTTCCAAGAACTTATTTCTATGTTTCTATGAACTGTTTTACATGCCCACTGCTTGGTCCTGCCTTTTTAGAGCATGCCTGTTTCTTGTCTGTGGTTTTGTTAATTCTTCTCATCAGTCTTAATTTGGGCCTTGGTCCATAATTTCTACAGATGGTCCATGCTGGAAGCTGGTTTATCAGTAGCAGGGGTCTTCACTGGGTGTTATCCCGACCAGGCAGTCAGTTTACTTACTACAAAGTCACTTTATCAACTTACTTTACTCCTGAAGAAAACTATATCTTTAAAATCATTTCCACACCACACATATAGTATCCACCCTAATATTTGCGAAAAACCAATACCATAATATGCATTTATAGCACTGGTAAAATTTAAAAAGTTTAATAAAAAGCAATAAGAGACAAGACAATAAAGCAAAAAGTGATACGGCCAGGTGCTTGGCATTCAGCCAAGAGCACGAACTAACTCAGAAAACACTTCTTTAAATGCATCAACATGTTGCATATTCATAGACCCTCATGCATTATTCAAAAACATTCCTTTGAATTCCCCCAACCTGCCCCCTCATTCCATCCTGTAAATCAACATTTTTTATTTCTCCTTGTGGCTCCATTACGTCGCACATTGTCTGATAACGGATAATCAATAAATTCCTTCCCTGGAGCTTCTGGTGTCCGTCACCATCTTCATCCAGATAGGATAGTCCAAGAATGTGAAGAATTTCCTGATTATCTTTTACCATTCTCCAAGTTAGTTACAAAAGCTTTTTTACATTACCATGCTATAGCCCCCAAAAATACATTTATCACACTACTATTTCTAAGTTTTGTTAATAGCAGAAATAAAAGAAACTATATTCATACAGCAAAATTTTCCAACATTATACACATAACATTCATTTCAATATTTGCGAAAAGCCAATAATATAATATGTACTTATAACACAATTGAGCTAGTCATGGAGGTGTGGCACCTAACCTTCTATATGTGTCTGAATATGTGTAATCATTTGCCCATTATGGTTCTCTTTTTCAGATCAGACAAAGGAACCAAGATTGCTTTGTTGATACACTCTGATATCTGTTTATGTAAAGATACCATCAGAGACAACAAAGATTGTTTGATATGTGTATTTGCTGCTGTTTGCCTGTCCTGAGCTGGGCTACTACTTCTGGGAGTT
This sequence comes from Certhia americana, assembly GCA_018697195.1. NCBI lineage: Eukaryota > Metazoa > Chordata > Aves > Passeriformes > Certhiidae > Certhia > Certhia americana. Next base: position 469,710 of record JAGMWU010000050.1, read on the forward strand.
TATTAATAATCACACCTAGCCTGTTGGGGGAAAAGGAGAGGATGAGTTTTCCCAGCCTTTCACCTCCTTCTCCCCTTTCAGGTCTGATACATCACATTTTGATAATGTTAGATTCCCTCTGGATGTTTAAGGACATCATATTCTTATTGTTAGTTCTGCTATGTCTCCTCCATACAGTCTACAACACATTTAGAGTCAGGGCTGAGATTTCCGGGAAGGCTGCACAGACATCTGATCAAGGGGTGAGAAATCCTGAGTGGCATGGAATGTGGGAGGATTCAGTCGTTAAAACCAAAATTCATGGACAAAACCCCTCTAACTACTTAAAGTTAGAAAGTGGTATGTTTAATAACGCTAGCAGGCAGCACGGGAGTTGTCTCCGAAAGGTGTGACAGTCCCATACAGAATTTTCTCACCTCTATTTATTTCCAAAATCTTACATACAATACATATGCATAACCCTAACACCTCCCATCCCTGTATTGTAGTAAAATAAGATCCACGCGTGCGCAATCCTTCTCTCTATTTGGGTCAGTGGTCTTGAATTGGGTTGGAGGTCTCAGGGATGAAGTCAGGAAGGTCTTCATCAGGTCTCTGTGATCCTCTGGCATGCTCTAAGGTCCCCTGCTTCACGATTGACAGCCAAAAAGTCCAGGTGTTGGGCATTGTTTTACTGGTTTCAATACGTTCTTATAACGGCTCACTTGTTCCACTTCCTTTTGCAAATAGGCTCATAATAGCAAACAATATAACAATTAACTCTAACTTAAGCATCTAATAATCATTAACCTATCGTTTATGTATCTAACTTCAATAGTATTTGCTCCTAACTCTCAGCTAAAAATTTTAACTCTTAAAATTATGATTCAGAATATGGGCCAGATTTTGAAGAAGTACTCTGCTCCAATAGTTTGGAAGTTCCCCCCCCCCAAACAAATACAGAACCCTGCTAAGGTAAGAGAACATTTGAAAGAAAATTGCAGTGGAAGTTCAAGAGAGGTGCAGCTTATTGCATTGTCATGGGCCCTGGCTAATGCTTATCACATATTGCTCGATACCATACAGCAGCAGCTACAGCCAGAGGGGAAGGAGAACAAATCTACAGACACCACAGTCATTCAGGCTGCAGTTAAACTAGAAGGGCAGCCTAAGCCAATAGCAGTTGCCCCTGTCCAAAGGAGGAAATACAAGACCAAATCTGTTTGCCTGGTGGATGGTGATGAGGAGGCAGAACCCTCACAGCCAGCAGAGGAATCAGTCAGACATAATCACCAAATCCCTGTCCTTAGAAAGTCTATACAACCTGCAGAAAGACCTCACCCAATGAACAGACAAATTCATATTGAGCTGGTTGATCCAAGTCTGGGATATCGCAGGTGACAGTATGATTTTGGACAGTACTGAAGTGAGGCACTTGGGATCTTTGTTGTGGGATGTGGGTATTGACCAGGGGATAGTGAGGAGGCCAGAACCTCAGCCTCGGACATGACTGAACAAGTGTGAAGGAGAGATATCTTTGCCAGGAAGACCTCCAGCTGCATCAAGGCCTGTGGAAAACCATGAAGCATCCTCCAGAAAGAAGAATAACATGTCTGATCCCCTTGAAGGGACCTCCAGAATGTATGCTTGGGAGGGAACAATAGCCAGAACTGGAGCAGCCTTGCCTCTAGCCAGGTAGAGGCCAGGGAAAATCAGGTCTTTTGGACTATGTGGATCTGATAGCCTGGCACATCAGAACCACAGAAATACAAGGCTTTGGTTGACACTGGTGCACAGTGTACCCTGATACCACTGGGACATATGAGAGCAAAACCTGTTTTCATTGCTGGGGTGATGGGGGGGTGAGTGTGTCTCATTTGTTGACTCTACTGGAAGCTGAAGTGAGCTTAACTGGGAAGGAGTGTGTCTTGGTTTGAACGACAGGTGTCTGCTAAGGAAGGCAGGAGCCTCTCTTGGAATGGAGAATGTAAACTCCCTCTCTCCAAATTATTATAATTTTGAAATTAAGGAGCTCTCAGGCGAAGATATGAGAATAGGAATAGCAGTTCTTTATTAGGAGAATTAAAATAATAAAAAAAACCAAACAAAAAAGAACCATGCAGTATTAAAAAAAACCCCAAACCCACTGACAGAGTCAGAATACAACCTGACACCCTGTGGGTCAGGGTGTTGGTAGCAGTCCAATTAAATGGTGACTGCAGTCCTTTTGGAGTGGCAGATGTGGTTCTGTTGAAGTGATGCTCCTGTAGAAAGAGTGGAGTTTTTTTCGCTGAAGGTCCAGTGGTAATAGATAGGCCTGGTCTTCCTCTGAGAATCCAGTGGAAAGGCTGCTTGGTGTTCCAACTGCCAGATTTTTATCCAGGAAGGAGTGCTTGGTTCCTCCCCCTGGATGGAGCATTTCCCAATGGGATGATGTAATTCTATTAGTGAGACTCAATGGCCCATTAGCAGAAGATAACTCCCTGGAGGGAGGATGGGTATGGAAGCGATAAAGAAACTGCCCCAGATGTTTTTTTAACAGTTGCCTCATTAACAGAGGGTTACCTTACCCTTATCCCTCTGCCCCAGTTTCAACAGATGGTGGTAGAATACATATTTTTGGTTACATTTTGCACTGCAACCCACGACAGTGGAAAAAACAATCCATCATGACTGGTTCATAGACTCTGTGTATCGTTGGCATAGATTAGCTCAGAAGCAAGTATTTCAAAGACCCAAATGGACATTGGTGGGCTTTTGGGATAGTTGCTGTTAAGACAGATGACACTGGATGGTTGAATACCTTGCCTGGTGTAGCAGGGCATTTTGCCCCCACAAGACTTATTTGTTGCTTGTTAGCTGGTGAAATAACTCAAACAGGACAATCTGTCTTTTACTAAATTTTTTTGGCATCATGGAATTAACGCCTCCAGCTGCCAATAAACATCTTGCTGTGGAAGTGAGATCTGGAAAGATAAGCTGGATTTCTCACTGACAGACACCTCACCTTACAAACTATAAAAGTTACACCAAGTTTTCACAAAGCAGAAATCTTCTGAACATTCCCTGGAAATATATGGTTTCTCCCCACAGCAGGGATGCCTACTTTGTGGTTACTCCTCAGAGGTTGAGTGAAAGGACTCTGTGTGCACTATCATCATTTTGGTATTAAGTTACGTTTGACTCCTAATTTATACTATTTCTTTGCTAGCTATAACATAGGTAACTTGATATCATGCACTGTTTATATAATCTGCAAGTTCTTTTTTGTTTATATTGTGTAGTAAGTAACTGATTAAAATCTTTTTCTGTTATCTCCTGTCTGTTCAATAAATAAGTCATTTTATAATAGACCTGATCTGCCATCCTTAGAACTTGCGTGCCAGAGTGATTTCTTAAACTGAAGCTGTTGCCAAAAATCTGAGGCTAAGGCAGGGCTTGTCTGAAGCTCCCACTCATGTCATGACATCTGGTCTTTCAGAGGACCCTTCTGCTGTAGGAATCTGGAGGGTTGAAGAACAGCAGGTACCAATTGCTACTGCAAGAGTCCATCACCAGCAATATCATGTGAACTGAGACTCTGTGATTCCCATCCATATGATGATCCGTGAACTGGAGAGTCAGGGAGTGGTCAGTAAGACTCACTCACCCTTCAATAGCCCTACATGGCCTGTGCATAACTCTAATGGGGAACAGAGACTGACAGTGGACTATCATGGCCCGAATGAAGTCACACCATCACTCAGACACTGCTGGACATGCTAGCTTTCCCAATACTTTTCCATGACCTTTCCCTAAGCAAAAAGACAAAACAAATCCTAGAGCTCCAAGCCCCAGGAAGTACAAGGCCCCTATCCTATCTTGGTTCTTCATGGGAACCAAGGCCGAGAACAACTCTTCAAGATCCATTCTCATGGACAAAGTACAACTAGTGCTGAAGGGGGGGCTCCAGAGAAAAGACTTGACCTGGGGGGAAATTGCATCGCCACTTGTCCTCCTAACTGGTGCTTTTTATCAATTATGCTAATTTCCTAAAACATATAAAAATGTACTCACCTCTGGGAGGGGGGGACTTTTGTGGACATCTTTCCATAACTGATCCTGAAGGCCTTCAAATAAAGGTCCTTTTTAATATTACTTCCTTACTAAAATTATCTCCAGTTTCATTTCCAAGTTAAGAAAAAGGCAACACTGCAGGTGTGGAAGCACAGCCCCACCATTTGCCATGGACTGATCCAGACTGCAGAGGAAGTTTTGAGAAAGGGGAGAAGATAATTCAGATTTCCCTGAAAGTGGGTTTTGCCATTAAACAAAGAAAGGTCCAGGGACCTGCCCAGAAAATTCAGTTTCTAGGGGTGAAATGGCAAGATGGATGCTGACATAGCAACAGAGGTGATTAATAAGATAGCTGGTATGTCGCCACTGACCAGCAAGAAACACAGGCTTTCCTAGGCACTGTGAGTTTTTGGAAGATGCATATCCCATAGTATCATCCAATTGTAAGCCCTCTCTATCTTGTGACATGGAAGAAAAACTATTTCAACTGGGGCCCTGAACAACAGCAAGCCTTTGAACAGGATCAAACAAGGGATTACTCATGAAGTAGCCCTTGGGCCAGTAAGGACAGGACAGGATGTGAAGAAAGTGGTCTACACTGGAACCGTGAAGAATGATCCTTTCTGGAGTCTCTGATACAAAGTACCTGGAGAGACTTGTGGATGACTTTTGGGGTTTTGGAGTCAGGGATACAAAGGATCTGAGGCCAGCTACACCACAACTGAATAGGAGATCCTGGTAGCTTATGAAGGGGTTCAAGCTGCTTCAGAAGTGACTGGCATCAAAGCACAGCTCCTTCTGGCACTGACAACCAGTGCTGGGCTGGATATTTAAAGGGAAAGTCCCTGCCACACATTATGCCACTGATGTGTTGTGGAGTAAGTGGATCACTGTAATTACACAGAGAGCTTGGACAGGAAATCCCAGTTGCCCTGGGATCTTGGAAATCATCACAAACTGTCCTGAAGGTGAGAATTTTGGACTATCATTGGAAGAGGAGCAGGTGATGTGGACATAATGTTACTACTCTGTCATGGGAACTAGAGGTGCTCTTGGCAAAAATCTAGTATTTGTGTAGAAGCTAAATGGACTTGGAAATCCACTATAGCAGTAGGCAATGTTACAATCTGTAATGATGCAATTGAAATAAATACTACTCACACCCAGAAAGGTAGGTATAAAAGGTATACAATGTTAGGATCCTGATTAGTCCCAGAGGGTACAAGATGTTATTGTGTTTGTGGGCATAAAGCCTTCAAAGTTTCATCATCTGCATGGTTGGAAAAATGCATGTTAGGATCAGGAGTATTGGCCATACTATTGTCCTCTAGTTCATGGCTCAGAACTTTTTTATACCACATGGAAAGAAATGTAGATAAACCTTAAATTAGCTCATCAACTGCATTTCATTCTTTTACATGATGGATTATACTATGGCTAGGAGTAAGTGAATTAGAGGAGATAGTTAATATTTCAGCTACAATAGAGAGAATGACAAATAATACAATTGATGCAATCCCTGAAGTCCAGGAAGAAATAACACAGTAATCTGTTGTAGCTTTTCAGTACCGTATGTCTTTGGATGTTTACTAGCTTTCCAGGGAGGAGTATGTGCCCTCATAAATACTAGTTGCTGCATTTATGCAGATAAGTCACTGTGTTGGTTAAACAAAGATTGGCTTTTTGGTGGGGGCAGGGGAAGCCACAGAGGTGGTGTACTAGTTTGAAAACAAACCAGTGAGAGACTCCAAGTCAGAACTACAATTTAATAGGAAAATGGAAATAAATGCAGTAGTACAAAAACACTGACAGTCAGAATACAACCTCACACCCTGTGGGTCAGGGTGCTGGTAGCAGTCCAATTAAATGGTGGCTGCAGTCCTCTTGGAGTGATAGATATGGTTCTGTTGAAGCAGCAATCCTGTATAAGAGTGTGGTTTTCCTCTGAAGGTGCAGTGGTGGTGTAGAAGGGTCTGGTCTTCCTCTGGGAATCCAGTGGAAAAAGGCTCCCTGTGGTGTTCCAAACTTCAGATTATATCCAGGTGGGAATTCTTGGCTCCTCCCACTGGGTGGAGCATCTCACAATGGGATGATGTAATTTTATGAGTCATGCAGTGAGAATCGATGGCCCATTAACAGAAGATATCTCCCTGGATGGAGGATGGGTCATGGAAGAGATAACATTTGCCCCACCTGGTTTTAACAGATGGTAATAGAATACACACTTTTGGCTACATCTTACATTGTAACCTAAGTTAGGTGGCTTCTGAGAAAAGCTCCTTGAAACTTTTACTATGTCTGGCAGAACCAACCCCTGAAGGCTCTGATGATGGACATGTTGCTGGTCCAATTAGAGAAGCTGGTAAGGCCTCTGTGATGACATATTTAAGAAGGAAAAAAACAGCGCACAGTTTCTTCTTCTGAGTGGTGGGGAGACACTGGGAGAGGCTGGGGCGATGCAGCCAGGGCCGGGAGGGGCCATGCGACCTCCACCATCTCAACATGGCTTGCAGTGAACTTTGCCTGCTCAGACGCTTTTAGCCAGCCATGCTGTGAGCAGAAGGGCAGAAACAGTGGCAGCAGCTTCTCCTTTTCGGCACCCCACATGAAGAGAGGCACTGAATGGAGCCAGTGCCACAGCGGCTGGCACAGCCTATGTGGAGGGGACAACATGGCCAACAATGAGCGGCATGGTAAGCAATTCCCAGATACAGAGCCCAATCAAGATCAACCTTTCAGCCCTGCAAAACCCTATAAGAACTTTTCAATTGATAGAACTTGAGAACAACCAAACTTACGGACAACAGTTTTCTTCTGAGTTAGAGAAAAGGAAAAAGTAAAGACACGTGAGAACAACATGGCAACACTAAGGTCAGTGGAAGTGTTAGCGTCCAGAAACACACATAATCATGAATGGAATATATGCAGGTGCTTTATTGAGGTGCGCGGGAACTAGGGGTATAGCAACCCAAATCTAGCTCCGTTGTCCTTGTTCAAAATGCATGTATTTATACCTTTTCAGTTGTAACTAAAAATAAACACTCGCTTAAGCAATAATCACTATAACAACCTTATCGATATTACTTCCTTAGTACCTAGCCTGAGCTTGTACCAACATGTATGGGTCTTATCTATAGGTATCTTAGAAACTCTAAGCACTGATTCCTGTTATTACAGATATCTTAGTCTGCTAAACTATCCTGAATACCAGTCATTCTTTCAACTTAGTTATACATGATTTTCAAAACATTTAACCCTATACTAACAGAAGGAAGGAGGGGGAGGAGGTGCTCCAAATGTCAGAGCTGAGATTCTTCTGCAAGATGTGGTGAAGACTATAATACAGCAGTTTTCCCTGCAATTTATCAAGTGCATGGTGGGATCCTGAGATCCACTCACAGCCCATGAGAAAAGGTGCTCACGCTGGAGCGAGTGGATGCTGAAAAGCTGTAATCTAGTGGGAAACTCAAACAGAGACAGAAGATAAAGAGGGCCCTTGCTCCCAAGCTAGAACAGCTCATCCTTAAAAGACTATACCCCATAAACTAATGACCTACACAAAACAGTTGTGGGAAGACTGTTTGCCCATGGGAGGGACTCATGTCAGCAGGTCAGGTGGGACTGCTACTTGTGAAAATTAAAACCACACTGGAAAAGTTCACAGAGAACTGTCTCCCATGGGAAAGACCCAACGGCACAGCAGGAAAAAGAAACTCCTTTCTCTAAGTGAACTGAAGAAAGATTTTAAGAAGTGACAAACTGATTAAAGACCCCATGTTTTGTCTCTCTTTGCTGTTGGTGGGAAAGTGGGAGGGACTGAGAAGAAAAGTGTTCTAAAGGTTTATTTTAGTTTTCATTACTCACTTTTAATTCTGTTAATAATAATTTTTCTTTATACTGTTTAGGTTTGAATCTGTTTTGCCCTTAGAGTGTTTTTCTCCTAATCGTTATCTCAATTCACAAGCTCCTCAGTTTTTCTTTCACCCTCCTCTGCTCTAATATAGCAGAGGAGAATGAGTGAATGTTTTTTTTTCATGGGTGCCTGGCCTTGGCCAATGTCAAACCACTACAGTCACAATGAATTTTAACAGATATGAATGATGTTTGGGAACAAATAAGATCATTACATAAGATACAGCAAGATGATTATTCTATGGGTTTCCAAGAGGTTTGGACTTGGCTCATAGTCTAGACATACAGACAAGAAAGGTGCCTGGAGGCCAAGAGAGTGCATCAGAAGAAGACCCCAGACTCCACAAACAGGACTGAATGAGCAGAAGTGCCATCAGGAAATCAGGTGACCTATAGAGACTATAAAATCCTGTAACAATTGACAGGCAGGGTACCTCTTCAGAGGCACTTGGTGTGAGCTGTAACTACTATTGCATATTAAACATGGTAGAAGAAGGAACCCTGTTAGGTTCTTCTATTAAAGTGGAACCTAGGAATAAGCACTGTTGGGTGGCATCTGCATAATTCCTACAACAAAAGGCTACGTAACAGGGTGACTACATTGTGACAGCATTGTTTTAAAAAATGGTGGTGGCATCCAAATTTTTGGCCAGCAGGTCACTTGTCCATTTGCACTCAAATGTTTCAGACTGTCTTTGCTTTCTGTTTTCAAGACAATAAGACATGAAGCACACCACACCACAGCAGATGGATGTGGTCTGAAGGAAGCTGTGACAATGTGGAGAGGAGCCCACACCAGTAAAGGTTTTCTGGCAGGACCTGTGGCTCCATGGGGAAGCCACACTGGAGCAATATGTTCCAGAAGGACTGCACCCTGTGGGAAGGGACCCACGCTGGAGGAGTTCGAGAACTGCAGCCTGTGGGAAAGACCAACATTGGGGAAATTCATGGAGGACTGTGTCCAATGGCTGCTACCCCACACTGAAGCAGGGGAATCTCAGAATCACAGAATCACTAGGTTGGAAGAGACCTTCAAGATCATCAAGTTCAACCCTTGCCCTAACACCTCAACTAGACCATGGCACAGAGTGCCACATCCAGTCTTCTTTTAAATACATCCAGGGATGGTGATTCTACCACCTCCCCAGGCAGACCATTCCAGTACTTTAATACTCTTTCTGTGAAAAACTTTTTCCTAATATCCAACCTATATTTCTCTTGGTGCAGCTTAAGGCTGTGTCCTCTTGTTCTGTCAGTTGCTGCCTAGTGAAAGAGACCAACCCCCTCCTGCCTATAACCACTTTTCAGGAAGTTGTAGAGAGTGATAACGTCATCTCTGAGTCTCTTTTTCTCCAGGCTAAACAAACCCAGCTCCCTCAGTCGTTCCTCATAGGGCCTCTGTTCCAAGCCCCTCACCAGCCTTGTTGCCCTCCTCTGGACATGCTCAAGAGTCTCAACATCTTTCCTGAACTGAGTGGCACAGAACTGGACACAGCACTCAAGTTGCAGCCTCACCAATGCCAAGTACAGGGGAAGAATGACCTCCCTGGTTTGTCCTGGTTTAGGGCAAATTTTGGAGGAACACTATGTATGGGGTCCCTCTAGAAAGCAAATTCAAGTGGGCCCTTCCCCCCCTCACTGGTTCAGGAAAGACTTCCTTGGAGAAAAGTGGTTTAAAAAAATGTTTATTTAACAAGCAAAGTACTCACAAACATGAAAAAAATGAATAATACTAAACAACGGAATCTCTTGTTCATAAGAGATGGCAAATTGAGAAAGAGTTTTTTTCATGGGGTGTATCTTGGCTCGCTCAGACTCTCATCAGCCCCTCCTGGGCAGGAAAATGCTGTCTCCTGGGCCCTGGTGTACCACAGGTGAGAGCTCCTGGTGTTTTTCTTGTGTTTCAGTCCAGAGCAGAGCTGACCAGTTCCAAGAAAAAGAAAAGCCACAGTCCTGGAAACTTCTCTGCCTCAGCTAGCTAAAAACTAACTAAAAGCAAAGGAGAGCTCTCTCCCACACTCTGTCTCTGCTGCATACAATACGCACCAAGAGATGGAATGCGGGGGAGCAAGTGTAGTTTCCGCAATCAAACTGCATACTTCTCCTTCCCTTTGCTCTCAGAATCAGTCTTAACGGCACAAAACTCAATATCCAGCAAAAGCAGAACAAACGATTGGGGATACAAGCATCATAAAGTCACCCTAGGACACTGGACCTGCTGGCTACACTATTCCTGATACAGGCCAGGATGTTGTTGACCCTCTTGGCCACCAGGGCACAATGCTGGCTCATGTTCAGTCGGCTGTCTACCAGTACCCCCAGGTCCCTTTCTGCCTGGGCACTGTCCAGCCACACTGTCCCCAGCCCATAGCATTGCAGACAGTTATTGTGGCCAAAATGCACGACTTGGCACTTGGACATATTAAACTTCAACTTACTGGACTCTGCCCATACATCCAACCATTCCAAGTCTCTCTGCAGAGCCCTACTACCTTCCAACAGATCGACACACGCTCCCAGCTTAGTGTCATCTGCAAATTTACTAATGAAAGACTCAATACCCTCATCCATGTCATCAATAAAAATATTGAACAGAAATGGCCCCAGCACAGACCCTTGAGGGACACCAGTGGTGACTGGCTGCCAGCTGGATGCAGCACCATTCACCACCACTCTCTGGGCCTGGCCATCGAGCCAGTTCTGAACCCAACAAAGAGTGCTCCTGTCCAAGCTGTGGGCTGCCAGCTTTTCCAGGAGTGTGCTGTGGAAGAGAGCGTCAAAGGCCTTGCTGAAGTTCAAATAGACAATATCCAAGCCCTTCCCGTATCCACCAGGCGGGTCACCTGGTCATAAAAGGAGACCAGGTTGGTCAAACACTACCTACCCCTCCTAAACCCATGCTGGCTGGGTCTGATACCCTGGCCATCCTGTAAGTGCTGCATGATGACACTCAATATAAACTGTTCCATTACCTTAACGGGTACTGAGGTCAGGTTAACTGGCCTATAATTACCAGAATCCTCCTTCCTAACCTTTTTGTGTATGGGCATCACCCTGACCAGCTTCCAGTCCACTGGAACCTCACCAGTGAGCCAAGATTGCTGGTAAATGATGGAGAGGGGCTTTGCAAGCTCATCTGCCAGCTCCCTCATCACCCTGGGATGGATCCCATCTTGTCCCATAGATTTATGAACATCCAAGTGGCTCAGCAGTTCTCTGACTGCCTCCTCCTGGAAAACAGGGGAACCATTCTGCTCCCTAACACCATCTACCAACCCAGGAGGACAGTTGTCCTGAGGACAAGCTGTCTTCTCACTAAAGACTGAGACAAAGAAGGCATTAAGCACTTCTGCCTTCTCTCCATCTGCAGTTACTAAGTTCCCGCCCTCATCCAGCGGAGAACAAAGGTTGGTCTTACCCTTCCTTTTGTCGTTAATATATTTGTAAAAACATTTTTTATTATCCTATACAAAAGTTGCCAAATTAAGTTCTAACTGAGCTTTGGCTGCTCTAATTTTTGCCTACATACCCTATCAACCCCTTAAGTACTTCCTGAGAGACCAGACCCTCCTTCCAAAGATGATACATCCTTTTTTAATTGATAAGTTCCTTCAAAACCTCCTTGCCCATCCAGGCTGGACCATTGCCTTGTCGACTCATCTTTCAGCACACAGGGACAGTCTGTTCCTGTGCCCTCAAGATCTCTGTTTTGAAGCACGCCCACCTTTCCTGGACTCCTTTGTTTTTGAGGGCTGCTTCCCAAGGAACTCTCCAAATAAGTCTCCGAAATAGGCCAAAGTCTGCCCTCTGGAAGTCCAATGTAAAAGACTTATTAATGTTCCTCCTCATTTCACCAAATATCGAGAACTCTATAATTTCATGATCATTGTGCCCCAAGTGGCCTCCAACCACCCCATCTCCCACCAGCCCGTCTCTATTTGCAAACAACAGGTCTAACATAGTCCCTCCCCTGGTGGGCTCAACCACCAGCTGTGACAAAAAGTTGCCCCACACACACTCTAAGAACTTCCTGGACTGCCTTTTTTCTGCTGTATTAAGTTCCCAGCAGATGTCTGGCAGGTTGAAATCACCGACAAGAACAAGGGCTGGTGATCCTGAAACAGCATCCAGCTGCTTATAGAATAAGTTGTCCACCTCTTCTTCCTGGTTGGGTGGACAATAACAGACTCCCATGCACGATGTCTGCCTTGTTGACCTTCCCCTTAATTCTTACCCATAGGCATTCAACTTATTCATCATTAGTTTCAATACCCACAGCCCTAAAAGCTTCCCTAATATAAACAGCCACCTTTCCACCTCTTCTCCCTTTCCTGTGTCATCTGAAGAGGTGATTGCAACTACATCATAGCTTTACTGTTGTACAATGGATTCCAGCTCTTCTTGTTTGTTACCCATGCTATGTGCATTAGTATAAATGCACTTCAGCTGGGCTGCTAATTTCACACACGCGCACACACACACACACACACACACACACACACCCCAACTCAGGCTTACCACCCTTGGGCCTGCTTCCAGAGAGCCCAGGTGCATCCCCTTCCCCCCCTCAAACCTCATTTAAAGCCCTCTCAATGAGTTCCAGCAATTCATGAGCTTAAATCTTTTTGCCCTTAACAGAGAGATGGAGCCCATTCAGTTCCAGCAGGCCAGGTGCCGTAAAAGTTTCCCCATGATTAAAGAACCCAAAATTCTGCTGATGACACCAACCCTTGAGCCACTTGTTGACAATGTGGGCTCTCCTATTCCTTTCATCATTTTTCTCTGCCACCAAAGGGACTGAGCAGAACACTGCCTGTGTTCCTGCCCTATCAACCACTTGACCCAGTGCCCTAAAGTCCCTTTTAATTTCCCTGACACTCCTCTTTTCAATCTCATCACTGCTAGCCTGGAGTATCAGCAGTGAGTAATAATCAGGGGGCTGAATCAGCCCAGGAAGGGTCTCAGTGATATCCTGTACCTGGGCCCCAGGGAGGCAGCACACCTCCCTGTGAGATGGGTCTGGTCAACATATGGGGTCCTCTGTTCCCCTCAGAAGGGAGTCACCTACTGTGACTACACTTCTTTTCTTTTTAATGTTAGAGGTGGTGATCCGTCTGACAGATGAAGCCTAATTGGGAGGCTCACTGGGCAGATTATTTTCTTCTATGTCGTCTGGCTGACCCTCTGTATGCAGAGCCTCATACCTATTCTGAAGTGGCACCTGCGTAGGTGATGGAGGTCAGGAGGAATTTTTATTTCCTCTCCATGTAGGGAAGAGAGTAAGGAAGAAGGATCAGCAAGCACATGTGCTGAACTGACTGCGTCCTCCATCCCCTGTCCCCCTGCTTGAGGGGGAGGAAGTAGAAGAGTCTGGATTAAAATTGAGCCCAGGTATGAGAGAAGGTTGGGAAAAATACGTTTTAAGATGATATTTTTATTTCTTGCTATCCTAATTCTGTCTTTGATTGGCAATAAATTCAATTAATTTTCCCAGGTCAAGTCTGGTTTGCCCGTGACAGTAATTGGTGAGTTATATCTCCCTGCCCTTATCTCCACACATGGGCTGTTTGTTATATTTTATCTTCCTTGTCCAGTTGGGGAGGGGGAGTGATAGAGCAGCCTAATGGGCACCTAGCATCCAACCAAGGTCAACCCACCACAGACTTCCCTTCTAAACTCCATACTTTCCATGATAAACACACTGTTTTGAACAGATCTAATCTGGTAACATCTGGTATCTGAATGTATATTGTTTAAAATCTCTTAATGCAACTTTCGCTCAGAAGGAATATTTTCAGTGATCCTACTTTATACAACACACTTCTGAAACACCTAATAGCAAAGAAAGTGAAAATTATTTACTTTAGTTCCTTACAATGTATCAGTAATTACAGAATCTCAAAATATACTGAGTTGGAAGACACCCACAAGGATCATCGAGTCCAGTTCCTGGCCCTGCACGGCACTAGCCCCAGGAGTCACACCATATGCCCAAGAGTATTGTCCAAATGCTTCTTGAACTCTGTCAGGCTTGGTGCTGCGACTACTTTCCTGCAGAGCCTGTTCCAGTGCCCAACCATCCTCTGGGTGAAAAACCTTTTCTTAATATCTAACCTAAACCTCCTGTGGCACCTTACCTAGAAAAATATCTAATGTACTTACTGACAACTTACAACTCTGAGGATAGATGTTGCATAGTTAAAGTTGTGGACTACTTTGTAGAAAGATGTACTCTAAATCTTCACATACGTCTACAGAAGAGTAATGATTAAAACCTTGTTATTAATGCTTTATTGTAGATACTTTACAGGAATTTCATTTCTCCAACTTCTATTAAATAATTTAAGGAAATTAAATATTTAAACAAAGATTTCTTCAGACTTCCAGTGAACTTCTTAGTCATTACCTCCCCTGTAGCAAAAAAAAGATTCTAACAAAAGGTACACAAGAGACACGAAAGGATTACCTTTACCCAAAAAAGATGAAAACAGGGCAAGGACACATGAAGAAATTGAAGGCAGATGTACTGACTATCCGACTTCAGCAGTACTTAGCAGGAATTTGTTTTAAGATTTTAAGTGGAAGATCTATTGATAATTTTTGGAAGTAAATCCATGGATAATATTGTATCCGGCTGCCCTTTAATGACTTGGTTGATGGTGAGAAATATTTAAAAAATGTGAAAACAAAACATTATCTTACAACAAGTAAGAACTTTAATGTTGTGAGCATTGAATGAAAAATAACTACATGGTTAGTGTGATCCTTCAGCTTATGCTTTGTAATCATAAAACTTGAGGAAACCTAGGAAATACAGGCGGGAGTAAGAAAACAGACCATTGTCATTTCAGACCAGCTCATATTTCTAATGTCTCAGAGACAACAGATTGTAACTAAACTCAGCAACTGGAAGAGGCAAAAAAGCAAACCAAACAAAAAAGCACCCTTGCAAGAAGGCCATATTTCACCTGCACACCTTGGGCACAAAAAGTAACAGCAGATAGACAAAATGTGGGTGCTTTTAAAAGTGAATACTAATATGGATTTCAGATAGTTCAACTATATTAAAGAAAATTTACTTTACTGAGACTGCAAAGGCCAGTTTAGAGATTCAGAAAAATGAATATTTATTCAAATGTTTCCCACAAATGACACATGCAAATCTTACTCAGGTGTATTGGTTTTGCATGCCCTGGTTTTTGGTAGCGGGGGGCCACAGAGGTGGCTTCTGTGAGAAGCTGCTAGAAGCTTCCACCATGTCCCTGATAGCTCTGAAGACGGATGCGCCGCTGGCCAAGGCTGGGTCAATTAGAAATGGTGGTAAAACCTCTGTGATAGCATATTTAAGAAGAAAATCAAAACAAAGGTTGTGGCACAGTTGTAATTTTCCAACCAGAAAAGAGCAGTTTGAGAATATGTGAGAATACGTGAGAGGAGAACAACATGCAGACACCAAGGTCAGTGAAGAAGTCTCGGGTTTATAAAAAATATTTTTGTGTGTTTTTCTTTGCCAGCTGTTTTCCATGACCCGAGAATGCAAACAGTCTTTTTTCCCCCAGCCCCGAGATTGAAGGAAAGGCCGTGAGTCGTCTCTTCTGATGTTCTCATTCATTGTTTATTCTTTCTTATCAATACATTCTGTTCCTGATCATCAGAGCTCTTCACTGTAGGACAGTCCAAGGCACAAAATCCCAAAATCCCCCCACACAGGGTGGTGTGTACATTTATACTACAATCCACATAATCAGTATTTATAATACTTCTCCAATAACTATTATCCATGTTAGAAAGTTAGACTCTAAACCAACCATAACGTGCCACCTCACTGCAGAACATGGAGGCAGATGAGGAAGAAGGAGGAAGCCCAAAAGCCATGCAATTCCTCCATCTTGTCTTCACCTGCTTACCATCCAAAATACCCCATATATCTAAAATTCTCACCCTGTGATAAAACTACACACTATTCTACTATCTAATACACACTCTTGAAAACTCTGCTTCATTCCAGAGCTTAAAAGCCCTTTTTCCATGAACAAAGGTTAAAAACACTGTTTTTCAGAGATCTTAAAATCTCTTAAACATGCAAAGAAATATTTCTCATAATTCCAGACTCTAACAAAGAAGGAGGGGGAGGAAGTGCTCCAGGCACCAGAGCTGATATTCCTCTGCAGGCTGTGGTGATGACCATGGTGAAGCAGGCTGTCCCTCTGCGGCCCATGGAAGACCACAGGGGATGCAGAGATCCACCCACAGCCTGTGGAGGAAGAGCCCACACTGGAACAGATGGATGCCTGGAGAAGGCTGTGATCCTGTGGGAGACCCGTGGAGAGAGGGGCCCTGCTCCTAGGCTGGAGCAGCCTGTCCTTGTAGGATTGCATCCTGTGGAAGAGTGACCTACACCACAGCAGTTTTGAGAGGACTGTTTGCCCATGGGAGGGACTCACATTGCAGCAGGTCAGAGGGAGCTACTGCTCATGACATGGACTCACACTGGAAAAGTTCACGGAGAACTGTCTCCCGTGGGATGGACCCCACAGTCTCACAGGGGAAGGATTCATCTCCCTGAGCAGTGGAAGAAAACACTCATTCTTTGTTTCCATGGGCCACTGGGATAGGCGGTTATAACTGGGAAGGAGGGAGGGGTGGGGGGAAGGTGTTTTTTAGGGCTTATTTTACTTCTCATTATCCTACTCTGATTTTGTTAGCAATAAATTTACCTTGTATCTCTAAGTGAAGCCTGTTTTGCCCTTGATGGTATTTATGAGTGATCTCATTAAAATGGGTAGGAGTTTTCCTCCCTGGTTCAGAAAGCCAGGTCCCAAATGAGAAAATGTCACTGACCTAGGTCTGCATCTGTGGGCACAAATAATGATGTGTAGGGCTGATGAAGCCATGATCCAGACAAGGGGAGCTGAGCTGCTCCCCAACCTTGTGCAAGGAGTGTATGTTGCACTGGACAATGATAGGAGGCCTGCGGTACATCTGAACTCTTCATCCTGGTGCTTGTTTACTGACATGATGTGATATAATTTGCAAAACCTTCTTCCCCTGTTAGACTAGCTTTAGCTCTAGTTCATTTTGAAGGCAGACAGTAATAGTGCCAGGATCAATGAATTATACTATCTTATTTAGCACTGGAAAACCAAGCGGCAAAAAAGGGATTTCACTCTTTTTGTACTCATGCTGTCTTCATTTTGAAAGCTGTGAAATAAATGTCTGTGGTTCCAAAAATTAACTGAATCCAAACATAAGCCCAGCACTGCGCATGTAGCATCTCCTGCAGCTTCTTCTGTGCTTATGTGAGACCTAGTAATTTCATAAGTAACTAGATGTAAGACTCCTTCCAGATTTCAATTTCAAAATGTTCCAAAGAAGTAGTTCTTTGTAAGCGTTCTTGCCTACTCTGCATTTATAGGCTTAAAAATTTGCGTTCTGTATTCTATCTGCCTATTCAAACCAGAGAACAGATCATCACCTCCAAAACCAATCTGCCTTATTTGGTGTATTGTTTTTGCATTTGTCATGGTTTTGTTTTTCCAATTTGAAATTTCCCAATCAAGAGCAAAGCAGGCTCAAGCTTAAAAGTAATAAAACTTTATTAACTAACACTAAAAGGAAAAAGCAAGAATCAGAATGAAACCTTCAAAACGCTTCAAAACGCTTCTCCCCCCACCAACTATTCACTTTCTTACTCTAGCATAAAAAGACAAAAGTTGAGATTATCAGTTAGTTATCACCCTTAAAACAGTAATTTCTCAATTCATCAAGGAGAAAGGAGTCTCTTTTGAATACTATACAGATTTTCCACAAGATACCAGTTCTCTTGCTCTCGCACTTCACAAATGGCCCGCCCAGGGAAGAAAATTTGCCATTGTGAAGTCCCTTCCCATGAGACAGCCTTCACAGCTGCTCATGGGCTATATCAGCTTATTAGGGTATAGTTTAAGGATGCTTTTTCTAGTATAAAGCAAGAGTTCATCTATCTCATCTTCATCTCAAGAAACAGAGGTCATCTCTCACTGGGCAGAGGGTATCATCTCTCTCTCTTGGTCTTCCTCTGTTCAAATTTCTCCATTAGATCACAATTACATTAACTCACAGCTATGACTAGAACCTTGCATCCCCCTAAAAAGCATTTTATATGTTACAGGGTATTAAGTCCATTATCTATGGCCTTACAAGAGAAGTTCAACCAAACTAGGCCACTCCTTCAATCTTCTTTTCAATTTAGGATTCTTCTCTCACTTTCTCTGACATTAGGTCTCACACTGTATCTTCTTACATTTCATCTGATCTTTTTCTCACTGGGTAAGATTCATGCTTTGGAAGTTTCATCTGGTTAGGAAAAAAGTTAACACAAGCCACAGCTGGGACAAGGCAGTCACATGATGAATTGCAGCTGTACTGGAGCTGGGCCAGGATCTCAAGGCCTGCTATTTTCAATATCAGCTGTGCTGACAGAGGGAGGCTAGGATCTTTTTTGCAGCCCATTCAAGCCTTAGCTGTAACATGCCAGGGCTGATTGCTCCCCTTTCCCTGCCCGACAGCTGCTGGGCCTGGCTCAGCCCCCGCTTTGCTGCATGGACCATCCTGGATTAGCAAATCTCAGCAGTCAGGGACTGGACTAGCTGGCCTTACCCCCCCTGCCTCTCCTTCCCCTTTGCCTGGCCAGGAGTGCCAGGGGAGGGTAGGGGTAACCTCAGTCTGGCCGGGCCATGGGAAGAAGCTTGGCCAGACCTCCTACCTCACACACCACCGAAAATCAGAAGGGGGAGATTTCTGGAATCTCAGCTAAAAATGTGTTTTCACAAGAGGCGTATCCACCCTTTTCATTGGTTTAATCAGGTGTCAATATTACAAAATTGTCCAATCAGGGCTAAACCAGGACAGCATTATATGAGGCTTTTATCTTCTGAAGGAATGCAAACTGCCTTTCCAGAGTGAATTTATTCCTGTCCATCTTTATTAAATGATTCTGCAAGACAAACCAGAAAAAATAGCACAGCCCTAAAGACTTGAAAAAACAGTGAACACTAAGCAACCTGATTCTTTCTCTGCATTAGTTCAACAGGTTATGAAGTGTCATTTTTTAGGGCTATTTCAAAATATCAAAGATTAATGTTTAGCTCTTCTGCGGATATCAGCTCTTGGCTTGAAGATTTGGACTGCTTTTTAGCCTTATAATCAGCGACAAGGGTTGCTTGTTTTGTAACTTCACCTCAGTTCGACTATTTGCTGATTTTAGTTAAGTTTTTTAATATGCTTCCTCTTCTTTCATTCTTGTTCATAGAAGTATGTGTTATCCTTTTAAATATATTTTATGCAATTTTGGAAGAAGTCAGTTGTCATGCATGAAAAACTGTGAATAAAACCAGATTTGACCACTGAAATGTTCACAGTGAGTGATGCTGTGCCAAGTGTCTTGCTTGATCACATTGAAGAATTTGTTTAGATATTGAGGTATATCACCATAGAAGATAGATTTTTTTACTATTAATAGTATCAAAAAGTGCACCATGTGTGATTGCTTTCAAGATCTTCAGTTAATATTACCATGCCAGCTCTTGGCTTTGTCTGATTTAAAAGGTTAATAATAAATTAAAAGACTGATGATTGATACAGCCGAAACGCTGGGTAAGAAGTGTACCCAGGGGCTGTATCCTTCCCAGAGAGATGAGTCTCCAAGGAGAACACCTTCTAGGAGTACCACCGCTTCCTTAGCTGTGAAGGGGATTCCAGCAAGTGATTTCAGCTCAATAGTGATTTTCAGCTCAAGGCTGGAATCCCCAGGCTGATGCAGGAATGAGAGAGAGAGGAGCCTGTCTGGCAATTCCACAGAGATGGCTTTAATGTCAGCGTCTCTGCGAAGGGAGCCAAGAACAGAGAGCTCCTAAAAACAGAGGCTGAGGCTGGGTTTTTTATAGGGACAGACAAGGGGTGGATACAGACCATTTGCATGAAAGAAGCAAGGTATGCTGGGTGTAGTTTACTGGGGTCGCCATAAGCTTGAAGTAGGTTGCTTATCTTAGGGATGACTCAGGACATCAGCCGCATTCCTCCATGGGAGGGCAAGAGGCCCTCCTAAAGGGGACTTATCATCCTCCACAGAAGATAGTTCAATTCTTACCAGATTTCTTTCCACGTGTCTCTGCCTTTCAGTTGTCATCCTGAAACAACTGGGCCCAGCATGTCCTAAGTAGAAATTTCTCTGGTATGAGTCCAAGTGCAGAATACTTAGCTGCTAAATATCTTCCTGCAGTGGCTGAAAAGCAGACATCAGCAGTATGGGACAAAAAACCAGAGCCCACTGCATTCCAGCCTTCTAAGTGTGGTCCTTTGGATGTCTTAGTGCATCTGTTATGGTTTAGGGCAAGTTTGGGGAGAAACTCCCAAAGGGGCCCCTTCAGAGAGCAAACCCCCACGGCCCCTCCCCACCCCCACCGGTTCGGGAAGGATTCCTCGGAGAGAAGTGGAAAGAAACCTGTTTATTTAACAGACAGAGCACCCTCCAACACACAAGATGAACAATCACCGTTCTGATGAGATAACAAATTCAGACAGTCTCTCTTTGGGGAAAGGTCGCTCTGTTGTTGATCTCTCCGGCGCTGGGCAGGCTACTGCAGGCCACAGAGTGCAGACTCTCGGTGTTTCCCAGGTCCCAGTCCAAAGCAGGCTTGAATGATTCCACGAAAGGAGAGAGGGAAAGAAAAGCAGTCCGGAGGAATCTTGGACTGTCTAGCTAAACTAACTAAAGAGCTAAGCAGAAGCAAAAGCAAGCAAGCAAGCAAGCAAGGCGGCAAGCAGCAGCAAAAGCAGAAGCAAAAAGCAGCACCCTGTGTCTGTGTCCCTCCGACTATTATCTGCACACTGATAACAAAACCAAAACAAAACTTCCCTGAGGCAGTCTTGAAGAACATCTCCAGCCCAAACAGAACAGACGATTGGGGATACAAACCTCACAACATCACCCCAGGACAAACACAAATTATGGTTTTGAAATAGTTGAAAAATTGGGCAATGTTAAGTGATTTCCTGGCACTCTGAGCACTTAATTAAAACTACACCGAGAGATGGGAAAAATTATAAGATCTTCATGACAGTATGTATGGATCCCCCATGTGGTGTTCACGTGTTTCCCTAAGCATTTAGCCACTGTGTCCACAAGAGTTGACTCAGGTAAGTTGCTAGCTGTCTTCCTAGTTTTGTGTCTCTACCATATTTAGTTTTTCTATTTGAAAATCATTCCATACACAAAAGAAATGAATACTGCTTGAAGTATGTGTGCTGTGATCCTGACCAATGGTACTGGAAGGCTGGGAATAATCCAGATGACTTCTTTGGTTCAGACAGAGAAATAATGAATTCAAAATGCTAACTATGTTATTTCAAAGTCAATGAATATACAAAAGGGGAAAAAAATCCAAACTTTCATGGATTAGACCTGACTTTGTGGCCAAATTTCTCTCTGACTTTGTACTGAAACTTCTGTGGTGTATAAAAGGTGTAAATCAGCTAAGAATTAACCTGTGAAAGGTGGTTTATGTGAGGGTCAAGCAGCATATACATTTCCTTCAGGAAGATGAAATCTTAAATTGAATGAATCTTAAGGAAGGCATGTTAAAGAGGGAAAAAAAAGTAACTGATCTTGCAGTTGATGATGAATTCCTTGCTACATTTAAGTGCCTATTGTCTCCTAGGCTTTGACACTTCCTGTTTTTATGTCAAGTTTACTCCAGTTTTATTGCCTCATGTTTCTAGGTACAATTGAATCAGATGAAAGAAACAGTAAGTGTGACATGCCTTGAAAGCAGAGAGGGAAATTGTTTCATAATCAAAATCAAGGGAAGAAAACCAACTATGTCTTAGTATAAGTAATTTTAAAATAAAATAATGTGAAATGGCAGTTCCTGTAAAGTTGTCTATTGGAAATACCGAATGTTGGGGGTTGGGGTGCTTCCTTATAGAATTTTTTCCCAGAAGTTGCTAAAAAGCTGATTGCTGGGTGCTTTTCGGTGCTCATGGGTGCTTAGGAACAAACAAAGGAAGCAGCTAAGGCAGAGACAGAGAGGCACCGTCTTCACTTCACTCTGGGCAGTTTTCTGCTCTCGGAGGAAACGGCCAGAGCTGCTGGTCTCGGCGCGGCAGAGAGCTCTCACCATCCCACCTGGAACTCCGTCAGACCACTGTCTCTTCGGGTGTCCCCCGGGATTTTGGGAACCTGTTCCCTCCCTGCCCTGCCAGGAGCTCCTTCTCCCTGCCCTGAACCCACGGCTTCTTCAGTTTTGCTCGGGGTCTCCCCACGCTGTGTTCTGCAGCCCGTGCCCACCTGGGACATTTCCAACAGCTCCAGCTACTACCGCCGAGCCTCAGATACATCTCGCCCCCAGGACTGCTGCTGGCTCTGGTAGCTTGTAACGGTACTGAGGGGGAGGAGGGTGCCAGAGGAAAACTGTAACTGGGTTGTTGGTTTTTTTTCCTTTTTCTTCTCTAGCTCTGTTTGTTGTCAATATTATAGTTATTATTGTTAATTTACCTTGTTAGACTAACTAGTAAAGAACTGTTATTCCTACCCTCACATCGTTGCCTGAGACCCCCCTTCAATTTTACGATTACAACAAGTCCAAGGGAAGTTTCCATTCTTTTTTTTGGTTCCCTAGCAGACACCCCTGTCTTTCCAAACCAAGACACCGAAATATAAAGTTTTTGGGAAAAAAAATGTTGAACTTACAGGTTTGTTGAAAATATAAAATGCAAACTTTGTTTTCTTGAAAAAATATAACCTGAGCCATTTCTGATTAATTTTTAAAGCATCCTATGCAAAAACATGCTATATAAGCATGCACAAGGAACAAAATTACCTTTTTCTGTATTATTTGTCACAGGAAAGTACTTATTCTAAATGATGGACATTCAATATCTGCTTGATATTTTGTCTTGAACTTCAGTCAGTGTTGAGTTTTATAGATAAGAAATAGTCCATTTGTGATAAACAAAATTCCCTGTTTGTTCTTATTCAGTAAGAGTTAGTTGTTAAGGTTGTGGTTATTTGTTACCAATCATTGTTAAATGTTGTTTTCCCAGTTGTTCCCGTTTTACCCTAGTCTGTGTTTGCCAGTTTCATGTTTGTATCCCCATGTTCCCAGAATCCTCCCGTCGGAAGCTACATTTGTTGCACCCCACCTGCTGCTCCCAGACGTCCTTGCGCACTGACTGTATCCAAATAAGGGGCATTTGGCCTAAATCGGACTCCCAAAACCACAAAACAACGTATCATAGAACAATAAAAACAGCAGCACTACTCTGAGAAAACCTCAAGGAAGCATACACCAAGAACTGAGTTCGGCCGTGTCGCCCTAAGTGCAAATAGTACCCAGGCAGAGAGACACCCTAGACCAACGAGCCCTCATTGTCTTCTGGTGCTCTCGTGAGGATAGAAGCCCCAGCTCTGCCTGCGTTCCTGTGGACAAAGCTGCTTTCCTCCTCCTGTGTGCCACCTCTGGGAGCAGCGGCGGTGTGTGCGCGACCCGTCGGGCCCCCACCTCGAGCTGATCACTAATAAAGGCATTAAAAAGGAGAAAAAGCTCCTGCCCTTTTTCTTCACATTTGTTTCCTATATATTACCTGAAAAATGCATTTTCAGATTATATGGGAAGATGGAAAAATAGAGGGACATAGATTAAGACAGCAAGATGTAAGGTTTCTTCCATCTTTTTGCTATAAAATATTAAGCAATTGTCAGAAAGTCACCACCATGCATCCCACAAAAATTAGTACAAAGGTGAAGATGGCTATCTTTCATAAGCTGTTTCTGGCATTAAAAGCCCTTTTTATAGCATAACATTATGCAGCCAAAGCAATGAATATGGATGCTTTCCATGGCTCTTGAGTGCTTCTGAGAAACTGGAATGTTAACGTTTAATGACTCAAACAATCGACCATTTGCAAAAGCAGCAGAGTGCTTTGCTGATCATGTACAAAGTAACTGCCCAGGGGCAGAGGGGGTGGCACACTCACCACCACCTGAGGCTACAAACTGGGTGTTGAACAAGATAAGGGAAGAGGCTGATAAGAGGCAAATCCTGGGAGGTGGGATAATGCTTTTTATCATTCCAATGTGTTGCCAGATGAAGAAATGCTTGCAGTTGCTGGGTTAATACAATGACCATTTTGCAAAATCTTTAGCCTATTGAACTACACAACCAAAACTACAATAAACATTAACTAAGGAAAGGAATAAGAAACTACACTTCACTGATCTAAGGACACAAATTAATGAACTAGGCCAGTTATGCCAACTTTTCTCCTAATTTGGAAAGTAGCACCAAGTTCATAGAGCAGTCAAGTATAACTTCAGGGTCACTGACCACCAGAGACCACTGGAGGGACCCCCTGGGACAAGAGAATGCATGTGCCGATGGGAGGAAATATATGCTAATGACTTTGGGGAAATAGTTATCATATGTATCTTTCTTCTGGGAAAACCTATGAGTGTGTTTGCAAAATCTAGCATATAAACAGGAGCTTTTTCTGTACTCATCATGCAAAACAGGTGGAGCTATCCCCCTTGCATCCAGAATTGCAATAAAGAATGCCTGTTCCCTAATACTAAAATTATAATGATAAAGAGTTAATTTTCTTGCCATTTTTGGTGACAAATGTCCTTATGTTAGCGTACAGACATACATAATCACAGATGGATTATATATGCAAGGCGCTTGATTTATGGCAGCCGGGGAGTAGGGGTACAAACCCAAATCTAACTCCATCAGCTTTGTTCAAAATGCACATATTTATACTATTTAGTTATATAACTACATATTTGTTTAAGCAATACTAATCATACTCATATTGTTCTACTATATGAGCTACCACAATAATCACAGGTACATTTAATCACAGGTTCATTTTAACATGGCCTACCAAAACCAATGCATAACATTCCTTTCCTACTTCCCTCAGATCTTCGTTTGATTTTTCCCATGATTTTCAGAACATTTTAACCCTATACTAACATTCCCCCCTGTGAAAGTATTTCGCATTACTATAATAAGTGCAATGCTGTCACTTTATACAGTTTTTTATACTTGATGTTGATCTTTAAATTTACAGTTGTTATAAGCGTTATCTCGAACTGGAGGACATGAGGATGATGGATGTGGGTTTCTGTCTCGGGTCAATGCCTTTATTATTTTCTGATTCTAGGATGCTCTCTTCTGTATTTCTTTTTTCAGGATAGCATAGATTAACCAAATTGTTAAAAACATGATTAGTAGGATTATTACATTTTAAATTATAGATTTAATTCATGAACTCACATTCTATTTTAACTTTTTAAAAATTTTATCTATCTAACTTGTAGTTAAGTCTTTTTGTTCTTCTTGTGTTTCATGCTTTATTTGTTTTAACTGACTAATGTCATGTTCTACATTTTCAATTATGTTTGGGATGTGGAAATAGCAATGATCTATTTGTCTTTTTAAATATTCACACACTCTATGTCCTTTTAAGAGTAGCATATCTAAGGTCAATCTGTTCTGTAGGGTCATTTTTGTTGTGGCTTGTAATTGCACATTCAATTTTTAAAATTTTTCTCTGGTGACTCTTGTCAATCTTTCTATTTGACTTGTAAGTTTGTACAGTATTTCACTATTTTGATAATTTGCTATAGGACTGAACAAGGATTCTAGGGCCCATTCAAATTTTACTCCACTAGAGGGTTCTTGCCAAGTTTTTTCATCCTGATTTTCATTTTTTTTGAACTTTCTGTCTTGTTCTTATTTGTAGAAGTTCATGGTTTCCCTTAAATGGGGATTTTTTCCAAATTGGACATAAAGTGGGGAGGCCTAAAGTGATTTCTTTTACTTTCCCATCCGCAGGCAGATGGGTAGTCCAAGTGTCATCACTTAAGGCTCATACAAATTGTCTTGGACTCTGAACTGTACTTCTATTACACACTATTACTACTCTATAATTCAGCTTACCTTGTTTGTGTTTGACTCTTCTACAGGCACAAATAATTCATAAAGCTACTGCCAGTGGTGTCATTTGTTATATTTCTATATCATTAGAGGTGCAATCATAAATCTTATTACATGTTTACCAATTTACTTTATTTGCTTCTGATCTATGTCTAGTGGCAGTATTAATTACTTCTGGGTCTGTCTCATTTTCAGAACCTTCCTATTTAATGCACCAGGGGCTGTTTGCCATGTATTGGAATTTTTGGAGTATACTCATTGACTATGCGCTGTCCCAGGTCTCAGTTTGATCTTTCCAATCTTTTTCTTTACATTTCTATACAAGAATGGTATCTGAAATGTTTTCTTTAACTTTTTTATATTTCGGCATAAAGCATTCTTATATTGTATTGTTATGATTTAATAGTGACAACTTTATGAATTCTTCTACTTTGCCATGACTTGCAATACAATTTTGTTTTCTCATAGGTTTCATTAATTTTCTTATTAGTTTCTAGGTCTCTTTGATTACTTGTCTCAACATTAGTACCTGTTTGCGTGTAATTGTTTTGCTCTTTTGTATCTTGGGTAAATCTGATGTTATGATTCTCCAACTAATCGGGTTTCTTGCGACCTTTGGTATTGGCAGACAGGCAGTTATTCTACTAGTCTTTCGCATTTTGTCTCATGGAACTGACTTCACAATAGTAACATTTCTTCCCCTGGGCAGGCCATTTGTAAAGTGTGAAAGCAAGAAAACTAGTATCTTGTGAAAAATCTCTGTAGTATTCAAGAAAAACTCCTTTCTCCTTAATAAACAGAGAAATGATTATAAGGGTGATAACTGACTGAGAATCCCAAGTTTTATCTTTTTATATTAGAGTAAGAAAGTGAATAGTTGGTGGGGGAGAAGAAGAGTTTTAAAGGTTTAATTCTAATTTCTGGTTTTCTTTTTCCTTTTAGTGTTAATTAATAAAGTTTTATTCCTTTCAATTTTAAGCCTGCTTTGCTTTTAATTGAGAAATTTCAAATTGGCAAACTAAGACATAAAAGTGGTGTTTCTGCCTGGTTTCAAACAGAAACTACAACACAAATCAGTGTGTTAGCCAAAAAACAATCAAAACCCTCAACAGTCTTATTCGTAACTTTATTGGCTCATTACTTTGTGCAGTCTACAGTTTAGGAACTTTGTTCACTCTGGTGTAATGTATCTAGGAAACCACTTTAGCTACTTTGACTGTTGTGAAGGTGATCAGCAATACTTGGTAAGGTATCTTTTACATTTTTCTGTGGTTCTTTGTTCCAGGTTTTAATGTACACTGTGACTTTTGGATGGATATTGTGGACCGGAGTTTTGAGAGTCAGTGCTCTATTTCACACGAGTGCTCTCTGAAGCTGAGCTAGGGTTTTCCCAAGAGACAAAACATAGTTATACACTTCTTGCTTTCTTGTAATATGTACACTTGAGTTCAGTCAGGAGATTCATATGGTTTCTCATACAGTATCTCATAAGGACTCACAGACATTTCATTCTTAGGTTTTATTTGGATTCTCAGCAATGCTATTGGTAAAGCCTGTGGATATTGCAATTTAGCTTCTTGACATATCTTACTAATTTGCCTTATTAGTGTCTGATTCATTCTTTCTACTTGCCCACTTAATTAGAGTCTCCATGGTGTATGTTAGTCCCAGGCTATTACGAGTAACTTACTTACTTCTTTCATTACTGTGGCTTTAAAATGTGGGCTCTTATCTGATGATATTTCTAGAGGCACCCCAAATCTTGGAATGATTTCTTGTAGTAACCATTTTAGTCTTTGCTTTGCCTGGTTTGTGCAACAGGGAAGAGCTTCTGGCCAACTAGAGAATGTATCAACTCTTACTAATAGATATTTGTACCCTCGGGTCCGTGGCAATTCTACAAAATCTAATTGATAATAACTTCTTGGTTCTATTCTTATTTGAATCTATCCTAATTATTGTGCCTGTCGTCTAGCTACTGGGTTATTCTTTAGGCAGATTTCACATTTTGAAATTATTGATTTTGCCACTGTTAGTATCCATAATGAGATTTGTCTTAGCATTTTCACTAATGCCTTTGCTCTCTAATGAAATTCATTATGTTTAATTTGTAAAATTTTTCTCATTTACAAGGGGGTACCACTATTTGTCCTAGTGCAGTGATATACCACCCTTCTGAATTCTTTTGTGCATTTAAGGAATGCCCTAACTTCTCATCTTCTGTTGAATAGTTTGGTTTTGGAGGAAAATTGAATTGAGATATATTGGTTCTTGAAGGTATTAATGCCATTTCAATTTGCACTTTTCGAGCAGCTTGCCTAGCTGTCAAATCTGCTTTTCGATTTCTCTCACAAATTTCCTGAATGGTGAGCTTTGCAATGCATAATTGCTACTTGTTCAGGCTTTTGTACTGCTTTTATTAATTGCAGGACTACATCTTGATGTTTGATATGTGCACCTTGAGAAGACAATAGTCCTCTTTCCTTCTACAGTGCCCCATGGATGTGCACCACTCCAAAAGCATATTTTGAATCAGTCCATATATTGACCTTTTTCTCTTCAATTAATTCTAGTGCTCTGGTTAGGGTAACAAGTTTTGTCCGTTGGGCAGATGTGTTTGGTGGTAAGGCCTTTGCTTCTATCACTGTACTTATTGTTGTTACCACATATCTAGCGTATCTGGTCCCATTTTCCATAAAGTTGCTTCCATCTGTGAATAACTCCCAGTCTGGTTGTTCTAATGGAACGTCTTTCAGGTCTCCTCTAGCTGAATAGGTATGTTTTATTACTTCTACACAGTGATGTTCTAGTGGGCTTTCTTCAGTTGTGGTACCTAGGAACAAGGCTGGATTCAAAAGGTTAGTTGTCTTTAATGTTACATTATCTTGCTCTGTTAGGACTACCTGAAATTTCATCATCTGGCTTGGGGAGAGCCAATGGCCCCCTCTTTTGTTCTAAAACAGTAGTTACCATGAGTGGTACATAGACACCTATGTGTCTACCTATCGTCAGTTTTCTGGCTTCCTGTATCAGCATCATGGTGGCTGCGACTGCCCATAGACACAAAGGCCATCCAGAACTTATGTTGTCAAGCTCTTTGGAAAAGTAGCCTACTGGCCTTTTCCAACTTCCTAGGCGTTGGGTCAGCACTCTTAGTGCTAGGCCTTGCCTCTCGTGTACAAACAATTGAAAGGCTTTAGACAAATCAGGTAATCCTAATGCAGGAGCAGCTGTAAATGCTTCCTTTAATATAAGGAAGGCCTGTTACAATTCGACACGAACGAACAGACACTCACACAACACCTTTCTTCGAGCAAGGCAGAAGCAAAAGAGGAAGTTTATTATAAAACTCTGATTTATATAAGTTACACACACTGTCCCCTTGATTGGTCAAACAACTGACCTCCTTTGAGATCGCACTGGTCAAACCATAGGTCCATCAACTCTCACTTCCTTTTAGAAAGGAATGTAAGTAATCGTTGTTTACAAAAATGTGTGTGTGAAATCTGGCTCCAGAAGTTCAAAACATCAGAAGGCTAGACGAAACATGCAAAAGCAAGGGCAACATCTCACCCTTTTTCCATTTAAAAAAGAAAAAGAAAAAAAGAAAAATGAACAATGTTCAATGTCCATTTGTGGAGGAGTCATCAGAATGATCACTCGTGTCATCTGCATCTGAGTCATCACTTGATGATCCATCCACTGAAGACTTTCAGTTTGGTCACAGTTTCCATGTTGCCTGTTAGCTGCAAAAATGACAGGGTTATTCGAGTTTTTGTGGCACAGTAATATGAAACAAGGCAGGATTACTGACCTCCTCTAAAACTGAATAACTCGATCATTGTGCGATGTCAGCCGCCTATGCTGAATCCGTGACCAAATTGAAAGGCTCCTGGGAAAACTCAAATGCCATGACAGCAGCCCTTAATTCAATCAATTGGGCTGGCCCATCCTCATGGCCTTCCAGGACTTGCCACTCAGTCCCATCCCTCCGGGTAACAGTGGCCTTTCTTGTTTTCCCCAAACTGTCAGTGAAGACAGTGGGTCCTTGCACTGGTTCTTGGCTATTTTTTGGGCCGCAAAGAGATTTTTATGAAATTTTTGCTACCTGTAGTAGCTTGTGTTTGGCAGATGACAAGTGATCTGCCCTGAAAAGTTTCAGAGCACTTTGCAGGAACACAGTGTCTGCAAGGCTCCATTCAAAATCCTCCCTTTGTATCAGGAGTATGATCTTTGCGGAATCTGCCCCCATTCAATTGCAAACACCGTTGTCGGCATTTGCCTATTACGTGAGCAATTAGCTCAAAACTTCAGTTGCCGTCTTCTGTGGCTGATGAGGCAGAAAAACCCATTCCAAGACATGCAAGGGATCAGACCATTTGTCATTCCATTGGCCAATGATACCTGTGGGATGTGAATCTGGAGTGGTAATGAACACAGTGATATCAACAGCAGGATCAATGCGGTAAACTTGGCAAGCAGAAACAGCTTGCTGAACCTCCTCTAGCACCTGACGTGCCTCAGGGGTCAATGTCCGAGGTGATTTCAAATCAGAGTCTCCCTTTAATAAGTCAAACAAAGGAGACAATTGTGCGTTGGTCAGTCCCAGATACGGACATGACCAAGTGATGACACCTACCAATTTGTGAATATCACTCAGTGTCTTCACCAAATGCACAAATTGCACCTCCTGGAATTGGATTATCCATTCCAGAATTTTTGACCCCAAATGCTTCCATGGAGGTCATTGTGGAACCTTTTCTGGAGCTACCTGCAGCCCATTTTAATTCAAAGGATCAAGCTACTCAGGCCAAATCCTCAGCAGCCCGTTGTGGGTGAACACAGCCACCAAAATGTTGTCCGTATAACAATACAGACGGGCATCAGGAAACTGCTTGCGAACTCCAGACAAGGCACAGGCCACATACCATTGGCATATGGCTGGACTGTTCCGCATGCCCTGGGGCAAATTTGCCATTGATACCACTGTGCGGCTCAGCATTACTAATTGCTGATACTGAAAAGTGAATTTCGGTCTGCCATCGGGATGCAAAGGAATTGTGAAAAAAAAAAAACCCAAAACAATCCTTCAAATCCACGATGAGAATTGGCCAATCTGTGGGAAGCATGGCAGTGGCCGGCATGCCTGCAACGTCCCCATGCCTCCCATCACGGCATTGACTTTTCAGAGGTCTTGTAACAACCTCCATTTCCCAGACTTATTCTGGATGCAGAGGACAGGAGTGTTCTAGGGACTGGCAGAAGGCTCCAGATGACCCTGGCCCAATCACTCTTACACCAGTTCTCGAAGGGTGACTAATGTGTCATAAGCGAGCTGCCACTCCAGAGGCCAGGCAGCAAGGGAGAGGATTGTGCAATTCGCTCCAGAGTCTCAAAGGTGCTTCTCCTCGAGGAAGGTGGCAGGATGCAGGTCCACGTCGTGCGTCTGCAGCACTTGATCCATGAAGCTCCTGGGTAAGCTTCAGGAAGAGCTTCTCCTGCACCATGTGGATGGCCCTCAGTCAGGACAGTGGTCCAGTGAGCTGGAGGTGGCCCAGGAAATCCAAAATCGCCTTCTCCTTGCGCCTGATCAACTGCCCTATGAACAGAGGACTCAAGAAACACAAGTTGAGCAATCTTTGTTCCTTTCAGGATAGTGATAGGGGGCTTGGCCGTGGATACCGTTGTACAATTCTGTCCTGTAAAATCTGCCTCAGCCAAACCCATGTGCACAATCATGTCTCCCCCCAAGGGACCAACGGCACTCAGGGGGATCTTGTGCATCCTGCTAGAGTCTACTACAACTGTGTGCGCTGAGCCACGGGTGCTGGCCATGAATCGGCCAAACAGACTCCCACAGGCTCCTACCACAGCTGTCCCAGTAGAGCCTGTGCTCGGTGCGGAGCAGAGCGGAGCCGCCCCGCATTCACCCTCCTCGGGTGCGGGGGAGGGACGGGACACAGAGACAGACGCGACCGCAGGAGCCGCCGCCGCGCTCCGCGTATCTGCTGCGCATGTGCCCCCATCCGCCGTGCATGGCAGGGGCAATGCAGGGGGAGCAGAGTCTGGGATCGCTTCTAAGGGGGTCCCGCCCTTCACCGGGTACCTGATCGCATGCATCATCTCCTCAGAGCAGAACGGGACGGGTCGACCGTCATTCCTGACCGGACTGGACAAGCAATCGGTCAACACCCCGCCTCCGGCGGCTTCCACCGCCTGTGCATGCTCGACAGCCTCCACAGAAGCCGCGGCTCCCAGCGCTGCTCCCGCTGACCGCGGGACCGGCGGCGGAGAGCCGGACCCCTCCCGTGCCGCAGCCAGGGGAGGGCGGTGGGGGGCCGGCGGCGCCGATCCCTCGGGGCCGTCAGGAGCCCGCGGGGCTCCGCACATCAGAGCGACCCCACAGGGGGCAGGCGGGGGCCCCGCCTCACGGAGAGAGCCGAAATCCCCCTGGGAACTCTGCGAAATCGCCGAGTTCCGAGAGGACTCAGAGCAATATTGCTCCAAGACCAGGGTCACTGCCTGCCAGAGGAACAAAAGATCTTCCACATCGTTATTATAATCGGCAAAGAGAACTTCCATAAGGCGATCTCCAACCGGAGACCAAGCAGTTCTAGAAAACACCTGCGAACAGTCGGAAAAAAATCCATTTCCTCTGGCCCACAAGAACAAATTTTTAAAATCATTCAGGGAGATAGGAACATTATTTCGGTCTAGATACTCTGCCCAGAGTTGCAGGGCCAAGGATTCTTTTCCAAGTAGCCCAGAGGTCTCCATCGCAAAAGCCCGAGAGGAAAAAAAACCACAGCGGGGGGGGGGGGGGGGACACACACCCAGAACGACCTCACCAATTGTTGTTGTTCTCTCTCACTCGGCCGTCACCAGATGTTACAATTCGACACGAACGAACAGACACACACACACACCTTTCTTCGAGCAAGGCAGAAGCAAAAGAGGAAGTTTATTATAAAACTCTGATTTATATAGGTTACACACACTGTCCCCTTGATTGGTCAAACAACTGACCTCCTTTGAGACCACACTGGTCAAACCATAGGTCCATCAACTCTCACTTCCTTTTAGAAAGGAATGTAAGTAATCGTTGTTTACAAAAATGTGTGTGTGAAATCTGGCTCCAGAAGTTCAAAACATCAGAAGGCTAGACGAAACATGCAAAAGCAAGGGCAACAAAGGCCTCCTTCTGTGGTCTGCTCCAGGTAAACGGCTGTGTCTTCTGGGCTTCATACAGGAGTTTCGTAATTAGTCTATAGTCCATGATCTATAGGCGACACCACACTGTTATCCCAAGGAAGACTCGCAGCTCATGTAAATTTTGGGGTTCTGGAATAGCACAAATAGCTTGGATACGTTTAGTACCTAGTTTTCACTGCCCTTGTGAGATTTCACATCCCAGGTAAACCACAGTCTGCTGGGCAATTTGTGCTTTCTCTTTAGACACTTTATATCTTCTCATTCTTAGTGAATTTAAGATTTCAGCTGTTACTTTTACATAGGTTGTCTTTTCTTCTGTAGCTATCAGTATATCATCAACATACTGTAACAACTGGTACTGATTTCTCGGTACTTGCCCATTTTTAGTCTAGGTTTCCAGCTCCTTTGCAAGCTGGTTTCCAAATAGGGTAGGACTATTCTTATATTTTTGTGGAAGTTGGGTCCAGGTGAGTTGAGTTTTTCTTTCATTTTCTGGGTTGTCCCACTGGAAAGGAAACAGTTTCCTACTCTCCTTGTCATGGGGAATGCAGAAAAAGACATATTCTAAATCAATTACAGTAAACCACTTATATTGTTCTTTTACAATGCTAACAATGTATATGGATTGGCAACCACTGGATAAATGTCTTTAGTTATTTCATTATTGCTCTTAAATCTTGCACTAGTCTATACTCTCTGTTTGGTTTCTTTACTGGGAATATCGGTGTGTTATATTCTGATTCACATTCTTCTAAAATTTGGTATCTTAAAAATTTATCAATGATTTTTACTATTCCTTGCTGTGCTTCTGGTTATATAGGATACTGTTTAACCTGTATGATTTTTGTTCTTTCCTTTAATTCAACGTATACTGGTTGTGTTAATTCAGATTTTCCTGGTATCTCTGTTTTCCATACAAGGAGAATTACTGCTTCTACTTCCCTAGGGATAGTAGGAACTAGTTTTTCTTTTATCATTAGAATTTGTCCTGTTTTTGACTCAGGTATTTTCATTAAAGCTCTCCATTCTCAAAGGTTATTACTGCATCAAGTTTTGCTAATAAATCTCACCCTAGAAGTGGGATTGGGCATTCAGGGACATACAAGAATTCACGTGTTAAGACTTTATTTCCAAAACACAAGTCTAGAGGTTGTAGGAATGGCTGATTCTCCTCTTTCCCTTTGTCACTGACTATTGTCGCTGATTCATTCCCAGTTGGCCCTCTCAAATCATTGAATACAGAATATGTGGCCCGTGTATCCACTAGGAATTTTGTCTTTTTGTCCCTCAATTGTATAGTTACCAAAGGTTCTTGTACTGGCTTCTGACTCAATTCTAGTCTGTATTCCCCTAATACCATCAAGGGCGCAACATCTTGGCTTAACTGATTGCCCTGGTTAAACCTGTTTGGGCACTTGTGTTTCCAATGTCCCTCTTGCTTACAAAAGGCACATTGATTTATACCCAGTCCTGGCATGACTGCTTCCCCTTGTCCTCTGCTAAGTCCACCCTTATCCCTCCCTCTGCCATCTCTCTTGCATCCCAGAACCCCTTTCTCCTGTATGACTGCCAAGAGATTTTGCTGTTATTTCTTATTTAATTCCTTTTTTGGGTTATTATACACTTTCCATGCTACTTCAAGCAGCTTATCTAGATTTCTCAAATCTCCCCCTTCTAATTTTTATAATTTCTTTCTAATATCATTTTGTGATTGCCTAAGAAAAATGAGAGCGAGTTGAACTTTTGCTTGCTCTGTGTCTATCTAGAGATCTGTATATTTTCTTGCCGCCTCCTTAAGCCTTTCTAAAAAGGCAGTAGGAGATTCTTTCCTTTCCTGCCTGACCTCATACAATTTAGACCAATTCATAGTTTTAGGCATAGCAGTCTGGACTCTTATCTGGACCCACACTTGATATCGCTTCAGCCTTCGCATACTCTCATATGTATTAGGATCCTACCTTGGATCCTCTGTGGGAAAATTCTGACCTAAATTCCCCATTACTAATCCATTCCTAATATTTTCTCTCACCCTCTCCTTGCTTGCTCTAAGTACCATTTCTTTCTCAATAGAATCCATTAAAGTGTCTAATATCACTTGGATATCTTCCCAGTCTGGATTCTGAGTTTTCATAATCATTTTCACTATCTTTGCCACTTTATTAGGGTTTTCCCTATAAATTCCAGCCAACTGCTTCCAAATTATCAAGTATCCGTGAGAAAAAGGTACCTTTACAAACACTGGTCCTTCTTCTCCCATTCCTTATCTCAAGGGGGCGATCACAGTCTTCCTTTGCCTACCTGAGCCTAATAAGCTCTTTCCTGTTCTAGACAGGACCAGGGAGAGTTTTGACTGAATTCAATGAGATACTGGGGTCACTGATTCAGTTTCCTCACCCCCACTACTATTCTCTTCTCCACCCACATTCTTTCTATTTCTTTGTATCACAGTTAAATTCTGATCATCTCCCGGAGAAGAAGGAACGGGTGAAGGCAGGAGAGGAGGGTAAAGAGGGACAGGTGAAATGAAATTAGGTGAAGTAGTGTTAGATGGGTTAGGTGAAATAGGGTCAAGTGAGTGATCAGGTTCTTCTGGAGCTGTTGGAGCAACTAATAAATCATCATCCATATAGTCTTTCTGATACAAACTTTCTTTTAGCTCTAAATGTTCTAAACAATGTTTCCCTTTCACACAAGCCACACACTTATCATCCATGCATACCTTAACTACCATTAATCCACACTCAGCTTGCCATTCTGGTTTTTCCCATAACTAGAAAAACAAGTCAATATATGGAACTTCATCCCATTTTCCCTCTTGTTTACAAAGCAACATTAATTGTAAAATAGTGTTATATTGCCAAGATCCATTCTCTGGCCACTTTTCCCCACTCTCTAAGCCATATTTTGGCCACCATGTATTACAATAAGTAATCAACTTATCCTCACATAAATCTTGCCCAAAATTACTGTTTCCAATGTGCCAATAAGCACCCCAAAGGAAAAGTACTGGGTGTGGAGGCATTGCCGCCCAAAACCCCTTTGAGCCTCTCCATATTACAGATACAAAATACCACCGAATGCCGAGCCTGCAACGCGTTTGTGATTGTCTTACGGACGGCACCTAGGCATTACCAGGAATTCTTTAGCCCAACCACGCGTGGCTTTCACCACGTCTTATCGGCAGGCACCAGACCAGACTGAAAAGCACCTTAACTCTCCAGAGGGACATTGTGAGGTGGCTCTCTGAGAAGCCCTCAGTGCTGGCTGGAGTGTGATTGGGTCACGAACTCACTCAGCAGCACTCACAGGGTCCCATCTGGGTCACCAAAATGTTAGTGTACAGACATACACAATCACAGATGGATTATATATGTAAGGTGCTTTATTTATGGTGGCCGGGGAGTAGGGGTACAAACCCAAATCTAACTCCATCAGCTTTGTTCAAAATGCATATATATATACTATTTATTTATATAACTACATATTTGTTTAAGCAATATTAATCATACTCATATTGTTCTATTATGTGAGCTACCACAATTATCACAGGTACATTTAATCACAGGTGCAGTTTCACATGGTCTACCAAAACCAATGCATAACATTCCTTTCCTACCTCCCTCATATCTTCATTTGATTTTTCCCATGATTTTCAAAACATTTTTAACTCAGAACAATTTAACCCTATACTAACACTTACACAAGTGGTTCAGCTGTGAAAACTCCCCTCCAGGCAAGTACATGAACATTCTCATGTAAGCCTGAAGGTGTTCATCCCTTCTGATGTGCCATAATTGACTCAACTGCGCTGACATAAGAGGCAGCTGTAATGTCTTTGAAGGTGTTTAAAGTCTCCTGGAAGTGTCCCGTGATCCACAATATTACATCATCCAGTGTAAAACTCCCTGCCCTAAGGGAGGTACCTGGGCGTTTCCACCTACCCTGAGTGTGTATTAACCCACTGGACTTTGTGTTTCAAGGGCTTTCCCCCACCCACAATGGGTCAAGACTGTGACTATCACTTTGACCATGAACATGGAAATTGCAACAATCAAGTCTTGTCACTGGATCCGCAGGTGGTGATTATGTATCTTTTTAATCTTATACTTTCTTGTCCCCTATACATTTTCTTAAGTGATATTTTAATGCTTTTATATTGAATTTCTATCCAAAAGGCTACATTTTAAAAATTGTCAAGTACCTTATTCTACTTTAATGTTCTAAAGTTTGCAAGTAAAAGTTTGTTATCGAATCTCCTGACAATGTTGTTTCTCCTGTGCACCACCCAGAGTAAATCAAAGAACCTACCCCTAAACCTGCCAAGCAGACTGGGGCATAACAGTGCCCTACAGGGATCAGCCTGCAGTAGTTCTTAAGCCATGATTCAAGCACCTTGTGGAAAATTTAGAGTTCGCATGGGAGGAGGTGGGGGGGGGGGAGAGTGGGGGAAATCTCTGCAAAGAAAGTGCTTTACTCACTGGAAAAATCAGCATCAAGAAAGCACAGAT
The DNA here is from genome assembly GCA_018697195.1 of Certhia americana. Lineage (NCBI taxonomy): Eukaryota > Metazoa > Chordata > Aves > Passeriformes > Certhiidae > Certhia > Certhia americana. The sequence continues at coordinate 507,355 of JAGMWU010000050.1, forward strand.
AATTGACGTTTATGAAATATTAACAGCATACTTCACATATTTTGTGTTTCTTCGAAACACAACAAAGCAGTTTTGTTTCTCTTGGTATAAATAATTATCAGTATTAAAGTTGTAGGATTAAAAGATCCTAACCCCACATCACACACTTCTTTGTTTATGAAGATAAAATTTTTAAAGCCCCTCATTCAGGGTTTATAATGTTCTGAAATGTCAGCCTGCTGATTATGTTTGAGTGAACAAATTCTTTAGCCTCTAATGGCAGGGAGAAGATAAAGGTACTAGGAGCTACCTTTGACCCACACCCATGGATCTGAAGGCAGCACTATGCTTTCTTGCCACAGCATGCCACAGGACTTGAGGAATTTGAAAGTTGTCCAATCTAAATCTAATTCCAAGTTGCTTCTCTCCAAGCCTTTTGACAAAAGCACTTACCAATGTAATTTCTTATGGGAGTGTTAATAAAATATTTTTACTCGTCAACAAAAGTTCAACAAAAGTATACTGTATTTCAGAGTTTAGCAAACAAGTTGCTTTTTCTGATTTACTTAATTATTTTTGCAAAATTGACTGTGCAGCATGTGATCACAGATGTCATGAACTCTGCCTCACCAGTGAGTAAGCTGGGGGTGCACAAGCAATTGTGTGGGACAGCTGACCCCAACTGATCAAAACGGATATTTCAGACCATATGGCTTGTGCTCAGCAACAAAACTAGGGGGGAGGTTGGTGGGGGTACTGCTTCTCAGGGACTGGCTGGGCATGGGGCAGTTGGTGAGCCAGTTTTCATTTGCATCACTTGTCTTTCTTGGGTTTTATTTTTCTCTCTCTGCTACTTTTTCCTTTTCCTTATTATTAAACTGTCTTTATCTCAACCCTCAAGTTTTCTCCCTTTTACTCTGATTTTCTCCCCCATCTCACTGGGGAGGAATGAGTAGCTGCATGGGTCAGTTGCTGGCCTGGGTTAAACCACAACACTTGGTCATGGAGGTAAATGAAATTTACAGAAGTGAGCATCTCTAGTCATAGTGAGAGGAATAACGGATTTGTCTTTACAAACAAGCTGTGGGTCTGCTGGTAGATAAAACTAGCACTAAGAGATAAAGGAAACAATGGGAAGGATTCCACTGATTGATGAATGGAAAAAAGGTATTTGCCTTACAAAAAAAACGTAGGTGTGGAAGAGTGGTTAGAGAATAAGGGACATGTTAATGTGTAACAGCTTGCTGGTGCAAAGTTAGCAAAGCTTCAGACTAAGCTTAGCTGACAATGACACTGTGTCCTTGTAAGTAAGCGTTATAACAACAACGGAATATTGTAGCTGATAAAGAGAGAACAGAATGCTAACACTGAACTACGAGAATGAGAAACTAAGAGGAGTTGACATTTCTGTAAGTAGCCAGTGATGAGCCTGCTTTTGCACTATGCATGAGATTCATTACTGATTGTATAAAAGACGTGACTAACGGAATAAAGTTGAGACTTACTGATCACTCATATTGAGTGCTGTCTGTCTCTTGCTGACCCCATCAGTAGGTCTGCTGATAAATGAAACTGGATATTGAAAGATGAAAGAAACAATGGGAAGAAACCATAAATTCCATAAGAATTAAAAATTAAAAGGGAAGGGTTATACATTAGAGGGGAATCCTAGGCATCAGGCATTCCGGGAAGTCTGTACTGCTGAAGTACCTCAGCCAATGGGGAAAGAGAGAGGGAAATGCAGACGGGAAATTAGGATAAAAGGGAGGCTGCGTCCTCCAAAAATTTGAGACACCCCAGGGGAAATGCCCCATGGCCTCTCCCTTTATTCATATAAAGTTACAGGACTCCTCTGTCTTCTTTTTGGACATAAACCTCTGGTGTTTGTGGATTAATTTTCCTGACAATAGAGAGCAATAATATACATGGGAAATAATTCTGCCAAGGAGAAAACAAAACTTTATGCATCCACTTTGTAAGTGTTCAAATTCTGCTTTCTCACAGCTAGGCAACGGCTGAGAGAAAAACTGAACCAACAAAGACAACAGTGAAGAACCATTAACAGATTTTAGATCAAATATTAACAGAAGTAAAGATGCTGTCTTTAAAGCAATTCTTAAAGGAACATAACTTTAAATCTACACATTTCCATCCAGACAGGCTTCAGTCAAAGGGTTACAGGTCCTGCTAGCAAACCTGCTTCAGCATGAGCTTCTCTCCACAGGTCCTGCCAGACGCCTGCTCCAGTGCAGGCTTCCCACTGGGTCACAGCCTTCTTTGATCAATTGCATCTGTTCCAGGATGTGGTCCTCCATGGGCTGCAGATGGATCTCTGTTGCCCCATGGACCTCAATGGACTGCAGCAGGGAGAGCCTGCCTGCCTCACCCTGGCCTGCAGAGGAATCTCTGTTCCAGTGCCTGGAGCACCTCCTCTCCCTCCTTCTTCCCTGACCTTGCTGTCTGCAGTTGTTTCTCTCACATATTCTCACTCCTCACTCCTGGCTGGTGTTGCCCAGCTTCTTCCTCCCTTCTCAAATTTGTTGTCCCAGAGGTGCTACCACCATCACTGATTGTCTCGGCCTTGGCCAGCACCAGGTCTGTGTTGGAGCCGACTGGCATTTGCTCTGTCAGACATAAAGGAAGCTTCTGGTGTCTTCTCACAGAAGACACTCCTGCAGTCCCCCCAACCTTGCCATGTAAACCCCCTACAATCATAAAGTAGTTGTAGAATACAGGTCTCTTTCTTAAATTCAGTAGATTAGAAAGTGTCTTAGGAACACAGTGTGTATGCTCTGACCCACAAACACTAGGAATTCACCAATTAAGTCTTAAGTGCTCCATTATGCACTGAAATTTTTTTAGAAGCCAGTTTTCTAACAGAGCAAAAGGGAAAGATACTCTGAAAAAAAAGCAAGACCTTTTATGATTGCTTAATAGTTATGGTTAATTTATTTTTCTTGCTTTTCTGACAAAAAGCCACACAGAAAGTTCATTTTATATTCTTTATTGTATGCCAAAGTTCATGAAAGATGGGGTTTTGCTTGTATACAAGTTGCTCAAAATTTGTGTCTAGGTAGAGATTCATTAGTGATCTGACTTATTTCAAAGCATAGGCTTGTTAAACTAGGCCACAAAAACAATACTGTGTACAAGTAATAATTGAAGAAGAGCTGCAGGTTCAGGAGCTTCCAAATACACCTCTTGAGATCTCATCAGGAAATAAAATCAAATAAAAGCAGTCACAATATAAAATAGCAGCTCCATGTAGCTTTTTCAAGTTTTAATTTTATTCACAAAGTGTCAGTTCAGTTTGCCTCATTCTTTGAAGCTTCATCAAAGTTTTCAACAAGATCTGGAAAAAGAAAAATGTTGAAATTCAAGTA
>JAGMWU010000050.1:510816-551467 GCA_018697195.1 Certhia americana
TGGAAAAAGAAAAATGTTGAAATTCAAGTCTGACCTACTTCAGCTTTGCCAATTCCCTCCCCATCTCCCCCCCTCAAAAAAAAAAAAAAAAAAGTTCCAGGTCATGGTTAGATGAAAAAAATAAAATCAGCTTATAAAATACAAACCAAACAATATATAAGAGTTTCACGGTTCATTCTTCTTGTTCAAACAAGCAAGTTTGAAATATTTAATTATAAAGCACAATTCTAAGAGCATTTAACTTCACCATATTCACAACAGAGCAGTGATACTGAAAAGGCAGTTTCTTAGCTCTCTTCTTAGTGACTATTAAATAATTATCTTAGCCATAGCTATTATGGGACAAAAATGATAGCTCAAACCAACGATCCATCTAAGTGTCATATGGTATCTGAAAACAATGCCCACGGAAATTCTATAAAAGGATGGCCTGAGTTGGAAGGGACCTTAAAGATAATTGCATTCCAACCGACACATGGGCAGGGGCACCTTTTACTAGACCAAGTTATTCCAAGCCACTTCCAACCTGGTCTTGAACACTTCCAGGGATGGGGCGGCCACAGCTTCTCTGGGCAACCTGTGCCAGTGCCTCACCACCCTCACAGTAACGAATTTCTTCCTAATCACAGAATTACAGAATCATTCAGGTTGAAAGACTTCCAAGATCATTGTGTCCAATCTTTGACTGAACACTGTTGGAGTCTGGAATCATGAGGAATATCTCTTTGTATGTTTAAGAGATTTTAGAATCTCTGACAGAGAGTGTTTTTAACCTTTGTTCATGGAAAAAGGGCTTTTAGGGTCGGAAATGAAGCAGAGTTTTCAAGAGTGTATTAAATAGTAGAATAGTGTGTAGTTTTATCACAGGGTAAGAATTTTAGATATATGGGGTTTTAGGATGGCAGACAGGTGATGACAAGATGGAGGAAGCACATGGCTTTTGGGTTTCTTCTTCCATATCTGCCTCCATGTTCTGCTGTGAGGTGGCACATTATAGTTGGTTTAGAATAGTCTAACCTTCTAACATAGATAATAGTTATTGGAGTAGAATTATAAATACTGATTACGTAAAATGTAGTATAAATATCCACGCCACCCTGAGGGTGGGAACATTTGAACATTGAACATTAGGCTTTTTAGTATGGAGTATTGAACATTAAGCTTTGGGCATTGTGCTTATAGTATTTTGTAGTTAGCTTTGGTATTTGAAATGATAAGAAAATAAATTATGAAGAAAACAATAAGAAGAAAAGCCTCACGTGCACGCCCTTTCTTTCAAACTCTCTGGCTAGGAGAAAAAACTCTATTTACATTCTCGGGAAACAGAAAAGAAAACCGTCCGGCAGAAAAACAGAAAACAAAAAAAATAATTTTTAATAAATCCGAGAGAACACCACCTTGTCAACTAGATCAGAACACTAAGTGCCATGTCCAGTCATTTCTTGAACACTTCCAGGGATGGGGACTCAACCACTTCCCTGGGCAGGCTGTTTCAATGCTTAACCACTCTTTCTGTGAAGAAATTCTTCCTGATGTTCAACCTGAACCTCCCTTGGCACAGCTCGAGGCCATTTCCTCTCATCCTGTCACTTGTTACCTGGGAGAAGATGACAACTCCCACCTTACTACAACCTCCTTTCAGGTAGTCGTAGAGAGTGATAAGGTCTCTCCTGAGCCTCCTTTTCACCAAGCTGAGCCACTCCAGCTCCCTCAGCCACTCCTCATAAGACTTGTGTTCCAGACCCTTCCCCAGCTCCATTGTCCTTCTCTGGACATGCTCCAGCACCTCAATGTTTTTCTTGGAGGGGTCCAAAACCAGACACAGTATTCAAGGTGCAGCCTCACCAGTGCCAAGTACAGAGGGACAATATCTAAATAGTATCTAATTAATATCTAATGTATATCTACCCTCTTTCTGTTTAAAGCCGTTCTCCCTTATCCTCTCACTCTATGCCCTTGTAAAAAGTCCCTCTTCAGCTCTCTTGCAGCCCCCCTTCAGGTACTGAAAAGAACAACTAGTCAATACTCTTACTGTCCTTGGCCCAATCTTATACTGCATATGTTATGTCTCAGCAAAATTCACTTCCTTTTCCTCCACTGTATGCTTGTTCTTACCTGGAACTTCATCATCGTCATCATCATCACCACCAGTAGCGAGTGGTGCTTTTCCATCCATAGCTGCAAGAGCAAGCAGTTCAAAAGCATCAGTCAAGCTCATCAAAAGCATCTTGATTACAAAGGTGGTTTGCTTTGTTTTTTGAAAATATTATCAGAGTCTGAGCTAAATTGCAATTCTCTATCCAGTTCCCCTGCTGAATAAAAATCTACAACTAATTATATGTTACTAATAATGCTCAGACTAGCTGAAAAATGAGAAGATGCATGCCAAACAAGTTTACTAGTCACCGTCTTGGTTCTAGACATATAGAGTGCTTTGCATGGTAATAATTTTCAGCTAAAAGCACAGACTGATTTTACCAATTTCTCTTAAAAGAAGCTTGGTTTATTGATTACTCAGTGGTTCTTGAGGCTTACATATTTTACAACATTAGCAAGTGTGTTAGTTTGACCAGCCCCACGGAAGTGAGCTGGCTGGCTTTCAGGTTGGACCAATTGGAAGGCATTTCGTCTCTGTGAATATTACATTTCAATGAAAACAAAGCCCGGGAAAGCTCTCTTTCTTTTCCGGTTTGGGTACAGGTAACAGGGTGGCTCGGCCCCTCCGCGCGGCAGGGCCGGGCCGAGCGGGCTCTGCCACGGAGCCAGGCCCCTCCCCGGGAGGCCACCGAGCCCCGTCCTGGCAGGGCCGAACCCCTCCCTTTGCTGCAGCACTGGACGAGCTGTTTTTCCCCACCTCTCTCCCGGCGCAGCCGGGCAGGGAGGGGAGACGGCGCGGCCCTGGAAGCAGCAGCTGCAGGACAGGCCGGGCTTGCTCTGCAGGCCCATGCGGGGCGGGGGAGGCCCTAGCCGGGTCCCAGGCTGGGGGAGGAAAGGACATCAGCCTTCCTAGCGCAGCCGCTGAAGAAACTTTTTATTACAGCAGCAAGTGGCCGAGAAGCTGTCCTGGAGCCACTGACACCACGTGGCTGAGACGGAGGGGTGGCTCTGCAAACCTGAGTGAAAATGTTAACTCTTTATTAACCAGATGAAACTTCCGAAGCATGAATCTTACCCAGTGAGAGAAAGAAGAGACCAGATGAAATGTAAAAAGACACAGCATGAGACTCAATGTCAGAGAAAGTGAGAGAAGAATCTTAAGTTGAAAGGAAGATTGAAGGAGTGGCCTGGTTAGGTTGGGCTTCTCTTGTAAAGCCATAGAAAATGGGCTAAAACTCTGTAACATATAAAATGCTTTTTAGGGGGATGCAAAGTTTTAGTCATAGCTGTGAGTTAATGTAATTATGATCTAATGGAGAAATTTGAACAGAGGAAGACCGAGAGAGATGATGTCCCCTGCCCAGTGAGAGAAGATGAACTCTGTTTCTTGAGATGAAGATGAGATGGATGAAGAGAACTCTTGCTTTATACTAGAAGAAACATCCTTAAACTGTACCCTAATAAGCTGATATAGCCCATGAACAGCTGTGAAGGCTGTCTCATGGGAAGGGACTTCACAATGGCAAATTTTCTTCCCTGGGCAGGCCATTTGTGAAGTGTGAGAGCAAGAGAACTGGTATCTTGTGGAAAATCTGAATAGTATTCAAGAGAGACTCCTTTCTCCTTGATGAATTGAGAAATGATTATTTTAAGGGTGATAACTGACTGAGAATCCCAAGTTTTGTCTTTTTATATTGGAGTAAGAAAGTGAATAGTTGGTGGGGAAGGGGAAGTGTTTTAAAGGTTTCATTCTGATTCTTGTTCTTCATTCTGATTCTTGTTTTTTTTCCTTTTAGTGTTAGTTAATAAAGTTTTATTACTTTCAAGTTTAAGCTTACTTTGCTCTTGATTTGAAAATTTCAAATTGGTGAACCAAAACCTTGACATGAATTGGTGTTTTTGCCCAGTTTCAAACTGAAACCATGACATTAAGTTATAATGAAATCTTAGGATCTTATGATCCTAGGCCTTCAAGAAAACTAAGGTGCAATTGTGAAGCTGCAAGTAGACACGTGACTAGAGGCAATTAAAGATACTGTTCCCTGGAAAAGCCAGAGGAATATGGAACTGGATACACAATTTTATACTTCAGTGGTTAAGGTAACCACATGTCCCAGTCTACATCTCTACTGACTCAGTAATTTCTTAACTATTTCCGTTATAGTTGCCAATGGTAGTGAGACTTAACCCTCTCCCTTGTAGTAGACCAATAAGCATCTGTGAAACTGAAGCAGTATAATGCTAAGAATAGATATCTCAAGTCCCAGGGTACCCGTGCCACTACTTTTACTGCTATTCTTAACTGTACTACCTTGAAAATATGAGACATCTTATCCCATGACCTCCATTTAATCCTAAATAATCCTCAGTTTTCAAGAAAAGCATGAGCAAAGAGACAGGTTTATACTAGACTTCTGAAATTGCTGTATCCCGATTTCTAGAGAACGAATATAGATGAATGCATAAACTTTGTTCTGAAAGGGCTTAAGGACAAGGTCACCACTGTCAGTGACCCATGGAGGTCCATGGTGGAACAGAGATCCACCTGCAGCCTGTGGAGGACCCCACACCAAAGCAGGTAAATGCCCAAAGGAGGCTGTGATCCTGTGAAAAGCCTGTGCTGGAGTAGGCTCTTGGCAGGATCTGCAAAGAGAGGTTCCCATGCTGGAGCAGGTTTGCTAGCAGGACTTGTGACCCCATGGGGGAACCATGCTGGAGAAGCCTGTTCTTGAAGGACTGTACCCCATAGAAGGGACTCACGCTGGAGCAGGGGAAGAGTGAGGAGAAAGGAGTGGTAGAAACACAGCATTAGGAACTGACCATAACCCCGATTCCCTGTTCCCCTATACCATTCGGGGTAGAAGAGTTGGGAGTGAAGTTAAGCCCGTGCAGAAGGGAAGGGTGGGGGCGAAGGGGTTTTAAGATTTGTTCTTATTTCTCATTATCCTGCTCCAATTTGATTGGTAATACATTCAATTAATTTACCCAAGTTGAGTCTGGTTTGCCCATGATGGCAATCGGTGAGTGATCTCCCCCTGTCCTTCTCTCAACCCACCAGTCTTTTATTGTATCTTCTTCCCATCTTGCTGATGGATGGGATTGAGAGTACATCTTGGTGGGTACCTGGCAGCCAGCCAAAGTCAACCCACCACAGCAATCTGCAGGCAAGCTGAATGTGGCAGCATTTAGCCAGGCTTTTAGCACAGTTGAAAAATGGGTAAGCTATGGCTAAACCCTATAAATCCCAGCAACTGCATTTGTTGCCATTAAGATACACCTAGCTTATCTTAAACATTATAACCTAAAGGACTCAAATAACAGCTGCTTCCAAAAATGCACCACAATAGCAGCTTGCCTAGATAGTCTGCATCTGTGGTATGATGTCTATTGTTAACAGGTATAATAACATTGCCACTGTATCCAAAAAGACTTTTGTTTAAAAGTGTTATGTTTCTTTGCTTACATAAAATGACAAGGTTTCAGGTAGATGTGCATCCTCCTGGAAAATATGCTGGTGCATTTTTGTGCATTAATAGATACATTTTGAAGCCACAAGTCCCCCTTGGAATTCAACTTACAGTCTGCTAACATAGTCTATCAAATATACTCTATTTCTTAATGAGAATAGAGAGCTACAGAAGTGGGACATAACTGAAAAAGAAAAGGTAAAAGCCATTCCATGCTTTGAAACAAATCAGTGGCTAATTTACAAGGTACAAATAATTAAATGCTTTACATGTGGAGCAAATATAATGGGAGTAGAGAGTCTATTCTACAAAGGTGAGCAGGCTGACACACTAAAGCAGAATGATAATCCATCTAGTCTACAGTTCCTGACAGAGGTGTGCCTAGACACCAGTGTAGATGTGCACGAGGCCACATCTAAGGAAGTCTGAATTTTGTATGCTGGTGGAAGAAGAGGGCTCAGTGAATCCTGGAACCTGTAGACTACTCCAGATTCTACCAACAGTAAAAACACAGACAAAACATCTTTAAGGCTATCACTCTTGGGTAGGAATTACTGGAGCATGAAATGCTGCAGATGTGCATGGGGATTGTTTATCCAAATGCCACCCCCAACATATGCTAATGGCAAACCCGAACTGCATGAGCTAGCTAAAATGGTTTTACACTATTCAGAAACTTCCCTAAACCAGAAAGAACTGCACCATCTCCTGATGCCTAACATTAAAAGGTATAAGGCAGCCAGAAGGGGAATAAATGAATTTTCATAGGGCTCAAGTAACCAAGCAGGGCAAGTGTCCTGAGTAATAAGCCAGCTGGACTTCTAAACAGAGCTTTAAACTAGATGTACTAGGGGAAGGACACAGTTTTCTAGGCACTTGAGAAGAGCCAGGGGCTGCCAAGGCATTAGGAATAAACAGAAAACACCAGTTAATTGCCTCAAGGGAATTAGGGTGAGCTCCTCTAGAAAGGGCATGTGGCTGACAGCCCAGCTGAAATGCCTCTATACCTGTGTATGCAGCACGGGAAACAAACAGGAGGAGCTGGAAACAGCTGCCCACATGGAAAACCACGACCTGATTGCTATCATAGAAATTTGGTGGGATGAATTGCATTATTAGAGTGCTATGATTAATGACTATAAACTGTTCAGAAGGGACAGACAAGGAAGGAGAGGTGGGAGAGTTGCTGTCTATGCCAAACCCAGGATTGATTGCATGAAGCAATCTTTGAAGAACAGCAATACGCAGGTCGAAAGCTTATGGGTGAAAATTAGAGACCAAGTCAAGAAAGGAAACTTTGTGCTTCAATTGCAGCCTTCAAATAAAGATCCCCTTTCATATTACCTCCTTACTAAAATTATATTGAGTTTCATTTCCAGGTTGAGAAAAAGGCAACAGCAGGAAGCATCATGCTTGCATGCCCTGATCCTGATAGGGATTTTTAACCACACAGATATCTGCTGGAAAAATGGCACAGTGAATTGCAAGCAGTCCAAGAAATTAGTGGAGTGCTGAAGTGAATTGACTGTGGCCAGACACCAAGTACCCACCAAGCTGCTCTATCACTCCCCTCTTCAGCAGGACCTGAGAGGGGAGAAAATATGATGGAACAAAACTCATGGGTCAAGATAAAGGCAGGTTAATAAAGCAAAAGCAAAGGTCGCATGTGAAAGCAAAGGAAGACAAGAGATTTATTCTCTACTTCCCATTAACATGCAATGTCTGACCACTTCCTGGGACAAGGGCTTCGGTATGCGCAGCAGTTGCTTCAGGAGACAAATATCTTAATAATGAATGCCCCCTCCTTCTTCCTCCTTTCTCTTAACTTTTATTGCTGAGCAGATATTAATATCCCTTTGGTCAGTTGGGATCAGCTGTCCTGGCTATGTCCCTTCCAAAGATATTTGCCCACCAGCAGCCTACTGTCCTTGGGAGGTGAAGAGGGGGTATTGTTGGAGAGACAGCCTCAATGCCAAAGCACTGGTATGTTATCAACACCTTTCTAGCTACCAATACACAGCACTGTGAGAGCTACTAAGGGGAAAGTTAACTCCGTGTCAGCCAGACCCAATGCAAGTGCTTTGAGGACAACTTCCTAGTACAGGTGATGGAGAGCCCAACCAGAGGAGAGGCACTGCTGGACCTGTTGCTCACTAATGTGGAAGAACTTATGGCCTTAACCTGACACATTAGATTCAGACTAGATATTAGAAAAAATTACTGTTAGGGTGGTCAGGAATTGGAATAGGTTGGAGTCACCATCCCTGGAGGTGTTTAAGAGGCATCTGGATCTGGCGCTGGGTGATATGGTTTTAATGGTTTAGGGGGTTACAGTGGTAGTGCTGGGTTGACAGTTGGACTTGATATTAAAAGGTCTCATCCAACCTTGATGATTCTATGATTCTAAAGTCTCTCTAACTTACTGGAGAGGTCAAGATTGGAGGCAGCCTGGGCTGCAGCCATCATGCCTGGATAGAATTCTTAATTTTGAGGGGTACTGGATGGGTAAAACAGTAGTCAGGATCCTAAACCTCATAGAAGCAAACTTTCAGCCATTTAGAGCACTATTGCGTGGGATTCCTTGGGAAACTGCCCTCAGAGATAAAACAGCTGGGAGATATTGATGTCATGTTTATATCAGATTGCTGCCTTAATTTAAACCACAGGAGTTGTATGACTTGAACAAGTTTCTCCATTCTTTCCCAGCAGCAATGACTTACACCATGACAAACATGCTTGTCAAGTCAGACACAGCCCCACCCTTTCCCAGATGCAAGTACAACTTTGTCATAACTATAGCAAAGCTATTATTGGGAATAGTATTATTCCCCATATAAAAATGTGGTGAAGTGAAAGAAAAAAAAAAAAAGAACAATTGTAGCAGAAGAGTGGCAGGCACATTGATTTGAGGCATCCATTACAACTGTTTGTCCCTGGGACAGGTGGCATCCAAAAACAACAGGGAAGAATTAATATGAATCATAGAAACACAGAACAGTTTAGGTTGGAATGGATCTTAAAGACCATCATGTTCTACCCCCCTGACATGAATAGGGATACCTTCCACTAAACCAGGTTGCTCCAAGCCCTGTCCAACCTCATCTTGAACACTTGCAGGGATGGGGCAGCCACAGCTTCTCTGGGCAACCAATGCCAGTGCCTCACCACCATCTGAATAAAGAATTTCTTCTTAATATCTAATCTAAACTTGCCCTCTGTCAGTTTAAAACTGTTGCCCCTTGTCCTATTATACATTCCCTGATAAATAGCCCCTCCCTTAAATAAATAGTTGTCTCACCTTTTTATAAGAAGAGAGATCTTAACAGGTTCATTTTAAATCTTTCAAATTGTCTTTCTTTCAAGCCCCACTTCTACCACAAGGAAGCCACACAACTGACACTAGGAACGAGGGACCTGAGCTTCATTGGGAAAGCAGTTTAGCTCACCTCTTGAACACTACTTCTAGCAGAATTTTTTTCAGTGGGAAGTTGAGAGAAGCATCATCAGCTTTAGGAATAGAGTCTATTTTTGCTGGCATCAAAGCACAGAAAGAAAAACCGTAACAATCAAGTTCATAACTATCACAAGAAGTAGAAAGTAATTAGAAAAACCGTACATGCAGGACATGAAACATGGTCCTGATGCCTTGGAGTGGCTACCTAGAACAGAGGCTAGACAGAGTTTAAAGAAGAAAGTAGGTATTTATTAAAGGCCTTCAACAGATATACCTTGGGCAGTGCAAAAGCCTCGCAGAGACTACACCCAAGATGGATGAAGGTCATGAGTTTTTAGTTTGGTCTATTTGCATATCAGAGATTATTTCTCCAATTATAGCTTCAGGTAATGAAGTCATATTCCACGGGCTGCTTCTCCCTCTGATTCACTTTTGTTTATACTTTTTGGGGCCTGAGGTTAGGGTGCCCTTGGTTCTCAGGCCTGGAAGGACTGTTTTGTCTGACAAAAATGTGAAGGAGCTTACTAACGTTCTATATGGAGTTTAGAGTTATACACTAATGCAGTACGGGATCTGAAAAATATAAATGCTAAAACTTAAGGCATCAGTCCCGGTATCAACAAGCCTGTCTTCTGCTCCCAGTTCTTAACACTGAAGCAGCAGCAGCACCTTTTCCAAACACCAGATACTTAGGTCCTTCCTCTACTTTTCTCACATAGTTTTAGGGAGAAAAAGTGTTCAGGTTCTTTTACTAATTTAAGGATAGAATAAGAAATTGGTGTATCTAGCTTACTGATCATGCCAGTCCTGTTCACTACACTGTTCTACACACACAGAAATTATAATATATTTCCTTACAAATGCTGTCTAACTGCCTCTTAGCTATCAAAAAGCCCATGCAACAAATAATACCTTCACCACACCTGTAAGGGAACAAAGCAGTAGCAAGATGTCTGTCCTCGAGTCCCTCTCCCTATTGTTTGTTTCCATTAAAAGTGTCAAAACAGACATACCTTCTTTTAAAACCTAACTTTCTCAGAGTAACTCTATCTAGCTTTAATGAACTAGGTATGCCAAAATATGGTAGCCACAGCAAGTAGTAAACTACCATGAAATCAAGTCTGGCTACAGCTTTCTAGTCCTAGACCAGCTGCAAGATATGTTGAGAAACAGGTGCCTCTGCTTTATTCTGTTATATTCATTGTTGGATTTGAGCTATAAATAAGATTTAAGTGTCTCATTTCTTTAGCATTTTATAATATGCTTGCAGACAGTAAGAGTGCACTGAATTTCACTGCAGCTATACAAATAAGCCCCAAAGCTGCCAGAAGGAAATGCATTCAAGTTTTAACTTACATTGCTTGGGTAGGGCTTCTGCCAATCTCCTCAGGCTAGTCAAACTGTCAGCTCCAAGCTGATTTAAGATGCTAGGAAGCATTTCTGTCAGCTGCTTTGTCTCAGCATGGCCAGTGATAGTGAAAGTGTTAGCAGCCAGGGATGCCTGAACTTTAGGGTTATTGAAGTGAATGACTGTTCCTTGGTTGGTGAACATATTTACCTGCAAGGGAAAAAAACCCAAAACCAGTATTTCAAGCAGTTTAGCATGATTTTTTAATTTAACAGGAACTAGTTGAAGTTCCTAAAGCTCAATTAAGCACCTATAGATAATTTACAGGAAAGTTTAAGATGTTACTTACAAGGAAATTGTTTCATACATTTTATATTTCTATATAGAAAAACATTTTCCCCTTTCAAGCAATTACCTCTTCAATTCCAGAAATATTGTTGACGCCCAGTTTCTTCAAAGAAAACTGAAGTTTCTTGTCATCTGCTGTAGCTGTTCTATGGACAACCTTCTTCTTTCTGCGGGCAGTACCCTTTGCAAAAAAAAAAAAAAAAAAAGTTATGAATTAATATTTAATTAGTTCTTTTCAAACTCTAATTCTTGTGGTCATATAACTACTCTTCAGCCATCTCCAAATCAACTTTGTATACAAAGTTCTATTTCTGTGTTACAGCATACACAACCCCACTCCTTCAACTGCACTGCAGCAGTCTTTTCCTTGCTAAAGCAAGCTTGGCATGTTTGTGAGAAGTGTGAGATTTTAGGATGCAATGCACCACAGAAGCTTTATTTCCTAAGTCTCATGGGGATCCTGCAACATCCCACTTAGGAAAGAAAAACTTCAAGCATATCCTTGTCTGTTACCATAGGCATAAAATTTAAAACCAATTATCTCCTGAAGACTGACATACTGTACAGTCCTGTATGCCTAAAGAGTTCCTAGCTTAATTTGGTGACAAACCAACCTCTACAGAAAGATCTATACAGAAAGAATTCCTAGAACTAACCCCTACCAATATCTTCGATCTTTAAAGTTCTGAGTAACTGATTTCTTAATTCACCTGGTTATACATTCATTGCCAGACAGAGCAGTGCAATTCCTGAAAGTATATGTACTGCACAGCAGGAGGTGTGTGCAAGTGTAACTGGTACAGCAATACTAATGAAGATCAGTGGAGTGACAGGCCATATCTGCACTCCAGTAACTTATACAATTGTTGTAAAGCGGGGGGGAGGGGGGGGGGGAAATCAGATCCAAAGTAGTTAGAAAACCTTTGCTGGAATACCCCTAACCATTAGCTTCCTATTGAAGAATGCACAACAGATTTTAGTCTCCCATCCCAGTAAATACAAATGATCTCTCTTTTTTTCTATCCCTTATTCTTTAGTGTCACATAATATGGAGTTGCATCTGGTTTATGTTAGGGATTACCAAGAGCTGTGAATGCCAACTGTTTAGGTAGAACAAGTTACCTAGAATTAGGATGAACTTTCGTTGTTGCTCTACTTCTGACATTTTTGTTCCAAGAAGTTATGAAACCGTTGTGAAGAATAAGTAGCAGTTCTGCCCACAGTTTACAGCTGTCTTTTCAGGCTGCAACTTAGGTGGCATCATCAGGGTTTAAAGAAATGAGCTTCAAGATTGCTTAAACGTTACTGGAACAATGTAAGACAGCTTTGAAAAACCAAAATTGGTGCATGACATGAGTAGAAGTTTGGACAACATCGTTTCTCAGCCAAATAAGAATAAAGTTGAACAGCTGATTCTGATACTGAAAAGTCAGAATGTGGTAGTTTGACCAGCCCCACGGAAGTGAGCTAGCTGGCTTTGAGACTGATATCTTGTTAGACCAATTAGAAGACATTTTGTCTCTGGGAAAAGTACATTTCAAGATGGGACAAAACCCGGGAAGCTCATTCTGTTCTGGCATTCGGAGAGAAGAAGACCTCCTCCTCGACTGGGGCTGAGCGGGGGGGGGGGGGGGGGGAGGAGAGGCCACGAAAGCCAAGGTAGGGCCCGGCTTCGGCTCGGCTTCGTTTGATAACATTTGCCAAAACAGAGCCCTGCTTTGCTGGCCCCGGGCTGGGCTCTGCTTTAGCCCTGGCAGACTCAGCCGATGGCTTTCTGGGGAGTGAGGGGAAAGAGAAGCCAAGCCGGCCCAGGCCCAAGAGGGGTGGAAAGAGAGAACAGTATCTAACTCCACCCCCAGCTGCAAAAGACCTGCAGTGCTCCCCTTGCACAGCTTTGAAATCTGACACCATAGACTGCTATGGGCCTGGCAAAGATCCTGACACAGGTCCAGCACAGCTGCAAATGTAGCACCTGACTGTCCTGGCTGGCTGCTGTCTTTGTTAACCTTTTCAGTGCAGAAGAGACCTCCAGGGTTCATTTTTCCCCCTGAATGAGAGACAAGGACAAAAGAGAAGACACGTAGAGAAACCAACATGAAGATATTAAAGTCAGCAAAGAAAGAGTGATTGTCCTAGATGGAAGGAGTATGGGGAGTTGCTTTTCAAGCTGAAAATCTCTTGTAAACTATGGTGATTGACTATAAGATATTGAAATATTTCCTTTAAACCATAGAGAAGTATGGGGAGATGGGAAGTTCAACTTGTAGACCTGAACAAAGGAATGCAGTGTTGAAGTGAGCCAAGGTTGAAGTGGCTGTGCTTCCATGAGAAGTTTGAACAGAGAAATGATGTGACAGAGACTTTTTTTGCCACAAGACAAGAAGAGAATCTCTGTTCCCTGAGATGATCATAGAGATAGATAAAGAGAACCTTTGCTTTGAACAGAGGAACTTTAAAAAAAAAAAATTAAAAAACCCATATGTCAATATGGCCCAGAGGCACATCTGTAAAGAATTGTGCACATGGGAGTGGCTTCATGAGGCGGATCTTCCAGACAGCTGCTTTGTGAAGATTGAAACCATGAGAGAACTGTTTTCTTGTGGGGGAAAAATTTTTCCATAGCAAATGAGAGGTGCTTCCCTCCCTAAGTGAACTACAGAAAGACTATTTTAGAGGTGGAAAACTGACTGAGATTTCTGAGTGTTGTTTTCTGTACATTGCCAGTTAGAAAGAAAAGAAAGTGTGGGGAGGGAAGAAGAGTGTTCTGAAGATTTCATTCTGATTCTTGTTTTTTTCTTTCTCCTTTTAGTGTTAGTTAATAAAGTTTTTTTCCTTTTAAGCTTAAGCCTGCTTTACTCTTGATTGAGAAATTTCAAATTGGCAAACCAAAACTATGGCACAGAATTTGCCTCTGGTGCCACAGAGACACTTCTGAGCAGTTTTCAGTAATTTCTGAAGCCCATTAATTTTTCCTTAGACAATCTTAAGTTGTAGTCAAATTTTGACAATAAAGAGTCAGAGACCATAAAGCTATCAAAAATATAATTAACAAATGAAAATGAGAAAATCCAAAACACAATTTTTTATTCCAAATAGACATCTTCATTTGATGGACTTATACATTTGTGTAAAATTTGAAGAACACATATTTTCACAAAATATATTACGGACATGATCTTAAGAGGTATTTTAAAACAAATGATTTTATGATATATATTTTTGTCGTAGTTTTGGTTTGCTAATTTGAAATTTCCCAATTAAGAGCAAAGCAGGCTTAAGCTTTAAAGGAATAAAACTTTATTAACTAACACTAAAAGGAAAAAAACCCCCAAGAATCAGAATGAAACTTTCAAAACACTTCTCCTCCCCCCCCCCACCAACTATTCACTTTCTTACTCCAATATAAAAAGACAAAACTTGGGATTTTCTGTCAGTTATCACCCTTAAAATAATAATTTCTCAATTCATCAAGGAGAAAAGAGTCTCTCTTGAATACCATAGAGATTCTTCACAAGATACCAGTTTTGTTGCTTTTGCATTTCACAAATGGCTGGCCATGGGGAAGAAATGTTGCCACTGTGAAGCCCCTTCCATGAGACAGCCTTCCACAGCCGCTCACGGACCATATCAGTTTATTAGGGTACAGTTTAAGGATGCTTTTTCTAGTATAAAACGAGTTTTCATCTCAAGAAATAGAGGTCATCTTCTCTCAATGGGCAGAGGGCATAATTTCTCACTTTCTCAGTCTTCCTCTCTTCAGTTTCTCCAGCAACTCACAAATACAACTCACAGCAATGACTAGAACTTTGCATCCCCCTAAAAACACTCCATAGGTTACAGGGTATTAAGTCCATTCTCTATGGCCTCACAAGAGAAGTCCAACCTAACCAGGCCACTCCTTTCATCTTCCTTTCCATTTAGGATTCTCTTCTCACTTTCTCTGACATTAGGTCTCATGCTGTGTCTTTCTACATTTCATCTGGTCTCTTCTTTCTTTCACTGGGTAAGATTCATGCTTCTGAAGTTTCATCTGGTTAGAAAAGAGTTAACATCAGGGCAGCAGCCAGGTAAAGGCAGTGCATTGTAGCTATGCTGGATTTGTACCAAGATCTCAAGGCCCGGCTGCTGCCTTCAAATCCAGCTGTGCTGAGAGAGGGAGGCTAGGATCTTTTTTCAGCCCGGTCAGGCTTCAGATGTCTCATGCCAAGGCTGATTCACCTCTCTTTTCCCTGCCGGGCAGATGCCGGGCCTGGCTTAGCCCCCGTTTTGCTGCGGGGGCTGTCCTGGATTAGCAGATTTCAGCAGCCAGGACTGGGCTGTGCCTTCCTCCCCCCCCCCCACTGCCTCTCCTTCCCCTTTGCTTGCCAGGGGTGCCGGGGCAGGGTAGGGGGAACCTCGGCCCAGCCCGGCCATGCGAAACAGCCAGGCTGAGATTCTTAACTCACCCCACTGGAAACCAGAAGAGAGCTATTTCCAGACTCACCTCAAAATGTGTATTCACTAGAGGTGTACCCACCCTTTTCATTGGTTTCATCAGGTGTCAATATTACAAAATTGTCCAATCAGGTCTAAACCATGACAAAAATACTTCTATGTAGTATTCCAGACCACTCCTTTTTAGAAAGCAAAACAAGCAAAGGTTAAGTTCCCCTACAGACACAGAGCTCTAGATTTCTCGAGAAAAAAGGTTTTTAAGAATCAACATGACATTTAGGTGTATCAACACCCTACACAAAGATGTCAAATTCCACATAATGAAGTACTATAATAGCCCTCCACCTAAATATAATATTTATCTTCTTTCTAGGATCTGCAGGCCTGCAATGTTATGAAAATCTTCCATCAGAGGCAATGTGCAACCTTTTCTCACAAGAAAGAAGAAAAAAAAACCCCAAAACAGTAGTGATAAAGGTTAAAGCCATCTATAGGCAATACGCACATGCTAGTAACATGCACATAATCATCAATATAATACAGTAGTCCTCTGCTTAACTAGCAATCCATATAAAGAATATACAAACTCACCAAGCCAGTTAATTACTGGATTAATCCTAATTTAAGGCTGCCTAAATATCCATTTAAAGGCAAAAAGCTCCAACACATGAATAAATGCTACTGGAAACTATCAACAAGAGTTCTGCTGAATAGAATCACAGAGTAGTTTGGGTTGGAAGAGATCACAAAGATCATTTAGTTCCAACCCCCTGCTGTGGGCAGGGATACCTTCCACTAGACCAGGTTGCACCAAGCCCTGTCCAACCTGACCTTGAACACTTCCAGGGATGGGGAAAACAGAACTTCTTGGGGCAACCTGTGCCAGTGCCTCATCACCCTCTGTCAGGGACTGAAATGATTCAGGACTTAAACATTGTTATGAAGGTGTTTTGCCCATTATAGCAAAAGCTGTATAAAGAAGTTACAACTACTGAAACCTCCTTGAAGAACTTTGGACTGTGAATTAAGCTGCCCAGATAAGATAAAGGGGACACTATAGTTCAATCATCTCAGGTCTAAAGAGAAACAAACAAGGCTGAGGGAAAAGAATACATTCACAAGAAAGCCAAACCCAGGAGCTGAGCTGAGAATCATGTGTCTGGGTTTGGGGTGGGGGAGACCACAGCCCACAGAAGTCAGGTTTACACAGACTCCCCCTGAAACAAGGGCCGGGGGAAGGAGGTTTCAGGTGTGTGGCGTAACTTCTGCTTAGAGGCAGTGAACGCCCATCCTCCTTTACACAAACTGGCACAGCTGTGAAACCCCCAACTCCACAGGCCACATCCATGGGACATTCACGTGAGAGGCAGCTGAGAGGGTATCATAATCCATCATAGACACCCCCCCCCAAAGCTCTCCCCAGAGGCCTTGCACCACAGGACTGCACGTGATGCAAAATGATACAACAGATTCAGTCTGCTGCAAGAGACTGTGTCAAACTGCTCCCCGGGGGGGAAGTACCTGGACATTCCCACCTGGCCTGAGTGTATATTAACCCATCAGATTCTATGCTTTTGGGGGGACCTTCACCACCAAGAAGACCAGCTGAGAGAATCAACAGAACATTATTTGTATCCACAGAGCGGTGATATTTTCCTTATTCTGTCTCTGTCACTCTCTTTCTGTCCCCCCACCTATTTTCTATTTCTTTCTCTTCTTTTGTCTCTCTCTCTCTCTCATATTTACTATTAATAAAACTCATACTATTGACTTTGGCATATGGTCTCATTTGCACCTTAATTCAGGCAGAGGAATTTCTAAATAACTTTAAAACCAGATCATAACACCCTCATAGTGAAAAGTTTCTCATGTCCAATCTAAATCTACCTTCTTTCAGTTTAAAACTGTTGCCCTGTCTCATCACTTCATGCCTCTGTAAAAAGTCCCTCTCCAAGTTTCCTGGAGTCTCTTTAGGCACTGGGAGGGGCTCTAAGGTCTCCCTGAAGCCTTCTCTTGTCCAGGTTTAACAGCTCCAACTCTCTCAGCCTGTCACCATAGCAGAGGTGCTCTAGCCCTCAGAGCATCTTCATGGCTTCGTCTGGACTCATTCCAACAGGTCCACATCCTTATGTTGGGGATGTCAGAGCTGGATGCAGTACTCCAGGTGGGATCTCACAAGAATGGAGCAGAATCTCCTCCTTTGACCTGCTTGTCACACTTTTTTTGATGCAACCCAGGATAACATTGGCTTTCTGAGCACCAAGCACACATTGCCAAGTCATGTTGACCTTCTCATCAACCATCACCCCCAAGTCTTTCTCCCCAGGGCTGCTCTCAATCCATTCTCTGCCCAGCCTATATTCATGCTTGGGATTGCCCTGACTCAGGTGCAGGACCTCACACTTGGCCTTGTTGAACTTCACGAGGTTCTCAGGGGCCCATTTTTCAAGTTTGTCCAGGTCCCTCTGGATGACCTCACTTCCCTCTAGTGTGTCAACTGCACCACACAGCTTGTTGTTGTCAACAAACTGGCTGAGGGTGCACTCAATCCCACTGACTATGTCGCCAACAAAGATGGTAAACAGTGCTGGTCCAAATACTGACCCCTGAGGATGCCACTAGTCACTACTGTTCCCTTGGACAGTGGGCCATTGACCACACCTGTGAGTATGACTATCCAGCAGATTCCTTATCCATTGAGTGGTCCATCTGTCAAATCCATGTCTCTCCAGTTTAGAGACAAGGATGTCACATGGGACAGTGTCAAATGCTTTGCACAAGTAGATGACATCAGTCACTCTTCCCTCATTCACCAACACCATAACCCCATCATAGAAGGCCACCAAATCTGTCAGACACAATTTTCCTTTAGTGAAGCCATGTTGCCTGTCACAAATCATGTCCTTATTTTCCTTGTGCTTTAGCAGTTACCAGGAAGATCATCATATTGATGGGCAATAGATAGGTGAGACTGATGGGCCTGTAATTCTGTGTCTTGCTCATTTTCCTTTCTAAAAACATGGGTTATATTTCCTCTTTTGCAGTCAGTGGGAACTTCATTGGACTGCCACAACTTCTCAAATATTATGGATACTTGTGGAGGTCAGTGGACCCTGAGAGGCTTTCCCTAAGTTAAGGAGACACAAGAGGCTTCTCTCACAGGATACCCTATTCTATTATGCCAATGTACCCCTGTTCTGCTCCCTCAGTTGGCCCTGTTAACCCCCTCTCTATCCCTGTGTCCCTCAGTCACTCCCTCCCAATTTCCCCATTGGCTCCCATACCCCAACCCTGCCTTTGTATTGCCTCATGCCCCCTGACAATTGGTCCCTGATGCTCTCCCAGCCCCTAGCACCCATATACATGAACCTGGACCCTTCCCATGAGCCTTGCCTTTGACCCTGGACAGTCTGCGCATGTGACTGGAATAAACATCTCTGTGGAACCCATACAAAGGCCCTTCCTGCCTCTTTACCATCACCACATCAACAGCTATCCCGGTTTGCAACAGATACTGGCTTAGCCACTTCCTCTGCCAGGTCCCTCAGGACCTGTGGATGCATCTCATTAGGTCATGGGGACTTGTGCACCCTCAGGTTCCTTAAATGGTCTCAAACTTGGTTTTCTCCTAGAGTGGGTGATTCTTGGTTCTCCCAATCCCTACATTTACCTTCTACAACTCAGGTGGTGTGCTGGTGAAAACTGAGACAAAAAAGTCATTGAGTACCTCAGCCTTCTCCATGTCCTGGGTAACCAGGTCTCCCATATCCTTCCAGAAAGGGCACACATTTTCCCTAGTCTTCCTTTTATCACTGACATACCTATAGAAAATGTTCTTGCTACCCTTGACATCCCTGGCCAGATTTAATTCTATCAGTGCTTTAGCTTTCCCAACCTGATCTCTGGCTGGTCAGACAACCTCTCTGTATTCCTCCCAGGCTACCTGTCCTTGCTCACACCCTCTGTGGGCTTCCTTTTTCTGTTTGAGCTTGCCCAGGACCTCCTTGTTCATCCATACAGGCCTCCTAGCATTTTTGCCTGACTTCTTCTATTGGAATGCATTGCTCCTGAGTTTGGAGGAGGTGATCCTTGAATACCAACCAACTTTCTTAGGCCCCTCTTCCCTCCAGGGCCCTATCCCATGGCACTCTACCAAGCAGATCCTTGAACTGACCAAAGTCTGCTCTCCTGAGGCCCAGGGCAGTGAGATTGCTGTGTGCACTCCTTGCTGCCCCAAGGATCTCGATGTCCACCATTTCATGGTCAGGGCAGCCCAGGCTGCCCTTGAGCTTCACATTCCTTACCAGCCCCTCCTTGTTGGTGAGAATAAGGTCCAGGATAGCCCCTCTCCTCATTAGCTCTTCTATCACTTGGAGAAGAAAGTCATCAATCCATTCCAGGAACCTCCTGGATTGCTTGTGCTCTGCTGTGTTGTTCCTCCAACAGGTATCAGGGTGGTTGAAGTCCCTCATGAGGACCAGGGCTTCTGAATGTGAGGCTGCTCCTATCTGTCTGTAGAGGGCCTCCCCCACTCAGTCTTCCTGATCAGGTGGCCTGTAGCAGACTCCTACTATTATGTCATCTGTCCCTGCCCTCCCTTTATTCCTGACCCATAAACTGTCAGCTCCTCATCCATCCCCAGGTGGAGCTCCATGCACTCCAGCTGTTCACTGACATAAAGGGCAACACTACCTCCTTGTCTCCCCTTCCTGTCCTTCCTAAAGGGCCTGTGTCCTTCTATTCAAACACTCATCACAGGAGCCTCCCACCATGTCTCTGTGTTGCCAATAAGATCATAGCCCTGAAGGCATGTGTGCATCCTGTACACCTTATTCCCCATGCTGCATGTGTTTGCATATAGGCATTTAAGTTGGGCCCCTGATGAAGCTGATTTACTGGCTGGAATTCCTTGGTGCTGCTCTTCAGATGCTCTCCTGCTGACCTGTGATCCCTCTCCAGGCTTTGGGCATCTCCCCCTGGCCCTGGCATCTAATTAGTAGGAGTGGGATAGACTGAGTTTCCCCTCTCTCAGCAATTTCGGTTTACAGCCCTCTTCACCAGCTTGGCAAGCCTATGACTGAAGATGATCTTCCCCTTCTCTGACAGATGGACCCAGCAGCCCCTAGCAGATCAGGTTTCTCAAACTAAGTCCTATAGTATAGGTAACCAAACCCCCAGCTATGGCACCAGTACTGTAACCATTTGTTGATTTGCCAAATTTGACTAACACTTTCAAACTCCTTCCTTTTGATCAGGAAGACTGATGAAAAAACTATCTGCACTCCAGTCTCTTTACCATTGCTCCCATTGTCTTATTTCAGAATAGCTTGTATTCTAAATATTGTGTGCACATTTCTCAGGTATAAAAACCAAAAAATTGCTAACAAATTCTTGCCTTAAAACTGAAACTGTAATTAACATATTTACTAGCATACAACTATACTCAAAATACTTTATTTTCAGATTATACGTAATCACAAAGCTACATAAATTCAGATGTTAAAATAAAAAGGTCTTCCAAGCATGTTATTCTATAATGATAAGAGTATGAGAAATATAGAAACTCCAGTTTTGTTCTAAAAAGCAAGAAAACAGCCATGGGCATCTTAAAGATTTGTGATGAGAATTTGGAGTATAGCCCTCTAGTCTATTATGAAAACTATACCCAAGATCATTTACTGTAAGGTCTACTTACTTCAAATCTTAATCATAGAATATCCTGAGCTGGAAGTGACCCAGAAGTATCCATAGAATCCAACTCTTGACTCTGCACAGGACAGCCCTAAGATTCACACTATGTGCCTGAGAGCATTGTCCAAACACTTCTTGAACTCAGACAGGCTTGGGGCTGTAACCACTGCCCTGGGGAGCCTGTTCCAGTGCCCAACCACCCTCTGGGTGAAAAACCTTTTCCCAATATCCAACCTAAACCTCCCCTGACACAGCTTTATGCCGTTCCCTCAGGTCCTATCACTGGTCACCAGAGAGATCAGTGTCTGCCCCTTCGCTTCCTCTCGTGAGGAAGTTGTAGACTGCAACTACAGTTGTAGACTGAGGTCTCCCCTCAGTCTCCTCCAGTCTGAACAAGCCAAGTGACCTCAGCTACTCCTCGTATGGCTTCCCCTCTAGGTCCTTTACCATCTTTGTAGCCTTCCTTTGGATGCTCTCTAATAGTTTTATATCTTTCTGTGGTGGTGCATCCCCCCCTTTTTCCAGGCTGCACTGTGATCTGAGAAACACTTATCAGGCCTCAGCCTTGACAAACAGTACATGGGCTCAGCTCTTCTTGAGCTTATCAGAAGTACTCTCTGCTCCCAGGAACTGCTTTTGTCTAACGAGCTCATGTTTTCTTTATGGACAGCCTTGGAAACTGTTTTCCTTGCCTGAATGGCATAATATCCCCATTCTCACACTTTCAAAGAAAGTGCTGACCCAAACTGTGGCCAGGATGAAACACTGTTATGACTAAAGCCCACTCTCTGGTGACCCTATAAACAGCACTCCAAAATGAGACCCTTTGAGCTCTTCTGGACTGCAGCAGGCTGTGACCAGCAACCTCCCTCTGAGTGGGGCCTCTCAGAACCAGTAAATTCTCACATTTGCTATACTCAGAGGATTGCTGAACAATGAGTCCTGGGGCAATACCCTCACTCCTCAAGGTCTGACCCTTCACCCACTGGGGAGATGCAAAACCATCTGAAATGAATATTTCACTTACCCTTCAGGGGAATTTTTCACAGGTAACTTGCACTATGTCTGTGTGCATACATGTGCACATATGCTTTTGGAAATCTGGAAGAAATGCTACTTTCTTAGGTGTTTTAGTACCTTAGACATCTAAGTAGGTTAGGCCTGTAAGTAAGGTTAAGTCATAAGTTATAAGCTAAATGCTGCTAAGTGTTGTTCTTTTGCTAAGTTGCTAAGTTTAACTTTGAAGTTATAACTTAGGTTAAATGCTGCTAAGTGTTATTCCTCTGTTAAATTGTTATGGTTAAGGTATAAGTTAAGTGTTGATCCTTTGTTAAATTCTTAGGTTTAAGGTATAAGTTAAGTTAAAGTACTGTTGAGTGCTGTTAAGCTTTTAGGCTGTATTCCTTTTTAGCCTTGCCCCCACTATCCTTTTGTCACACACGTACCCCCCCCCCCCCCCAGATAGTTCTCAGTTCATCTCTGTTTTGATTGCCTGGATTTTGTTTGGTTTTGTTGTTGCTTGTTTTCCTTGGTGTGCCTTAACTGTCTAGTAAGTAGCAGAGTGAATCTTGCCAACAAACTTTGTCATGCTGTCACTTAATATTAAATCTGGTTTTTACGATACCCTTGCTGCTGATTTTTTAAGCAATCTCAAACAGTTGTTCGTAGCACTTTCTTATATTGTGGTGCCCAAAACTGTACACAGTAGTTGAGGTGAGGCTGCACCAGTGCAGAGCAGACCAGGACAATCACCTCCCTTGACTGGCTGTCGATGCTGTGCCTGATGCACCCCAGGACAGGGTTGGCTCTCCTGGATGCCAGGGCACTGCTGACTCATATCCAACTTACCACTGACCAGGACCCCCAGGTCCCTTTCTGCAGTGCTGCTCTATGTTTCATTCCCTAGTTTGTACATACATCCAGGGTTGCCCTATCCCAGATGCCTTTTAATATAGCCTATATAAGAATATAGGCTACAAGTCAGCTATAATATAACAAATTTAAACAGAAAAAGCTGGAGGTTCAACTCCTACATTCTGCTTCTACTGAACTGACTAGAGATCCCTGCAACAGTGCAGCTTCCCCCAAGGACAGTCCATCCAAGGCAGGAGTCTTTAAGGCTGCTCTCCACCCAAGTTTTCAGGATTCCACATCAGAGGCCCAATGTATGGGCTGTGACACACAATCTTGAAGGCAGGGATGGGAAACAATTCCTACCTTGCCACCAATGCGCACTTGGGCCTGGAGCTTGGCAAGCTTTTCTTGGTTCATGATCGTTTCTTTCATCTGTGGAAGCAACAAGAGCACTCATGCAAAACAGGTCAGGAAGCACTCGGCGGCCCAGGCCACAACCTGGGCCCGGCAGTAAGGCAGGTGGGCACAAGGGGCTCCGTAGCTACCCCTCACTACAGTCGCACACCCGACGGGAAGACGTCCAAGCCTTAACGGGGCGGGGGGCGGGACGGGGCAGTCGGTCTGCCACACACAGCGCCGCCGAAGCTCAGCTCAGCTCTCCTCTCCTGAGGCCCTGCCCGTAACTGCCTTGCCTTGCTCCAACCACAGCCACCCACTAACCCGCAGCCTTTGGTCGCGCCACAAATTCGACCCTAGTCCCTCCCACCGTCTCCTTTGTACCTTCTTAGAGCGGAAGCAGCGGTGCCAGAGTTGGGGGAGATGAGGGTTGTGGGAGCGGGATGAGGACCGAGCAGAACACGCGAGATGGCGGCCGGAAGGGAGGCCAGGCACGCCTCTCTACCACTGCCTAAACTAGGAGAGTGCGCCCTATGCGGCAGTGAAATCTGGAGAGGCGGAGCCGCCACTGCGGGAGGAGTTATAGGTATGAGATAGGGAGTGGAGGTTACCCTACTTGAAGGGAGCGGTGGACTCTAGTAAGCGTTCTGTGCTGCGCAAAGTAAATTTATCTATGTGGCTGAGCTGGGATGCAAGATAAAAGTCCACGCCTCTTCCCCGCCTCCCTTCCCCCCTCTCTTACCCGCTGCCCTCCCCTTCTCTTCCCCGTCTTCCCCCCTCCCTTCGGGCATGTTCGTTTCTGTTTGCGGTCTGGTTTGGCGTGTGTGGCCTATGTCCCTTCCCTCCCTGCTTCCCCCACCTTCTCTTGCTTGCAGCCTCACCTGGCAGGGTTTTCTTTCCTGTGAATAGATCTGTCCTTGGTTTGGCTTTTTTTTCCGTAGAAGATATTTAAATGTTGTATTTTCTCTCTTGGTGAAAAATTCAAACCTTGTCCCCATATTCATGATTTTTCTTTTAGATCCAGTTCTTCATGAGCTGCTCCAGTGTGGGTCTCCCATAGGGTCACAAGTCCCACCAGCAAACCTGCTCCAATGTGGGGGTCTTCCTCTCCAAAGGTCCACAGATCCTGCCAGGAGCCCGCTCCAGCCTGGGCTTCCCATGGGGTCAAATCTTTCTTCGGGTGCATCCACCTACTTAAGCCTGGAGTCTTCCACAGGCTGCAGGTGGATCTCTGCTTCCCCAGGGACCTCCATGGGCTGCAGGGGGACAGCTGCTTCACTATGGTCTTCACCGTGCACTGCAGGGGACTCTCAGTTCTGGTGCCTGGAGTGTTAGGAATGAGTTCCTGAGTTTGCTAAATTGGTTGTAATAAGTTCCTAAGTTTATTAAATTAGTTGTTGGTTGATGCTGTTCTCGTGTTAACTGTTAAATTAGTTATTAGTTGATGCTGTTCCAAAGTTTGTAAGTCAAATCTCGTGTTAATTGTTAATAGAATAAATAACCTTGTCCCCCCCAACTGTATTTTCCCTATCCCGTCGGGAAATGCCACCGCTTAGTCCCAAAACAATGCCCGCCACTAAGGAGGGGGAGATAACCACCGTGAATATGCCAATGTGAAAGACACAAGAGCCCATTTGATACAAAATGCCTCTAAAACAACGAGCCTACATGACATCTCGAAAAACCAACAACATACTACACCTGAGAAAAGGCTGAGCAATCCCCCCATGGCATTTTTCGATTCGGAATGTGGGCACCATAACCTGAATGGGAGTCGACCAGAGTGACAGCCCTGGACTTCGAGCGAGGCATTGTCTTCCCAAGGACTCTTGTGAGGATGGAAGCCCCAGCTCAACCCTGTGGCAAAGCTGCTACAGTCCTCCTCCACGTTGTCTATGGCAGCAGCAGTGGTGGTGTGCGCAACCCCTCGGGCTCCCACCCCAAAGAGCTGATTTCAACAAAGGCCATTTGAAAGGAGCTGGTCTCCTGGCCCTTTTCTTTTTTACATCTCATGGAGCACCTCCTCCCCCTCCTCTACTGACTTTGGTGCCTACAGGGTTGTTGCTCCCACATATTCTCAGTCCTCTCTTCTCTGGCTGCAATTGCTTTTGGGCAATAACTTCTTTCCTTTTTTAAATATGTTGTCCCAGAGGTGCTACTACCATCTCTAATTGGCTTGGCCTTGGCCAGTGGTGGGTCTGTCTTGAAGCCGACTGGCACTGCCTCTGCCATACATGGGGAAAGCTTCTAGCAGCTTCTCACAGAAGCCACCCCTGTAGCCCCCCTGCTACTAAAACCTGGCCTCGCAAACCCCATACAATTCTTCAGATTCACAGCCTGACATCAATATAAAAGAAAGATTTCAGAATTACATGCAAATTGATGATTACAAACATAAAAAATGTTTTAATAGGCTGAAATACATAAGTGAAAATGAATTACACAAAGATTATTCCAAGACAGAAGTTGTAGAAAGTGCAGTCCCAGCTGTCAGCCTAGGATTCACTGGTTTGGAGGAATAATACCATATTCCCTCATGTGAGGTTTTGAAGATAAATTATGCTGAAAACCACATCACTGAGTTGTATTGATTTATTAAAATATGAATATCGATCTAATATCGATACCCAACTGTGACGGACAAAAGACTCTCTAACAGTTAAGTTAGAAAGTGTATGTTTATTGACGGCCGGGCAGCTGCGTGGGATAGCTCTCCAATATGCACTGCAAAAATCACAGGTAATTACAAAGCCTTTTATCCACAAGAATGTTGAATACACAAAATACAAATGCATATTCATACCCTTGTCACCTCCTCTTCTCCGCTTCGTATGCTAATTGACAAAAAGGCTATTAAGCATGCGTAGTTTGTTTTCTGAAATGAGTCGGGGGTCTTATGTGGGGAGTGGTCACCAAAGGGAGGAAGTAAAACTAGTCTTCCTCGTTCTAAACTTTCAACCTTTGATGGATACGTGATAAATGACTCCTTGGAAAAACCTTATAGTTTCCTGTTCCCAAGACTGTTTCTAGAGATAGAGGGTCTGCAATCATCTTGTGTTTTTGGGGTCTATTGATCAATTTCCTTGTTTTTTGTAACAAGCCCAGCTTACACAAACATAAACTTGACAGGAAATGAGTTATTAGATCCGGGATAGCTTATCTAAAATCCGGTCTCTCTCTTAACCATCCTCTGAATTTTAACTGATTTCAGCAAAGCTTATTTTTCCCAGCTAAATCAGCAATATAATTTTTTTTTTTTAAGGTCTTCAAAATTAGTGTCTCATTTCCCCACTTCTTAAAATGAGTAAAATCCTTTACTCAGTATACCAAGTCTTCCTCATTTATCCAAGTCGTACAGCTAGTGTCTCTCAAGATTAAGCCATACGCCTTTGATAGTGATGTTAAAGCTGCTACCCCTCTTAGCATCCTTCAATTCCAAACAAGTATTACAACAGATAGCACCAAACTTATGCTAACCAAAATAAGCAACACAACTATAGGGTGGATTAACGTCTTCAGTATACCAGTTGCTGTCGGAGACCACCCAAAAAGCACATCCCACCAATGATGAGACAGATGTTCCTCAAGCCTTTTAAAGACCCCTTTGATGGTCTCTGTGTCATGGTGTATCGTAATTAATGTCTTTTTTCTCCATCTCTAATTTCTTTTAAGATTTCTCTCAATTTGTGATGTTTCATCAATTGAGCAACTAAAGTCAAATTCATTCCTATGGGCACAGGCAGTATTTTTTGCACAGTGGTTAGGTTAGCCTTTATATATTGATGTGATATTACAGGTGCACGATAGGAAAAATCACATCCCTTGATTCTAACAAAATTGCAAACACACAAATTGAATTGAGTCTCATCTATAATTTGTCTATCTGTCCTTATAATGGGACACGCTGTTCTCAGACAGACGCAACCTTGTCCTGTGTACACAAGTGAAGTCTTCTGTTTGCCTGGATGCATTTCAAAGTGGCAAATACTTTGGTCCGTATCCAAACAAGTGTCTTTGTCACCTTCTAATGTCTCTTCACATATGTATCCTAGTTGTCCCCTCACAGTACAGGGCTCAAGATTAATGGTTTGCCATTTTCCTTCAATTTCTCGTGCCCACATCCTGTGTTCAGAAGGGTACAATACAGTTCCCTCATGATTTAATCCTAAGGGGACTATTGGATGTATTAAGTTCACTGAGGCATTGTGTATAGTTATAACAAAGGTTGTCACTAAACTAGTTACAGGGTTATAGGTGAAGTTGACCAATACCCACCAAGACTGGAGTTCCCTCCCCATATCAGAGGCATTGTCCCAAACAATTTTGCGAATTTCAGCAGGGAATGTTCCCTCTGCACCTTCCCTGATAACTGCAGCAGCCACTGATTGCATCCACAGTTGTGCTTGAGTACATCCTAGGGCCAGTAAGGTGTTTTCACTAGCTGTGCCTAGCGCATTAATTATTACCTCATGATTTTGTTCCTCTGTGTTCTCTCATTCTGGTAATATTTGGGTCAGTTTCCAATGATTGTTACCCAGTGTTAGTAGAGAAGATTGCAAAGGTTGCTGTAGTTTAACTAAATCGTTCCCTACTGAGGTTAATTTATTCATCAGTACTTCTGAATCTATTGTGTTCTACACTCCCAGTCCTGTCCCTAACAGCCCAGTGAGGTCCCTCTTACTCCTGAAATTAGGAGGCATACTTCTTTGAAGCCAAGTGGTCCAATCCATAAAGGAGTTTCTGAGAAATGGGGCACATTCTGGCCGAATGTGAGAAGCATTTACCTGTACTCCCATTTCTACTCGTTTTAAAGACCACTTTGGGTTAACTATCAGCTTCTGAATTCCTGTCTTCTTAATACCATATGGCCCAATCCTGGTAACTATAGGAGTTATTTGTTCCTGTACTTCTAGAATAGCTGGCATCTGGGTGATCACAGCCTTTCTTGGCACTGGTGGAGTAATCTTGGTCTGATCCTTATGGAGGTCAGTACATACCTGAGTGATGTTAAAGTCAATGTCATAGTCTCTTATTGCACACCCCTCTATTTTGAGTCTAAACTGAGGACATTTACTCAAACATTTGTCACAGCATTCAGGACTGATACGGATGGGTTTCATGGGTGGGTGGTAAGCCTCGTGGAACCCATCCTGCACGAATACATACTTACATCCCCAAACATTTCTTCCTTCCCACAAGCTTGCATTCGTGACTCTTAGCATCTTGTTTAAAACCTTACGAGAGTAAGGGTCATAAGCTCTTCCTTGGCACCGGTATATCCCAGTCACATTATACCTGCATGGTATTGCATTCACTCTTGTTACAGTTAAGGTAATTACTACAATAGTTACAACCTTCCACATAATGTCCATAATAACTATTAGTCCATTTATTCGTTGTTCCGAGTGAGCTTCAGCTTCAGTTCGCTATCGCCTGGTGTGACCTTCCAAGTTCCCTCTGGGGCTTTCTTCACTCGGGAGTGATGGATCCAGGCCTTCTGTTCTTTGATCTTGATTGCAGTCAAGGTAGTGAGGAGCACCTGGAATGGTCCTTCCCACTGCGGTTCCAAGGTCTTTTCTGCAAAAGACTTAATGTACACATAATCCCCAGGTTGTACATCATGTACTGGCCCATCTAGTTCTCTGTTTTGAGCTCCAGCCACATATTTCTCAATTTCTCTAAGTTGTTTATTCAGGGCCACCATATATCTATGTAGGGTTTCTTCCTCTACTTGAATGGGTGTTGTTCCCTCTTGAACTGCATATGGCCTTCCATACAATATTTCAAAAAGGGCTTAGCTTCTCTTTTGCCCTTGGTTTTGTCTGAGTCTGAAATAATGCCAACGGAAGAGCCTGGGGCCAGGGCAAATTTGCTTCTTGCCCCAGTCTCACAATTTGTTGTTTAATCAAATGGTTCATTTTTTCTAATTGCTGTACAATTTTTGAAATGAAGTGTTGTCTTGGTTTGGAAAGACAGGGACCAAAGAAAAGGGAAACTTCCCTTGGGGTTTGTTATAATTCCAAAATTGAAAGAGAGGTCTTAGGCAACGATAAGGAGGGTAGGAATAACAGTTCTTTAATAGTTAGTCTAACAAGATAAATTAACAATAATTACAATATTGACAACAAACAGAACTAGAGGAGAAAAAAAAAAAAAAACAACAAATCAGTCACAGTTCTTCCTCTGGTAACACCCCCCCACCCCCCTCAGTACCGTCACAAGCAAATAGGCTAGCGGCAGCTCTAGGAGGGTGAGATGATTCCGAGGGTTCACAGTGGCTGGAGCTGTTGGAAAAGTGTCCCGGCTGGCAGGGGCTGTAGAAACACAGCGTGGGGAGACCTCGAGCAGAACTGAAGAAACCATGGGTGCAGGGCAGGGAGGAAACGGGTTCCCAAAATCCCGGGGGACACACGAAGAGACAGTGTTCCGACAGAGTCCGAGGTGAAGGGGATGGTGAGAGCTCTCCGCCTCGAGGAGACGAGCAGCCCTGGCCGTCCCCCCCAGAGCAGAAAACTGCCCCGAGCGAAGTGAAAAAAATGTCTCTGGGTAGCTGCTTCCTTTGTTTTGTTCCCGAGCACCCATAAGTACCGAAAAGCACCCAGCCATTAGCTTCCTAGCAACTTCTGGGAAAAAATTCTATAAGAAATCAACCCAACCCCCAACAAGTGTGGCCCCCTATCTGAGGATATGGTGGCTGAAAGTCCAAATCGTGGTATTATTTCTTGCAACAGTGCTTTGGTCACTTTTCGAGCCTTAGCTGTCCTAGCAGGAAAGGCTTCTGGCCATCCTGAAAAGGTATCAGTTAACACCAACAGGTAACGATACCCTCTCTTCCTGGGCAGTTCTGTAAAGTCAATTTGCCATTGTTGCCCAGGTCCACAGCCTTTCCCAATTTGTCCCACTTTAGGCTTTGGGGTATTTTTAGGATTAGTTTGGAGGCAAAGGCTACACTGATGAGTTACTTGTATCACTGTGCCCTGCAACTTCCTGGCCATGATTCTTTCTTTCAAATGATTATACAGGGCATCTATTCCCCAGTGTGTTTTCTCATGTTCCCTCTGTACTAATGACCACAACAAATAGGAGGGCACTACAAGTTTTCCTTCTTCTGTTACAGCCCATCCCTCCTGGTTATAACCTGCCTTCTCTACCTTGATAAGTTTCTTATCCTTTTTATTGTATAATGGCTTACCTTCAATAGAAATTTTTCCATCTGGAATTAATCCTGCCTCAATTGTCTCATCAGGTATTTCACCTTTTGCTGCTTCTTTTGCCTCTCTATCTGCCAGCATATTCCCTTCCTCCAATTCAGAGCTCACTTTTTGGTGCGCTTTGATGTGCATGATGGCTTCCTCTTCAGGTAATTGTACTGCATCTAATAGTCTCAGTATTTCTTGGGCATGCTTAATATTCTTCCCTTGTGAGTTCAACAGTCCTCTCTCCTTCCAAATGGCTCCGTGTGCATGAACTACACCAAATGCATACCTTGAGTCTCTGTAGATGTTAATTTTCTTTCTTTCTGCCAGCTCTAGGGCTCGAATTAAGGCAATTATTTCAGCCTTCTGTGCAGAGGTATTTGTTGGTAATGGTCCAGACTCTATTACCTCTCTGCTTGTGGTAACGGCATACCCAGCATGGCTCTTTCTACTGATGACATAGCTGCTCCCGTCAGTGAACCAGGTCTCAGCATCCTCAAGCGGGGTATCCTTCAGATCCGGGCGGCTGGAGTAGGTGGCTTCGATGGTCTCCAGGCAATCATGGATCACAGGTTCTCCCATACTTCCACTGAGGAAGGAAGCTGGGTTCACAATGTTAGTTACCACAATCTCAACATCCTCTTGTTCTGCCAGTATAGCCTGGTACTTCAGGAACCTCTGTGGGGAGAGCCAATGCCCCCCTTTCGCTTCCAGGATTGTAGACACTGTGTGGGACACTAGTACAGTCATCTTCTGGCCCAGGGTGAACTTGCGTGCCTCTTGGATGTTCACTGCCACTGCTGCAACAGCTTTGAGGCACCCTGGCCACCCCTTAGCTGCTGTATCCAGCTGTTTGGAGAGGTAGGCCACTGCCCTTCGGTACGGGCCAAGATTTTGTGCTATTATTCCTAAAGCAATTCCTTGCTTCTCGTGAGAAAACAAAAAGAACGGCTTACTCACATCTGGAAGTCCCAGGGCTGGTGCTGACATTAGAGCCTTCTTCAGCTGGTCAAAGGCTCGGCTTGCTTCTTTTGTCCATTGAAGATCTCTGCCCCCTTCTGTGATCAAGGCATACAGAGGTTTAACAAGCAATCCATAATTATAAATCCACAGTCTGCACCATCCTGTCATGCCTAGAAAGGTTCTCAGTTCTTTCACTGTCTGAGGCTTTGGGGTCTGGCAGATTGCCTCCTTGCGATCCTGCCCTAAGGTTCTTTGTCCAGCAGTCACTTCATAACCCAGGTAAATGACTGTCTGCTTTACCATCTGAGCCTTCTTTTGGGATACTCGATACCCTTGCAGGCCCAGAAATTTTAGGAGGCTTACCGTCCAATCCAAGCATGTTTCTTGGGTCTGGGTGGCTATTAAGAGGTCATCCACATACTGGAGGAGCTGTCCTTCTCCTGGAGGAGGTTCCCAGGACTCCAAATGTTTTGCAAGCTGTTCCCCAAAGATAGTGGGAGAGTTCTTGTACCCCTGTGGCAATACGCACCATGTGAGCTGTGTTTTGCGTCCAGATTTAGGGCTTTCCCACTCGAATGCAAAAATTTTCTGGCTGGCTTCATGGATAGGTAGGCAAAAGAATGCATCCTTTAGATCTAAAACAGTGAACCAGGTTAATTCAGGTGTTAAACGGGTTAACAGTGTGTAAGGATTGGCAACTACTGGATACAAGTCCTCAGTTCCCTTGTTAACAGCCCTTAAATCTTGTACCAACCTGTATGACCCGTCAGGCTTTTTCACTGGCAAAATAGGAGTATTGAAATCAGACTGACACTCCTTCAGTAGTCCTATTTTCAAAAAGTTTTCAATAATGGGACTAATCCCTTCTCTATCTTCTTTCTTTAGGGGGTATTGTTTAACCCTGACTGGCTGTCCTCCTTCTTTGAGTTTAATCTGTACTGGTAGTGCATTCTTTGCCCTTCCTGGTATATCAGAAGCCCACACCCCAGGAAATACCTGATCCCTTATTTTCCTAAAATTTCCCTCTTCATTTGCAACTTCAATTTCTTTAGTTATCATCATTAAACTTAACAGTTCTACGTATTGTTGGTCTTTTACCTCCAAAATAATTTCCCCATTCTTAAATATTATTTTTGCCTCCAGCTGCTCTAGCAGATCTCTGCCCAAAAGTGCAGATGGAGCATTAGGCATGTATAAAAATCGGTGGATTCCCCACTGTTTTCCCAATTTATACTTCAATGGCTTGCAGAAATGAGCTCTTTCCGGTTGGCCAGTTGCCCCCTTTACCATAACATAATCATTGGTTACCGGTATTAGGGCCTTATTCAGAACTCAAAATGTTACCCCTGTATCCCGGTTACTAAAAACTCTACAGGCCTCATCCAGTAAAGCTTCTAAATTCCGGCTGTTTGGACCCCTGATCTTCTGGAGTTTCCTCCTGATGTCTCCTGTAGAATGTCCTAAAAGTAAATTTATTAATTGCTGCATCTCTTCATCAGGTCCAGGATCCAGGGGCTTGTGTCGGCACATTGCGTCTCGCAGGTTCAGAAGGTGTTTGAGAGGGGCCCTGTTTGATAGCATATAGGGCTGACCAGTTTATGGTTTTGGGGACTGCTCTTTCCAGTCCTTTTACTATCAATTCTTGGTATCTCTTTAATCGTCCCAACCCCTCATCATTATTAGGATCCCAACCCGGGTCTTGAAGGGGAAATACCTCTTTAACATCTTCCTGTGTTGTTCTACAATCATCCTCAGCCAGATCCTTAGCTACTTTTAAAACCAATTGCTTCTCAGTTTCTGTTAAAGCATCATGCAATAGTTGGATGTCTGCCCAATCAGGTAAATGCTGCTTAATCATAAACTTCATCTTCTTAGCAACCCCTGTTGGGTCATTTCGATACCCTTTAGCACTCTTTTCCCAAATTTCAAAATCAATTGAGAAGAAGGGAACCTTGATGCTATAGGACCTTTTGGGGGAAGTTTGGGAACTGGTGGGGGAGGTTCAGGTTCATCCCACTCACTGTCACTGCTAGGCAGTGGTGGATAGGTGGGGGAGGTTGGAGTTAATGGTGATTCTGAAACTGCATCCCCCACCACCCTCCTTCTTTCCTGCCTTTTAGGGGGTGGTTTAAGTATGTCTTGTGTCTCTTGTTCCAGAGCCTCTGCTTGGTACACCTTATTGGGATGTGTGCACCTCTGATTTATTGAACAGGTACTACAACACCCTTTGGGCTTTCCTTTAGCTTTCCAGGGCCAATACTAAAGGATCAGATGGTGGCCTCATTCCACAATCCCTTTGCCACTCAGGGTGATCCCTAAGAGTAAAGAACATATCAGCATAAGCTACTTCTTGCCACTTTTGTTCACGGCGTAGGAAGAGCATTAGCTGTAATAATGTCTGAAGTCCAGTTGGCCACTTAATGGCCACTGTACACCTCATCAAGCTTTAGAAAGGCCACCCTGTGTAAAAACTAACCAGTCCTCTTGGGTCTGTACACCATCAGCCACCAATTCTTTCCAGTGTCAGTTAAAAATACATCCCAGAGGAATGCTTTTGGAATCTCTTGACTTTCACTTGCGCCCATCCTTAGAATTTCTCTGTACGACCAATTATGGGTACTCTGTTCCTACCCTAAAGATTTTCCACTGGCCTTCCTATGCTTCTCCTGGGCTATACTTTTTATGAAAACAACCCCGGGTTTACCACAACACACTGGAGGGGAAAACCTTTTCAATAACACAGTCAAGAAAATGGAACACACACTTGCCCCCCTCATTGTTTAAATGCTGATTACAAATCGTTATCAAACAAAAAGCCCCTGTTATACCTGGATGGTTGTTGCCAGCTAAAAGTGTTCAGAAAACCGCAGCAAGGATACAGTTAAAACCCAACGCAATTCCTGTCTCAGGTGGGGACTTCGCCAAAATGCCAACCGTTCTTGGCCAGATATTAATACAACCCTTAACACCACTCAACTAAAGTGTTGTGGCCTGTACACTATTTCTATTGTTATTCTCATGTTTATTGAATGTTCATATGTTAAATGGTTATCTCTAGTTCCCAGGTTTTTCCCAGTGGTTTGTTCTTACATTCTGTCGTCCCAGTTTGTTACCCTTATGGACCTTTCCCCACCTCATTCCCGTACCCATCCTTATCACTCATCCAGCCCGACACTTGGTCTAGTACCTTTTTCCCTGCCAATCCTTCCCCATCCAATCCCGGATGTGTTCCACCCCTGGGCGTTCCTGGGTGTCCACCCTTTTACTCGATCTCCATTGGGGCATGTGACCTCCCTTCTCCTCCCCCCGTACCCTATTAACCCCAGGACCCCCGGAGTAATCACTTCTACTCCTCCACTGTGCCCTTCAGTCATCTGGTCAAGCAATTGCTACACCCCCTCCGTGAAACCCGGATAAAAACCCGTGACAGCAGTGCTCGGGGTCTCTTCCCGGTGTCCCCTTCGGCTGCGTCACCCTCTAATAAAGAACTGCTGGAATTCTCCGCGGATGGCCATTCTTGCTCTTTCGCCTTGACCATGTCGCAGCAGGTAGACCTGTCGCCGTCGAGCACGCAGTCGTAGGTTCCGCTATCAGCACAGACGCGCCCGCGGTTCCCCGCTACAGACGCCGGCACGCCAGGGAGGTCGATCTCACCCGGCTAGCTTGAACTCCGTGGGAGCCGCTGTCACTAAAGGTTTTAATAAAATGTTGCAACGTCAAAGGACTCAAATGGGGATACAGCCACAGATTCCCTCTGCAAGACGTGAAAGCGGGGCCCACCCCGGCATCACACACGTCCCGCACTCTCCTTGCGAAGAAGGGATCACCAGCTCTTAATTAAACTACCACTCCACACCACTGGCAATCTCAGAACATCACCAAACAATAAGTGTGTTCCTTCACGATCGAGACAAGCTACCCCCTCCACAATCAAAATCCTTTGGAAAGGGTCGGAGCGGGGGCTGGAAAAAAAAAAAAAACTCCACAGTCGGGCCTACAAAAACCTGAATCCTTCGCCGGTACCAAGGCGATACCCGGGCGTAATTCAAACCTTTTACACCACTCCATCCTTTTACACACAAAATAAAACAGTTATTCATCACAGCTGCTTTTATTCAACAATACATGAGTAGAATTCCGCTGCCAGCCATACGAACAAAACCCACCACACAGCACACACTGCACAAACACGGTGCAAGCAATCCCAATTGGCCAAACACAAGATATCCCTCCGCTGATCAGGCGGGGGGTTTAAAAATGCTTCAAAGCTTTAAAACAGGCAACAAACTCAAAAACACTTGCCACACACTAAGGACACACTCCAAAAGCACACCAATCAAGGCGCCACAATGCAAATCCACATAGAACCACAACACATATCGCCGCAAACTAATAAATTTTACTGCTGACCAACGATCGCAGGCCGATGTGGCGGACCCCAATCAGTTTCCTGCGACACCGGTCTGCCGGACCGCTCGTGACCAGGAATTCAAGACACCAAATCCTGAGCCGCTTTAAAACCACAACCAACTGGCGCCTCAATTGCTCCTGAACAACGACAATACCAGACCGGCCCTCTGCGGACACTTTTGCCCACCTCGGGACACTTACAGCTGGTGCTTACCAGCTCTACCCAAAAAACACAAAGGAAAACCATCAATACCAGACTTGCGAGAGATGACCAAACCAATCAGGCTCTCCTTAATTAAGGCGTCTCTTTATAAACTTACAGCTGCCTGTATCAAATGTCCTTTTACAAATGATTCAGTAAACATACCTTTTTGTTCATAGCTTGGCTGATCCTGGTCTTCCCTGGGGTGTCAACAGGGCACGCAGGAGCCTCTTCCAGAAAATCGGGTGGGCGCCAGAGGGTTCCAGATCCCAGTGGCCCTCAGCCAGGAGCCAGTCCCTGCCTGGCTCGCCAAATGTTTATTAAAATATGAATATGATCTAATATCGATACACAACTGTGAAGACAAACGACTCGCTCCAGTTAAGTTAGAAAGTGTTGGTTGTTGACGCTGGGCAGCTGCGTGGGAAGCTCCTCAATACGCACACGGCAAAATCACAGGTCATTACAAGATATTTTTTATTCCCCCCCAAAAAATGTTGAATACACAAAATACAAGATGATTATTCATCTCCTGTCACCTCCTCTTCTCCGCTTTTGGTATGCTAATTGACAAAACAAGGCTATTAAGCATGCGTAGTTGTTCTTCTGAAATGAGTCAGGGGTCTTATGTGGGGAGTGGTCAACCAAAAGGAGGAAGTAAAAACTAGTCCTTCCATCGTTCTAAACTTTCAACTTATGGATATCGATAAATGACTCCTTGGAGTGTACTGTCCCAAGATGTTTATAGAGATGAGAGGGTCGGCAATCATCTTGAGTTTTTGGGGTCTATTGATCAATTTCTTGTTTTTCGTACAAGCCCAGCTTCCACAAAACATAAATTGACAGACAAGAGTTGTTAGATCGGGATAGCTTAATCTAAAATCCGGTCTCTCTCACATCTCTCTGAATTTTAACTGATTTCAGCAAAAAATTATTTTTTCCCAGCTAAATAGTGTCTCACTTCCCAGTTCAAGTTCTATCTAACTCTTTCCTCCTCAGATGGGAAACAAAAACTTTTTTTTATGAGAATGTGTCTTGAAAGCTGGTCTACAACATTAGTTCCAGGAAGAACAAGATAAGATAGGGGACCTTATAATGGGGTTTGTCTTTCTGCCTTAAGGTGTGGGAAAAGGACGTGGACCCAGCAGGCCAGCGGAAGGCAGCAACATAGGCTACACAGCTATTTAATATAGTGTAAAGAAATATAGAGAATATATAAAAAGCAAAAAGCATCTGGCAACATTCCCCCTTTAGAGACTCGACAAGTCTCTGCCTTGTCTAGTCTTTACTCTCACATTCAACCACAACATCACATTATGCAGCCCGTATTATGCAAAGACTAATCAAAGATATAATAGTATGAACAGTTCCTTTTATCCAAGCCCAATTTGGTAACCATGAAGTGAGTATATGGAAGATATATTCAAAGTACAGTGAGCCTTTTGAAAGCTATCTGCAGGTAGCCTGTTATGTTGGTGGGAGACAGAGAGATGACAAACACTCGTGGTTCATGCAAGCAGAGAGCAGAGCGTTTAATGGCATGCCCGGTTCTTATGCCCCTATTCAGAAGAGCTCCGCGTTCGAACCTGATTGGCTATGATTGGTGTACCACCAGACACTGACCAATAGGCTGCCGATTCTGTTCATCTCAGGGATTGGCATCTGTAGCCAAACCCTCCTCTCTGAAGCATACAGTCACAGCTGTATCGCTGTCATAGTTCCCCCTTTCTGTTTTAAAATATAAATAGCCGGTTTATATCTCGATCTGCGTTCGGGCCCCCCTTGCCAAAAAGGACAACAAACACGGTTACAAGACAATGAAAATTCTTCACTAAACCGACAAGAATAATCTTTCAAAGCTATTGTTGTGTCCCATTAAGATTTTTATGAACATGTCAAGTATCAAGCACCAGTTTTACTGGTGGACCTGTCACAGGCTAATTACTTAAAAACTTTGCAATTACAACCTGAACATTAACAAACAAACCAACTTAAAAACTATCAGATGGTAACATTTAAAGTATCACAGAAGGTAGCAATACTTTGCTGCAACTCCTTAAAGTGTCAAATCTTGAAGTCCAGGTAAGTCACATGTGAGTTGTTATTTCAAAAGATCTCAGATTTCAATTAGCTGTGCAAGGGTCGTTCTGGCAAGCAGATATTCATCATGCCAGCATCGGTGGGAAATATATGCATACCTGCGCCCCAAGTGACAAGGTCTCAAGGGCCTGCCCATTTGTTAGTAATGAGGTCAC
Source organism: Certhia americana (assembly GCA_018697195.1). Taxonomy (NCBI): domain Eukaryota; kingdom Metazoa; phylum Chordata; class Aves; order Passeriformes; family Certhiidae; genus Certhia; species Certhia americana. The sequence continues at coordinate 548,932 of JAGMWU010000050.1, forward strand.
ATACCAATATTCCTTAGGTTTAGGAACTGTATGTCACTAGAGACGTAAAAATAAGAAAAAATTCAAGCATGACAGGTTTGGGAGCCTGCAATATTGTTAGATGGATTAATTTAAAGGGCTTGGCCATCGTACTCTGTGGGGTTTCACAAACATTATTCCCCTTTTGTTTCTTAAATACATGTGCTTTAAAGTGCCATGGGTGTCACAACGGCTTGTCCTGTCTCTATTTTAGCTGATATGGTAATCCTTTTCTGTACTTTCCATGCTATGCTCATGAAAAAAAAGCACTAGATGTTCCCTGCTATTCACTTTTATAATAGCTGGCTTAGTTGAAGTCAGGTTTCTTTTAAGCATGCGTTGTGATATTGTTCAGCTGTCTTCTAGCACTCGATTTGTGGTAAAACACCAGATCCTACCGTGGTAAGGTACAATTAATTTCACTGCTTGATCTTGATGCTTGTTTTTCCCAATAAAATTGTAGTTCTATAAAAAGGAGTTATATGTTAAAAACATTAAAGCAGCAAACTAAAATTAATTTAAAATTAGTGACAATATTTTTACTTTTTTTAATTACCTTTGCAGATGATTTATAGATGCTCTTGGCTGCACATGTGATACATGCTAGGACTATTGATATATGCCTCAAAATTAGGCAGAAATTATTATAGTGTAGTGATTTGCAGTGAAAAATTCCTGAGTTGAAGAGATACCACTGTAAACTTCCAATTATTGATCTGAAATTTGCATTCGTACTGGTGGTGAACTTGCTGGAATGCTGAGAGACTACTGCTGATCGCAGAAATCCACTTTGGTTCCCACTTGTGTGGTGGAATGAAAAATATGATTATTATGGATGGATAGTCAGTCTTAAATTCAGTTCAGTTTAGTGTTGCAGGCAGGAGGACATTTCTCTTCACAAGTTCAAGGCGCTGTTTCTATGCATTGTTCACTGCATGTCTGGTCCAGGGATTGGTGATAGCCAGCAGGGGTAGGTGGAATGCTCCACAGAACCGTGAGTTAGATGGCTTGAGACGTACATCTTGTTAGACTAATTAGAAGACAATTTCATCTTTGTATATTGCATTCAAGGCAAAACAAACTGGGAAGTTCTTTTGTTCTGGCTTCGGAGAGAGAAGACCTCCTCCCCTGGCCTTGAGCCGAGGGGGAGGGAGAGAGAGAGGACACGGGCCAAGGTAGGGCCCACAGCTGCCAGCAGTTTGAAACATCTGCAATGGAGCCACTTGTTTTGCTGCCCTGGTGTAGACTCAGCCGATGCTTTATGCGGCGTGGGGGGAGGGGAGCCAGGCCAGCCCAGAATTTGCCACGGACTAAGGCCCTACCCTGATAAGACTGAGGAGTGGAAAAGGAACAGTATCTAACTTCCTCTCCCTATCCAGCCATGAAAAAGACCTGCAGGCGCTAGCCTCTGCACGGGTTTGAAATCCAACCACCCCCTTGCAGACCTAACCTAGGGGGTACTTTTCTCCAGCTATATCAAGCCTGGCAGTTCTCTACTCCTTGTCAGGGTGAAGCCTCTATACCAAATACGCCCTAATTGGAGCCCACGAGCAGTAGCCAAAACGATCTCCTATGAAGTAACTTTAGCAGTAATCTTACTACCGTCGTTCTATTAAGCGGCAACTACACCCTTAGCACTGGCAGTCACTCAGGAACCAGGGTACCTGTGTTTTCCTGATGGCCCCCTTGCCATAATATGTATGTATCAACACTTGACTGAGACAAACCGTGCCCCATTCGACCTAACAGAAGGACGTGAATCAGAACCTTGTCTCTGGCTTCACCAGGGAATATGCAGCAGGACCATTCGCCCTCTTCTTCCTGGCCGAATATGCCTAACCATATGATATGAACATACTGAAACTGCCATTCTCTTCTTCAATCCAGCTTTCAAACCCGCCCCAGAACATATCCAGATCCTAGTACCAAAAGTCCTACTCCTATCAGCAGGTTCCTGTGATACGAGCCTCTACCCCGATTTCGTACGAACACACTAATGCCATCTCTATGAAAAAACTTCCTCCCCCTACGCTAGCTCTATGTCTATGGACACATTAGTGACTGCCTATTGCTATGCAGCCTCCCTCCTACCTGAGGCCCACGGAAAAGTGCCTGAATACAAGGGCACTATGATAAAGTGAACATAGAGGTTATTTTTAAAAAAAACCCCCCCCCCATCCTTCTTTCCTTATTAGAAAAGCGGAATTGAACCCGCACTAGAGAGATCAAAACCTCTATACTTCCTTATATCATTTTCTAGTAGGGTCAGCTAAATAAGCTATCGGCCCATTACCCCGAAAATGATGGTCTAACCCGTCCCCTGCAATGAAAACCCCAAGCAAAACTGATTTTCGCCTTAGCCTAACTCTAGGCAAACCTAAAATCTCAAGCAACCATTGAATTATAGCCTGAACCGGAATTGAATCAATACCCTGGCATCCTCCCACTAATCCTCAAAATCTCCACACCCCGCGCCATTGACAGCTGCAACCAAGTATTCTTAGTTCAACAGCGCCTA
>JAGMWU010000050.1:555634-567101 GCA_018697195.1 Certhia americana
AACTGGAGCCACAATTGCTCCAGAACAACGACAATAACCAGACCACACTCTGCGGCCGCTTCTGCCCCACCTCGGGACACTGAAAGCTGGTGCCGTTACCAGCTCTTACCTAAAACACAAAGAACCATCAATACCAGACTCCGCGGAGATTACCAAACCAATTAGGCCTCTGCTTTGCATAAGACGTCTCTTTATGACTTACAAGCTGCCTGTATTCAAAGGTACCTTTCCCAAATATTTAATAAACATACCTTTTTGTCCGTAGCTTTGGCTGATCCTAGTCTCTCCCTGGGGTGTCAACGGGGACGCAGGAGCCCTCTTCCCAGAAAATTCTGGGTGGGCGCCCAGAGGGGTCCCAGACCCCGATGGCCCCTCAGCTAGAGAGCAGTCTCCTGCCTGGCTCGCCAAAATGATTTATTAAAATATGAATATCGATCTAATATCGATACCCAACTGTGACGGACAAAAGACTCTCTAACAGTTAAGTTAGAAAGTGTATGTTTATTGACGGCCGGGCAGCTGCGTGGGATAGCTCTCCAATATGCACTGCAAAAATCACAGGTAATTACAGAGCCTTTTATCCACAAGAATGTTGAATACACAAAATACAAATGCATATTCATACTCCTGTCTCCTCCTCTTCTCTGCTTCGTATGCTAATTGACAAAAAGGCTATTAAGCATGCGTAGTTTGTTCTCTGAAATGAGTCGGGGGTCTTATGTGGGGAGTGGTCACCAAAAGGAGGAAGTAAAACTAGTCTTCCTCGTTCTAAACTTTCAACCTTTGATGGATACGTGATAAATGACTCCTTGGAGTTTCCTGTTCCCAAGACTGTTTCTAGAGATAGAGGGTCTGCAATCATCTTGTGGTTTTGGGGTCTATTGATCAATTCCCTTGTTTTTCGTTACAAGCCCAGCTTACACAAACAAACTTGACAGGAAATGAGTTATTAGATCCGGGATAGCTTATCTAAAATCCGGTCTCTCTTAACCATCCTCTGAATTTTAACTGATTTCAGCAAAGCTTATTTTTCCCAGCTAAGTCAGCAATATCTTCAAAATTGGTGTCTCAGTCTCATGTACTTTTGTCTTGGGGTGATTTTATGATGATGCTTTATTCCCTAATCGTCTGCTTTATGCCCAGAAAATGAGTGCTGGAGCTTTAAGATGGACCCGGGAGGTGGGGCGGGGAGCCTTGGAATCCTGCCCAGGCTTTGCTTAAGCTCTTTTTCTCTGGGTGCTCCGGACAGCCTGGTCTGGGATGCAACATTGTTCCTTTTGTTGGATTGGGGTTTTTTGCTAGCGTGAAGCAAAAAGGATTTTTTCCCTTCCCCTAGCCTGGAGGCTGTACCAGGAATCCTTTCGGCATTTTGTTTCTTTTTTCCTTGAACTGTTTTGGCTTGGCTTTTTTTTTTTTTTTTTTTTTCTTTTTGGCCCGTCCGGGGAGCCAATGGGACTGCCCCCAACCCGAGACCACGGAGGAGCTGAACTGACATAAGAAAGGAGACTAAAACCCACCAGCTTCAGCTCCTGCAAGACCCACACCAGAAATCCAACAGGTTCCTCGGTCACATGACATGGTGGGAGTGGGGTGTAAGGTTCATATTTTTTTCTCTTTTTTTTCCCTTTCTTTTTTCTGTGCCTTGTGGGCTTCCTTATTTTTTTTTTTTTTTTTTTTTTTTTATAATAAGCAGTTTCTTTTTTCTCACTTTAATTCCCTGGTATCCATTTCTTTCACTGGCAAAAGAAAGGGGAGTTATTGAAGCCCTCTGTCTTTAGAGAAAAACACAGCCCACCAGGAGTCAGGGGACTCCCATGCCTCCTGCTGTCAGACAGTTGGAGGATACCTGGTGGATGAAGGGGAGTAGAAAAGGGTTCCTATTCGGGGGGGTAATGGAAATTGCTCCTGACCTCCATCACATACCCAGGTGCCACTTCAGAATAGGTATGAAGCCCTGGATCCAGAGGGTCAGCTAGATGACATAGAAGAAAATAATCTGCCCGGTGAGCCTCCTAACTATGCTTCATCTGTCAGATGGATCACCACCTCTAACATCAAAAAGAAAAGAATGGTAGTCATAGTGGGTGACTCCCTTCTGAGGGGAACAGAGTGCCCTGTAAGTCAACCGGACCCATCCCAGAGGGAGGTCTGCTGCCTCCCTGGGGCCCAGGTACAGGATATGACTGAGAGTCTTCCTGGGCTGATTCAGCCCTCTGATTATTACCCACTGCTGATACTCCAGGCTGGCAGTGATGAGACTGAAAAGAGGAGTGTCAGGGAAATTAAAAGGGACTTTAGGGCACTGGGTCAAGTGGTTGATAGGGCAGGAGCACAGGTAGTGTTCTGCTCAGTCCCTTTGGTGGCAGAGAAAAATGGTGAAAGGAATAGGAGAGCCCACATTGTCAACAAGTGGCTCAAGGGTTGGTGTCATCAGCAGAATTTTGGGTTCTTTGATCATGGGGAAACTTTTACGGCACCTGGCCTGCTGGAACTGAATGGGCTCCATCTCTCTGTTAAGGGCAAAAGGATTTTAGCTCATGAATTGCTGGAACTCATTGAGAGGGCTTTAAATGAGGTTTGAGGGGGGGAAGGGGATGCACCTGGGCTCTCTGGAAGCAGGCCCAAGGGTGGTAAGCCTGAGTTAGGGGGTGAAATCAGCAGCCCAGCTGAAGTGCATGTATACTAATGCACATAGCATGGGTAACAAACAAGAAGAGCTGGAATCCATTGTACAACAGTAAAGCTATGATGTAGTTGCAATCACCTCTTCAGAAGAGACGGGAAAGGGTGAAGAGGTGGAGGGATGGACCTTTATGTTAGGGAGGCTTTTGATGCCATAGGTGTTGAAACTAATGATGAATAAGTTGAATGCCTATGGGTAAGAATTAAGGGGAAGGTCAACAAGGCAGACATCGTGCATGGGAGTCTGTTATTGTCCACCCAACCAGGAAGAAGAGGTGGACAACTTATTCTATAAGCAGCTGGATGATGTTTCAGGATCACCAGCCCTTGTTCTTGTCGGTGATTTCAACCTGCCAGACATCTGCTGGGAACTTAATACAGCAGAAAAAAGGCAGTCCAGGAAGTTCTTAGAGTGTGTGTGGGGCAACTTTTTGTCACAGCTGGTGAGTGAGCCCACCAGGGGAGGGACTATGTTAGACCTGTTGTTTGCAAATAGAGACGGGCTGGTGGGAGATGGGGTGGTTGGAGGCCACTTGGGGCACAATGATCATGAAATTATAGAGTTCTCGATATTTGGTGAAATGAGGAGGAACATTAATAAGTCTTTTACATTGGACTTCCAGAGGGCAGACTTTGGCCTATTTCGGAGACTTATTTGGAGAGTTCCTTGGGAAGCAGCCCTCAAAAACAAAGGAGTCCAGGAAAGGTGGGCGTGCTTCAAAACAGAGATCTTGAGGGCACAGGAACAGACTGTCCCTGTGTGCTGAAAGATGAGTCGACAAGGCAATGGTCCAGCCTGGATGGGCAAGGAGGTTTTGAAGGAACTTAGCAATTGAAAAAGGATGTATCATCTTTGGAAGGAGGGTCTGGTCTCTCAGGAAGTACTTAAGGGGTTGATAGGGTATGTAGGCAAAAATTAGAGCAGCCAAAGCTCAGTTAGAACTTAATTTGGCAACTTTTGTATAGGATAATAAAAAATGTTTTTACAAATATATTAACGACAAAAGGAAGGGTAAGACCAACCTTTGTTCTCCGCTGGATGAGGGCGGGAACTTAGTAACTGCAGATGGAGAGAAGGCAGAAGTGCTTAATGCCTTCTTTGTCTCAGTCTTTAGTGAGAAGACAGCTTGTCCTCAGGACAACTGTCCTCCTGGGTTGGTAGATGGTGTTAGGGAGCAGAATGGTTCCCCTGTTTTCCAGGAGGAGGCAGTCAGAGAACTGCTGAGCCACTTGGATGTTCATAAATCTATGGGACAAGATGGGATCCATCCCAGGGTGATGAGGGAGCTGGCAGATGAGCTTGCAAAGCCCCTCTCCATCATTTACCAGCAATCTTGGCTCACTGGTGAGGTTCCAGTGGACTGGAAGCTGGTCAGGGTGATGCCCATACACAAAAAGGTTAGGAAGGAGGATTCTGGTAATTATAGGCCAGTTAACCTGACCTCAGTACCCGTTAAGGTAATGGAACAGTTTATATTGAGTGTCATCATGCAGCACTTACAGGATGGCCAGGGTATCAGACCCAGCCAGCATGTGTTTAGGAGGGGTAGGTAGTGTTTGACCAACCTGGTCTCCTTTTATGACCAGGTGACCCGCCTGGTGGATGCGGGAAGGGCTTGGATATTGTCTATTTGAACTTCAGCAAGGCCTTTGACGCTCTCTTCCACAGCACACTCCTGGAAAAGCTGGCAGCCCACAGCTTGGACAGGAGCACTCTTTGTTGGGTTCAGAACTGGCTCGATGGCCGGGCCCAGAGAGTGGTGGTGAATGGTGCTGCATCCAGCTGGCGGCCAGTCACTAGTGGTTGTGATGGCGCAGCAGGGAGCAGCAGAAGCCACCGCCTTCCTGAGAGATTGCTCCATGGAATGGAAAGCTCTGCAGCTTGTATTGCATGAGTGCCGAAATCACTAAATGAGCGTTAGCGAAAGAAGACGCGGGAGGAGCTTTTGTATAACATTTCCAAGAGTTTATTATCCTCGCTGGAAGGGGGTCAGTGACAGAAGATGGAGTACCAAGGAGGGTCCGAGTTTTTTAAGTCCGTAGTGGAGCGCAGACCTCCCGGGGGTGCGTTGGGGCTGCAGGGCGACAACCAACCTGGGTTCAGGGGAGGAGTGATAAAGCAAGGGAACCAACCAGATATCAGAGAACACAGAACTTTCTAGGACTGGGGAGTGAACAAGGGATGGCAGAACCGGGATGACATAACAGGTAAAATTGCAAGAGACTGGGGGTGGGTGTTCCTTATATGGAAGTCTCATCCCAGTGATGCTGCACCTCGGTGTCCCCGATCACCTCATGGGATGCAACAAGTGTTTTCCCTCAGGGGTCTGTGCTGGGGCCACTTCTGTTCATTATTTTTATTGATGACATGGATGAGGGTATTGAGTCTTTCATTAGTAGATTTGCAGATGACACTAAGCTAGGAGCATGTGTCAATCTGTTGGAAGGTAGGATGGCTCTGCAGAGAGATCTGGAATAGTTGGATGTATGGGCAGAGACCAATAAGATGAAGTTTAATGAGTCCAAGTGCTGAGTCCTGCATTTTGGCCACAATAACACCCTGCAACGTTATAGGCTGGGGATGGGGTGGCTGGACAGTGCCCAGGGGGGTGCTGGTTGACAGCCGACTGAACATGAGCCAGCAGTGTGCCCTGGTGGCCAAGAAGGCCAATGGCATCCTGGCCTGTATCAGGAATAGTGTGGCCAGCAGGATAAGGGAGGTCATTCTTCCCCTGTGCTTGGTACTGGTGAGGCTGCACCTTGAGTGCTGTGTCCAGTTCTGGGCCCCTCAGTTTAGGAAGGATATTGATATGCTTGAACACGTCCAGAGGAGGGCAACAAGGCTGGTGAGGGGCTTGGAACACAAGCCCTATGAGGAATGAGTGAGGGAGCTGGGGTTGTTTAGCCTGGAGAAAAGGAGACTTGTAGGCACATAATTTGTGGTGATTGGGAATGGGGCTGTGGTCAAGCCTCAGCCCTAATAGGCTACAGCTGTGTAGGAAAGGTGAAGAGTGTTGAAGGTAAAGAGACATGGAATGCTGAGGTGAACAGACCAATCACAGAAGGGTAGAGAGGGCACACTAGTGTAATGCATGTAGGATGAATGGTATAAAGGCTGGATGCAAGAACAACAAATCAGTGGTGCTTGGAACCGTTAATGAGGTCAGTTGTATGTTCTTCATCTGCTGACCCTAACATGATGAGAAGACGTGATGCGAGAATGAAGCCAGGCAGTGAAAAGCCTGTAGAACAAGATGCCAACGTGATGGAGAATAGAGCCAGGAGAAGAAAGCCTGGAGAATAGAGCCAGGTGGATCAAGGACCTGAAGAACAAAGCAGGCGGACCAAGAGCTTGCATCACCAGATGACTTCTAGATAGATACACCACCCCCAGGTGAGTGGCTGGGAGCTTAGGAATGGGGGTTTAAATATCGGCAGAAGAGTCCATACTGGACATCCTGCTGTGCATATTGCAAAGACAAGGTATTAAATGTGAAGAGCAGGCGCTGCATATTTTGTTTGTTTGGTGTGGACGAAACGGCATGAGAATGAATGCACGGACTGCCTTCTTTGTTGAAACATGGGGAGAAGCAGGGCAGGTGCTGTGGGACACACCCACACTGGGGAACAAGATAGCCCCAGGGTTGTTTAACATTAGGCAAACAGGAATGTGTCCTGAAAGAAAGGGAGGAGTCTTTATCAGAAACAAATAAGCAGGTGGAATTTTTTCAAGACAGGATGAATAACTAGTCAATAAAAGCTGCAGGCTGAAGGTAAAAAAGTAACAAGTCTCCTTGAAAAAATAAGGGAAAAAGATCGCCCCATCAAAACCTTAACGTCCCAGGTTAATCAGCAGAAGAATTTAATTTCTAGTCTAAGCCAGCAAATGAAAGAAAAAGACTCTTCTGTTACCCAAGTCATGGAGTCCCTGTCTAATGAAATGCTGAATTTTTCTGAAGAGAGAAGTACGTTAAATATCAAACTGCAAGACCTTGAAGCTGTTCATAATAGTCCAGTGGCAGAGCTAAACCAAGTATTGCAGGAACTTGGGGATTGTAAGAAAGAACTGGAACATAACCAGGTTATGTTAAGCAGTAGAGAAGCTGAGTTTAAAGATTTAATGAATGAAAAAGAACAGATGAAGTGCAATCTTGAGAAAATGGGCGAGGAAAAAGAATCTGAAAAAGAAGCTTCAAGCAGCATTGATAGTAAAAAGTGATCTAATGCAAAAAGTTGTGAAATTGGAAAAGAGTGGACAGGAAGAAATAGAAAAAGAGCAGAAAAAAGTAGAGGAACTGTTGAAGCAAGTTAATGAGCTAGCAGACAATCTGAAACTAATTGAAGGACAAAGTAATGATTTTGAGTCTCATCTTGGAAATTTGAAACAACAACTTGTAGAAAAAGATGCCAAGATAAGCGATCTGACCAAAGCCTTATCTTCAAGAGCATCCTATTTAGAGGAACTTCAGCACAATATTACAGAACTGAATGATGTCATAGCTGAAAAACAAAATGTTTGTGAGCAGAACCTAAAATATTTAGGAGAGAATGAATGTATGCTTGCTCATTTGCAATCTGTGCTTGATAAAAGAGCAAGGGCATATCAAGAGGAATGTTCTCAGTTGCTCTTGACTCTTGAAGAGGTGAAGTCTAAACTTAAAAAGAAGAAAGAATTGCTGAAAAATTCCAGAAGAGCCTAGTTCAAGTGCTAGAGGCAGGAATGAGTGTCTGAATCCCAACAATGATGTTAATGTCATAAATCAATTGCAAAAAGAAAAACAAGCTTTACAGAGGGAGTTTTTGGTCATGAAAGAAGATATGAAAAAAATCATGCAAGAAAGTGAAGAGCATATAATTTTGTTCATATTGATGAACGAAAACCCCACCTTGAGCAACTCAAGAAAGAGCATAAAACAAGAAACAAGATTCAGGTTGCATGCTTGAAAAAGTATGAAAACATGATCACTTCAGTGCCAAGTGAAAACAATGAGCTAAAAGAACTAAGAAGTGATTATACAAAACTTCTGGAAGAAACAGATGTTAAGGAAAGAGTTGAGAAAAATATTAGTCAAATTCAATGATGAAAAAAAAATTGGTTTAAAGTCTTTGAGACAATGTCAAGGTAGCTTGTTAGAAGACATAAAGCATCTACAGAAAAAGCTAAAAGCACATCAGACTGAAACTGTAGAACTCAAGGCAGTGTTTGAACATGTGAATGACAAGGAAAAAGCACTTATTAAAGAAGGTGAAGAGGATTACAAGATGAGCCAACAGGAACTACAGAGATCAAGAAGTGAAGCTAAGCAAGAGGTTGCAAAAAAGAATGAAGAAATAGAAGCACTGAGATGTTCACTTACAGATTTAAGAAAGAAACTTGGTCTAGAAAAAGAATTATTAAACAAAGCCACAAAGGGGAGCTAAGAAAAAGCCCACCATTACAAAAGAGCATTTGAAGACAGGAAGAGTGAAAAAGAGGAACTTCTCAGCTCTTTAGCGGAGTCCAATTTGGAACTAATTAAGATGAAAAAGGAGGTAGAACACTTCAGTGAAGAAGACAAAAATCTTGTACCAAAGCTGTGTATGCTGCGTGAGAAAGCTGAGATGAGTAAACCTGTAGTGTCAAGCAATGATCTGAAGGAAAAAAATGGGGCTAAAAAGGAATTGGGAGAAGTTGGTTCAGAAAGTAATTCCCTTCAAGGGAATTTGGAAGGAAAAGTCACTGCTTTTCAACTATCAGAAACGGATTGCTCTAAGAAAACTAAACTGAGAGAAGCAATAGAATGTGAAATCCAGAAACAAATTAAAACAGTAGAAGAACCACTATCAAAACCTGCAAATCAAATTATTCCAAATCTCAAAAGCAAAGAGATGTAACAGAAGAGAAATCCAGAGAGTGCCTCCAAAGGAAATTAGACAGCTTTAGTATCGCATGAAGAAGCCCTGAGAAAAAATAAATGTCTAAAATCAGCTGATGTTGATCAGCTAATGTTAGAAAGAGAAGAACAAAACCAGACTCAGATTAAACAAGATCAAGTGCTTAAAGCTAAATTAGACAAGATCAACAGCCTAGCCCTGGGACTAGTAGCATAGAAGCAAAAATATTGAAAGCTAAATAATCAGTACAATGTGTTTCTTATAGTAACAGTGTATCTGCCCACCCTCCGTCATGGGGTTACTTTTGTTATATCAAACCCAGTTTTGCTGGGGAGCGTGTCTTAAAAGACGGGACAGGTATGATGGATGAGGTTCAGAGATGTTCTTTAATCCACTGGAGTGACCATGTGCTCTCTAGGCAGCTCCCAAGGCTGCATGGCTTGGAGCTCCTCCCAGAGAGCACATGGTCTGTAAGTTGCAGCATCCAAAGACCAGGGGCTGTGGCTAACTTGGACAGATATAGGGTTTACCTGGACAGATATCCAATTGCAGCTATGGGACAGGGGCTTAACCTTATAAGTCTAAGGTTCCAGTCCCCTGCTTCCCAGGGTCTTAGATTTACTCCTTGGTGTAAAGAATTTGGGCTTCGCTTTTCCATCCATCTCAGCTAATTGGACTGCTATAGTTTTTTTCTTAATAAAACCTATGTGTTGTATTTAATTTGTCTTTCTACCTATTAGTCCTACATGAAATATGTGAGTATGTTGTAATATCCATTTACCTAAACATGTCTTTATAGAAATGCTGCAATTTTATAATTTAAAAAGAAAGAGGGAGTTGTAGGAAGATGGATAGAGATAGTGATGAAGGCAGTCTCACCCCTGATAAATTGCAACTGTGCCAATTACCAAGGAGGGGGAACAGTCTTGCCCTCACAACTATGGATGGATTTTATGAAAACGAGTATGAAACTGCACAAGGGGAAGTTTTGAAAAGAACAAGACAAGAGGGAGAGAAGCTGCAAGCAGAGACATTACTTCAGCAGATAGAAGAACTGAAATTACAGGAGACAAAAGCAACAAAAACTGAAAAAGGAACAAGAGAATTTACTAAAGCAGCAGTGGGAGCTAGCGACAGAGCAGTTCTAATATTCAATACTATGTGTTTATTTGCTGGTAAAACATATATGTTGTGTTTGTGAATTGCAGCTATTAATCTTTGTCAATATTCCATAGGCATAGGTATGAAAGTTAATTCCATAAGTAGAAGTATAAAAACTTTAATATGTGATAGAGGTTTGGAGAATGAATCAAGGTCAGTACGCAGATGCATTCCAGAACTAGTAGAATCTACATAAAAAGATACTAGTACCATGTTTGCTATTTCTTCTGCAAGGGCCCTGTAGAAGGATGGTAGACATGGCATTTATTTAAAAAGAAAAAAAGGGGAATTGTGGGCACAACAGTTTGTGGTGATTGGGAATGGGGCTGCAGCCGAGCCTCATCCCTAATGGGCTACAGCTGTGTAGGACAGGTGAGCAGTGTTAAAGGTAAAGAGACATGGAATGCTGAGGTGGGTGGACCAATCACAGAAGGGTAGAGAGGGCACACTGGTGTAATGCATGGAGGATGAATGGTATAAAGGTTGTACAGAAGCACAAGTCAGTAGTGCTTGGAACCATTCATGAGGTCAGTTGTATGTTCTCCTTCAGAAACTCAGAGGTGTCGCTCTGTCTTTGCATGTTTCTTTTAGCCTTCTAATGTTTGAATTCTTGGAGTCAGTTTTCTCACACACATTTTCTGTAAACAACGATTGTTTTGCATTCTTCTCTAGAGGAAGCGAAACTTGATGGACTGTTAGTTTGACCTGTAGGGATTAGAGAGGTTATACTCTATTCTCCAATCATGGGTCACCTTCGGGGAACTATAAATATCGAGGTCCACAATAAACTTCCTCTTTTTCTCCCCTTCTTTGAGAAAACTGTCTGTGTGTGTGGTTCATTTCTTGTTGAATAGCGATATCTGGTGACCCTGAGTGAAGGACAGCCGTGGGTGAGGTCGTCTCAGTCTCTTTTCCTTCTTTCCTCCTCAGGGCAGCTGTTGTGTGGTAGCAATGGCGACCTCCGTGCTCTTTGCAAGAGGATCGCTAATCCTGGAGCTCTGGGCGGGGTTTCTTGACAGAAATCATATCCCTGTCTCCAAGAGTAAGTTTGAAGACTTGCTCCTGTGGGCTCGGAAAAATGGATTTTTTTCAGGAATTTAAACCTGTGTTTTCTAGGGACGTATGGTCTCTAGTTCGAGACTGCCTCATGGAGGTTCTTTTTGCTGACTATAATGAGGATGTGGAGAGGCTTTTGGTCCTCTGGCAAGCAGTGGACCTGGCTTTGGAGATGTGCTCCTCCGGTTCCTCTCAGAGCTCCACGGCTTCGCAGAGTTCCCAAGGAGATTTCTCTGTGTTGGATGTGAACAAGGGGGAGGAGGGGGATCTCGACTCTCCCCGTGAGGCGGGACCTTCACCCGCCCCCCGTGAGGTTGCACTGATGGGCAGAGCCCCGAAGGCTCCTGACGGCTCCGAGAGATCGGCTTCGCCGGTCTCGCCCTCCCTGTGTCTCGGCGGTAGTGCAAGGAGGACCTGCCCTCCCTCTGTGCCTTCCCGGTGCTGGGGGATTGGAGGGGGTCCCTGGATCGGCCTCCAGCCCTGATTGGGTCTGAGTCTGTGGCCACACTGCATCCGCACTGTGGTAACTCTACAATGTATCCCCTGGCTGCGGTGGGGAAGGGGTCTGGCTCTCCGCCGCCGGTTCCGCGGTCGGCGGGGGCAGTGCCGGGAGCCTCTGCTTCTGTGGAGCCCGTCGAGCATGTGCAGGCAGTGGAAGCTGCCGGAGGGGAGGGGGGGGGGGGGGGGGGGGGGG